>JAAGEH010000016.1:6225992-6245515 GCA_011751065.1 Lasiurus cinereus | reverse complement strand
TCCCAAGTTCCCAGGGCTGTGGGGAGGAGGAGGGGTCAGAGGCCCAGGAGCCAGCCCCGCCCACACAGCTCAGGCCCCGCCCCTCACCCTCTGGTCCTTGGGGCTGCCGGGGCTCAGGTCCGGCTGCATCTTCAGCGCCTCGTGGTCCTGGTGGTCCTCGCGGTCCTCGGGCTCCTCGGACTCCTCCTCCCAGACCGTGTCGCCCGTCACCGGGTTGTAGAAGAACACCCTGCGGCTCTCCTCATCCCAGTACTGACCCCACTCGGTCTCCAGGCTCTCGTGGCTGCCCACCGAGGACAGGGAGTTGGCCGGGCTGGTGGCGCCTTCCGCCGCCTCGAAAGGCGAGTCCCAGGTGGTCACGCCCGTGTCTGGGTTGTAGTAGTAGGGCCGCCCGGTGTCCGCGTCCGTGTGTGTCTCCCACACCTGGCTGGGCCGGCGGGCCGCGGCGGTGGCGACAGGTGAAGTGGCTGGCGGCTGTCTCTCTATGTTCGCGTACACGGGCTCTGGGGCTTCGTCCACCTGCGCAAGAAGGGGACAGGTCAGCTGCGGCCACACTTGCCCCCTGGGCAGCCTTCAGCAAGTCCCTGTTCCTCCCTGCCTCCGTTCCCCCAGCTGCGGAATATCTGCCCCGCCGTTCTGGAACCTGTAGTGGAGGGAGAATGAGGAAATGCTCTTGAAAGCGCTTTGTAACGTGTGAAATGCCCCAGATAAGGCGGGGCAATGCCATGAATTATTTATTAATAAAATATTGATAACCGAATTCTCCCGGCGGTGCACTCACAGAGGAGACCCAAAGGTTGGGCAGAAACAGAGAAATGGCCGGGGACCCACCCCTTCCCTGTCCCATTCGGGTCCTATGGGACCAGAGTCTTGCTGCATTCCTTTCCTCCTGGCCAGGAGCACTCTGGGGCCAGAATCAGTGCTGCCTCTGGAACTGGGACTAGAATCTCCTAGAGGTGGGGTTTGCAGGCCTCTGAATCCACTCCAGACATGGAAAACACAGAGGACAGCCAGATGGGAGGGAAGAAGGAGGGGCAGCCCTAGCCCGTTTGGCTCTGGGGATAAGGCATCAACCTGTAAACCAAAGGGTCCTGGGTTCGATTCCAGTCAATGGCGAGTACCTCGGTTGCAGGCTCCTCCCTGGCCCAGGCCCTGTCAGGGCTCATGTAGGAGGCAACCAATCAATGTGCTACTTTCACATCGATACTTCTGTCTTCCCCTCTCTCACTCTCCCTAAAAATCAATGGAAAAATATCCTTGGATGAGGATTAACAACAACAAAAACAAAAGAAAAAGAAGAGGAGGAGCAAATAAAGATGAACAGCTCCCACCCCCAAAGGAAAGTGAGGTGGGCTAGAGCAGTGGTTGGCAAACTCATCAGTCACCAGTGGCAAACCGCGGCTCTCGAGCCGCGGTTTGCCAACCACTGGCCGGAGGATTCAGTCACACAGAAGATAAGCCTGGTTATGTTTAACGCCCTCAAGGCTGCCTGCAGCCTGGCAGGGCAAAGTCCAAACCTTTAACAGGCCACCAGAGGCAACCCATCACCTGCCTGTCTTCCACCTTATTTCCTGCCACTCCTTGCTCCTGAGCTTGAACTTTAAGCTCCTGTAGGTCCGCTCCCACCCTCTCTGCTGTCTCCTGTAAGCCTCAGCTCATTCACAGCCTGCCCAGGCCCCTCCCACCCCCTTTTCACCTGGCTGACTCCTAGTCCCTTAGGACTCAGCTCAGGTGTCAGGTTCAAGACCTTGTCCAAGATTTCCCGTGTGCCCACCACAGCCTTGCACCCTCAACCCATCAGAGGGGTAGACAGCTACCCTCTGAAACCCCCGGCAGCAGAATGGCACAAGGAGATTTAACACTGTTTTCTGACAATACAAAATGCTACAAGGGAAAGATTTCAAGATGATAAACTTAGCACAATTCCAATATTGTGTTTTTAGAAACAGAGTTGTAATTATAGGGATTAGATTTCTTTAGTTTTTTTTTTTTTCTTTAAGCTTTTAATCCTTACACCAGGATATGTTTAGAAAGAGGAAGAGGGGTGGGGAGAGAGAAACATGATGTGAGAGAGAAACATTTACTGGTTGCCTCCACTATGTGTGTGCCCTGACCCAGGATCAAAGCTGAAACCCAGGTATGTGCCTTGACCAGAAAGCCAACCAGCAACCTTTTGGTGTATGGGATGACGCTCCCACCAACTGAGCCACCTGGCCAGGGCCAATAAACTTAAAATTTATTTTTTAATATATATATATTTTTATTTTAGAGATGAAGAGAGAGGGAAAGAGAGAGAGAGAGAAACATCAATGATGAGAGAGAATCATTGCTTGGCTGCTTCCTGCGTGCCCCCCACTGGGGATTGAACCTGCAACTCGGGCATGTGCCCTGACTGAGAATTGAACTGTGTGACCTCCTGGCTCACGGGTCAATGTTCAACCACTGAGCAGCATCCTCTGGGCTAAACCTTTTTTTTTTTTAAGTCATAGAAGTCTCTCTGTTGCCATGAGACCTTCCCTAAGCTGAAACTCCTCAAGAGGGGAAGCATGTCCTGCTCAAGGTGGCCTCTCCCTGAGCCTTCGGTGCCTTCAAAAATACTCACTTGTCCAACAGAGCTCTGCCTTACCCTGCACCGGGCATGGTTTTAGGCACCAGGAATGCAGGCGTGAAGAAATGGACACAACCCCCTGCCCTGGCAGCCTGCACACATGTGCAAATGGTGGGGGGAGCAGGGTGACGTAAAATGCACAGCATGTCGATGATGATGACTGCTAATAAAAGAACAGAACCCCTGCCAAAGAAGGGGGTGTGGCAGTTGTACTCGGGGTGGCAGGTCCAGGCATGTAGGGGGCAGGGAGAGCTGGGTGCAGCAGCCCATCCCTCCTCTCCCTCCCCTACCAGCTCCTGCGTGGCTGAGATGACCCTCCACTCCACTTCTCTTTTCTCTGTACTCACAACAGCCCTTTGGTGGCATCTTGTATTCCAACCACACCAGCCCCCAAACACACAGGCACCTTCCTGCCTCCAGGCCTTTGCTCCAGCCGGGCCCTCAGCCTGGAACTTCCGGCTCTTTCCCTGCCCACCCAAGTCCGGCTCCTCCATGGAGCTCCGCTCACAGGCCGCACTGGGCGAGGCGTTCTCCCTCCGGAGAAAAGTCTAACTGCTGTCACTCTGCTCTGTTGGGCCTAATGGCAAGCTGCTTGGTGGTCGGCTCCTTGTCTACCCTCCTACCTCCCTTCTCTGCCCCGAAAGGCCTCAGTTTCTTAAGAGCAAGACTCAGGGACTGGCCAAAACCTGTTTGGCTCAGTGAATAGAGCATCAGGTTCGATTCCGGTCAAGGGCATGTACCTTGGTTGCGGGCACATCCCCGATGGGAGGTGTGCAAGAGGCAGCTGATCGATGTTTCTCTCTCATCGATGTTTCTAATTCTCTATCCCTCTCCCTTCCTCTCTGTAAAAAAATCAATAAAATATATTTAAAAAAAAAAAGAGTCAGGGACTGTAACTGACATGGTCACCTCGCACTAGGTGGTCCAATGCAGATCCACCCAAAGCACTTCCTGCTTGAATACACAGATCATTTCCATACCAGACTTCAGCAACAGGCACACACCTGACACTGCAGGAGAGACCAGGGTTAGCCTTGAGCAAGAACTTCCTGAAAACGAGGTTCAAGTAAAGGAACAGGAGACTCCTGGGGATGACAGGATGGAGGCAGCAACTAGACACCCTGCTCTGCACCCCAGCTCACCCTGGGACAGGGGCTGGAAGGGCGCCTGGGCAGTAGACCAGCCAAGGAAGGAGCCAGGCTCTTTGGAGCAGGGATCTCCACCTGGTGAGGCCGCTGGCCTCGGCTCTGGGTCCACGGGGAGCCTCAGGCTGGTCGAGCCGATGGGGATCTTTACAAGGAACACTCCCAGCAGGTACAGTGGAGACCTGGGCGGCACAAGTTCCGTCCTCCAGCATGACCGGGCCGTCATGAGGAAGAGAAGGTGCGGACTCATACTGGGGGGCTCCAGACTGCAGATCCGAGGTTAAATGAGGGCAAGGCAGTGTCCCTTTGAAGGGGGGCCCTCCCAGGAGGTTGTGAGGGGTCTTCAATGGAGGTGAGAAAGCAGAGCCCCAGCCCCCCCCCCTCCTCGCACCCCCCAAAGGGATGCGGCCGTCCTGGGAGGAAGCTGGACTGCAGCAGCCCTGAGGCCCCTTCAAACTCTAGAACCCTACAAGCCCCCAGTGCTAAGCCAGAGGCCCTTTCCTCTCCCACAGAGCCTCAGCCTGCATCACCAGCGCCTGGAACCAGGTGGGCCGGTCCCTCATGCCCCCTGCCTTCCAGGGGGGTTCGCCCAGGTTAGAGCAGGGCCTGCCATCCCCACCCCGAAACTCCTAGAGGCCAGACAAGACCCAGATGCAGCCTGTCTCGGGCACCAAGGGCTCTCGGGGGCCCAGGCACAGTCCTCAGAGATACAGGGACACCTAGCGGGAAAGAGGAAGTGTCCTCCCACCTCAGGCCGGAGACTGAGCTGAGAGGGTCCAGTTCTCCCCTCACTCAGAGCTTTCCAGCCCCAGCTCCTCCTGTCTTCAGTCCCCACCCACCGCAGGGAGCAGGCCTGCCTCTCCTCCCCCCGCCGATCACCGCCTCTCAGCCCCTCTCGGGCGGGCAAGGCCTCGGAGATGGAAAGAGGAAAGAAGGGAGGATTCCCCAGCTCCATGAGACTCCCTGCTCCGAACCCCGGCTTCCCCCAGTTCCTGACAGGACCGGGGATGGAGGTCTGCTACTGGCCCCTCAACTCCATAGGACCGCCTGCTAGCCCCATCGGAGGCCAAGTTCAGCCCCCAAGGCCAGGTTCCCCTACCTGCACCCGAAGGGCCCGGCTCTGCCTCCTGATCAGTTTGGCAATCACGTCCACCATCCTGTCCCCTCTGAGCTGCTGGGATGGAGCCCTGGGAAGCTTTGGGGGTGGAGCTACGGGGCACAACCTCGGACTGGCACCGGGCAATAGGGAAACAAGAAGTTGCCTTGAGATGGTGAGAGGCTGAGCCTCCAGCCCATTTCCTGTCAGGGCTGCGGAAGTGCTGCATGAGGCAGGCTGCCTGAGGCCGGGTGTGTGTATGGGGGGGCGGGAGGGGGAGCAGGGGGGAGAATGGGGAGATTTTTATGTGGCCAGGGACACGACTGGTAGCCTCACTCAGCTCTGATTGCTGAGGAGTCTGACTCCTGGGCTCAGGCTCAGCCATTGGACAGGCTCCGCAGAGCAATGGGTGGGGGAGGGGGAGGCTTCACGGATGGGGACAAGCCTGGGGGGGCAGCTGGGTGTTGGGGCCGAGCTGGCACAGACAGGACAATGAGCGACCATCACCTCCCTCAGGCCTAGGGAGGGTGTGACGGGAAAGAGGAAGCTTGGTGCGGGTGGGCGTCTCAAAGAGGAAGGGGGAGGGCTGATGTGGTATCAGAAGAAACCGGCCTCTGGATGGGTGTCTGGCCACGTGGAGGGCAGGACGGATTCGGACCACACCACCATCCACCGCCTGACCGCCCGCCGCCTTGGGCTGCCTCCCGAGGCATGTGTCACTGCCGCCTTGTGCCCACAGAGATAAACAAGCATGCCTGTGCCCACCCCTGCTCTCCCAGACCCTGGCGAGGGGGGATCGGAACCGCTCCAGAGCCCTCACCTAGGAGCTTCCTCCTGGCCCGTCCGCCCTTGACCCTCTCATGCTCAGCGGACACAGCACATCCCCAATGAGAAGCCGCAGCCCCCCTCCCACCCTGGGGGACCATTTGTTTTCACTCATCCCCTCAGGGGTGCTTCCTCCTGAACCCCAAGTGCCAAGCAGCACCCTGCCCACCCACTGCCCGCCTTAAGGCTGTCCCATAGGGGCTGTTTGGATCCCAGTGTAGGCTCTGACCCCCTCCCTCCCACCCTGGGTCCCAGACTTCCCATCTCATCTTCTTCCATTTCTTTTCTTTTCATTTTTTTTTGGTAATTTTTTAAAATATATTTTATTGATTTTTTTTACAGAGCAGAAGGGAGAGGGATAGAGAGTTAGAAACATCGATGAGGGAGAGACATCGATCAGCTGCCTCCTGCACACCCCCCACTGGGAATGTGTCCACAACTAAGGTACATGCCCTTGACCGGAATCGAACCTGGGACCCTTCAGTCCACAGGCCAATGCTCTATCCACTGTGCCAAACCAGTTTCGGCTCGTCTTCTTTCACTTCAGTCATCTCCCTGCCCACAGACCTGGCTCTCCCTTCTCCCATGTTCCCAGCCCCTCCTCCCCTGCACCCACAATGGGCTCAGCACAGAGACATCCAAGTAAACCATGCATGGATGGATTTGGGGTCTAGGACCCTGGGGGACCACATCCAGAGCAAGTCTGAGGTCTATGATCCACTCTACCCCAAAAGCCCCAGAAATAGACTCATCCCTTCCGAGAGCCTGAAGTCCTCACATGCGTCACACACATGACACACTACAGTACCCCACCCTGAGGGCCGGGGAAAACACACACACACACACACACACACACACACACACACACACACACACACGGCAGGTCAACAAGAGTTATGGAGCCAGCCAGCCGCACCCAGGAGAGGGAAACAGCTGTGAATTCCAGAGCGGCCAGAAACTCTGAGCCACCGGGGAGGGGTGGAGGCGGGGAGGGGAGAGGGCAGAGGAGGGCAGGAGTGGAAACCCCACCTTCTAGGGCTCTGCCCTGCAGGTGGAGTTGGGGAGCAGGGTGTCCATGTGGCAGGAACCGGACGTGACAGTATAGGGGTTGGGACCCCACGAAAGGTAGCCAGAACTCCACCTGCTGCTTTCCCACGGTCCAAGGCCTGGCCTGCAGGCCGGGGTCTCCCAGCGGGCAGGCCCTGGCCCCACACCACAGCGCTGTACCACATGCACCCACTCGGCTCCGGCTGCTCTTGATGAGGGAGGTTGGCTCCTCAGGCCTCTTGCCTGGGCTTTCGTCCCCCAGCAAGTGAAGGCGATGACCACAGTGGTTCCCCAGTGTGGTCCGCTTTCCTCAACCACCCCCTCAAGCCCTGAGAGGTGCATGGCCGGGGAGGGGACAGAACAAGCCAACTGCACATCATCCATCTCTGCAGCCCTCTGTGCTCACCCGTCTCTCCAAAAGCTTCACAACTAGAGCAGGTGCAACCAGAAAATCCCACCAGGTCTCTGGGCTGGAGGCAAAAGAAATACCCACAAACCCTCAACTGGGCTGGGGGTGGAGGTGGGGGGGACAGGACCTCCTCTGCTGACTCTGAGCCTGCTCCGCGTCATCTGGGCTGCGCTGAGCCGAGGGAGCATGAGAACGAATTGTGATCTCTGCCTCTGGAAGCTTAGCCGAGTGCACTGACTGTCCCTCCCCTGAGCACACCTGCTCCAGGACAGAGTCCGGCCTTACTCGGTATCCACCCCAGCTCCACCTCCGTGCTGGGGGCAGGCTGGGTCACCCACAGGATCCGGGTCCTCGAACCTCAAAACACCAGGGGACCCACGCAAGCCCGAGAGTCTGATGTCACCAGCCTGGGCAGGGGCCCGGGCCATGCATGCTGTGTCCAGGCCCAGGGGCTCAGCGGACGCTTATCACATGCAGGTACATGAGACTCCACACGCAACGGCCCGAGGGCAGGCTTTCCTCTCGGGCTGGGGCGGAAGGTCATTCCACGGAAAGGAGAGAGGAGCGGAGCGGGCCTCCAGAAACGTGCGTTCTCTGCCTCGGCTTCTCTCTGGACAAACTCTGGAATCTCTGGGCCTCTGTTTTTTTTCCCCTATTATCGTTCATCCTCACAATATTTTTCCATTGATTTTCAGAAAGAGTAGAAGGGCGGGGGAGAGACAGACAGAGAGAGAAACCCTGATGTGAGAGAGACACATCAGTTGGTTGCCTTCCACACACATCCCAACAGGGGCCGAGGATGGAGCCTGTCATTGGGCTTCGGTCTCTTTATCCAGAGGTCGGGCTCTCACTCTCTCTGCTCACGGGCCTGGTTTCTGTGAGATAGCCAAGCAGCAGCCTGCGTTCCCACACCCACAGGACACGGGAAAGAGAGCAGGGCTCTGCCCCCACTTCTGCTTTTCTGGCTTTGGGGTTTGATCGTGCGCCCTGGGCCCCGGACTCTGCCTGAGCCTTTGGGGGGCTTCACGGGGCTGCCTGCTTAGCCTGCTCCTGGTCCCAGTCCCTGTGCTCCGAGTCAGGCTGGCAGCTCTCCCGCTACTAGGCTCGGAGGAGTCACCCCTGGTTTGTCAAGGAAGCTGTCAAGCAAAGGCTGTGGTTAGGTCCGTCTCAGGGGGTGGGAAGACGCGGCGGTGGTGGTCTCCTGCCCTCCCCCTCAGACACATCTCAACCTGTACCCACCATTCCTTCTCCCTCCCCTCCTGGGGAGCTCAGGGTCTTCCTGTCCCAGCCAACCGAATGCCCAGCCAACCTCACTGCCTTCCACTTGCTCAAAAGCTGCCTCACCTCAAATCCCCAACCCTTTCCACCTTTGTCTCTTTGGCATGTCAGCAAATTCAAGGTCTCCCCATCTTTTTTTTTTTTTTTCAATTGATATTTTTAGAGAGGGAAGAAGGAAGAGGGATAGAGAGATAGAAACATTGATGGGAGAGAAACATCATCATTCAGCTGATCGGGCTCACAACCCCGGGCATCTGCCCTGACTGGGAATTGAACCAGTGGCCTCTTGGTTCCTGGCTTGACGCTCAACCCCCCGAGCTAAACCACCCGGGCAAGGTCTCTCCATCTTGAGAAGAGAAAGAATGCCTTTGGAGCCAACTTTCCCTTCCTCTTTTTCAAAGCCAACTTCTTAAAGTGGTGTGTGTGCCCCACTGTCTCGCCGTCCACTCGCTCCACATCCAGCCTACGGCTCAGGCCTCCCACAACTTCCTGGAGGACAAATCTGGTCCTTGTCTGGCCTGACTCTCCCTGGAACTTAGTCCTCACCATCCTCTCCCGCCCGCACTGCCTCAGACATGGCCTCTCGGTCAGCTTTCTCTTCCTCTCTCGGCTACTTCTCAGCTCCTGGGCCCACACTTGTCTTCCTCTGCCACCTCCTGGTGTCTCATCTTTGCTTCTCACTCCACTGTCCCGGGAAAGCGCAACCGACCTCCTTAGATTAACAACTCACCACTGTGTCCCCAGGTGCAGCAATCCAGCCTGGCTGTCCCTGACACACTGAAAAGCTGCCTGCCTCAGCCGGAGTGCATCTCCACCCACCTCGAGCTCCCCATCTCAGCATCACCTCTGTTGTTCCAACAGAGATCTAGAATCATCCTGGATTCCCGCTTCCTGGATGATGTGACCTGGCCTGCCTAAGCCTCTCAGACCTACCGCCCTGAGGAAACACGGGGGTCAGAGGAACACGGGCACCGCCACAGGGAAGCCAACATTCCAGCTTAAAATAGACATTCTTCAGGGCAACCGGTCTGGTCTCTTTCACAAATCCCTGTCAGGGCAGAAGGAAAGGGATGGGGTTGTCAAGAGAGACTTATGAGACAATCAAATACAAGGGATGGCCTTTGACTGGATCCTGGTTCAGAGCGAGTGGCTGGGAGGGACTGGCTTTAGCTAAGGGGGGACACTTAATGATGGCCTGGATCTTAACAGTAATGGTTAAATCTAGGTAATATGTAGAGATGTATTCCTTTTAATATTCTTTTTGTTCTTTTGTATGTTTGAAAATTTTTCATAATAAAAAGGGAAAAAACATAAACATTTTCTTTTTTACTCTTCCACACCCTAAGTGTTAGTACTCTACGAGGTATTCATTGTTTTTATCTGGAGACAGACTGGCCTTTCCGGTTCTCCCTTCCTCCAATCTAACACAGACAAAGGAATTTCTCGCCCTTTAAGATGCAGCTCTGGGGCCCAAGGGTTCTGGGCACACAGCAGCTTAAACACGTCCTGTTTCTCCTCTTCTCCAACTGCTAGCTCTCCTGCCCGAGCCAAGCAGGGGCTGGGGCAGCTGGGTGGGCAGGACTGGCTGGCACAGGTCAGAGTGTCTGAGACCAGGGAAACTCCAGGGCAGACTGGGTCCCCCATGAGACTTTAGGGTGAAGACAGAGTAAGCCTTGTATCAGACCCCCAGGAGCTAATGGGGAGCCAAGCAGGTGGGCTAAACACTCTTTGCCCTGGCCCAGGCTGCGTGGCTCAGTGGTTGAGCAATGACCTATGAACCAGGAGGTCACAGTTTGATTCCCAGTCAGGGCACATGCCCAGGTTGTGGGCTCGATTCCCAGTATGGGGCATGCAGGAGGCAGCCTGTCAATGATTCTCATCAGTGTTTCTCTCTCTCCTTCCCTCTCTCTTCCTCTCCGAAATCAATAAAAGTATATTTAAGAAACAAACAAAAAGCCCCCACTCTCTGCCCTTAAGGCTGGGATCTCAGAGGAGGTGGGGGCAGGCAGAATTCCTGCTGGAAGCTTGGACCGCAGGGGCCAGCAGAACCCTCCCTCCTAGAGACCACCACCCCGCCTCCTCTTTAGGCGCCTCACCAGCTGTGGGTGCTCCCACAGCTCGACCCCAGTCCTGGAGAGCAAACACACCTAAAACCCACTCCCCCGACAGCCCAGAGGCTGGAGAAAAGGGACAAACAAGATCACCGAACCAGCTACTGCTCTCAGCCCCCAGTGAGGCTGGGACCCCGGACGTGCGAAAGATGCCTCGATAATCATGGTGCCAAGAGGAACTTGTTGATCAGAGATGATGGGGGCAGCTGGATGGCCATCCAGAAAGAAATAACTAAAGGTGGGTCTACACCTCACTCTTTTCTCTCAGATGTTACCCCTCCCCCCCGCCCACCACCAAAGCATCAAAGATTTAGATTGGAAAAGTGAAACCATAAAAATACTCAGAGGGAAACATGAGCAAAATTCTGTATTTTAAAAAGGTCTCTGTGCCCTGGCTGGTGTTCTTAGTGGTTAGAGCGCCGCCCTGTATACCGAATGGTCAAAGGTTTGATTCCTGGTCAAGGGCATATACCTGGGTTGCAGGTTCAATCCCCAGCCTCGGTTCAGGGTGCATGCAGGAGGCAACCAAGCAATGTGTCTCTCTCACATCAATGTGTCTTTTCTTCCTCTCTCTCTCCTCTCCCTCCCGTCCACTCTCTCTAAAAATCAATGGGCGGGGGTGGGGTTGGGGGTATTCTCAGGTGAGGATTAATAGCAACAAAAAAAGGCCATAATAAAAGAAGTGATTTACATATTTCTTATATAAATGTATTTTAAGAAAACTAGAGTTGCTAAAAATACCATTGGCAAAGTAGAGAGGCAAACTTGGAGGGTTGATTACAACTCCTGTCAGAGATAAAGGGCTATTTATAGAAAAACTTCCTCAAAAATCAATAGAAAAATGGGCAAAAGATATGAACAGATCATTTGCAGAAAACAACAACGAACCTTAAATATATGGAAATGCATATTCGAACTACCTTAAGACAATACTTCATAGCATTGTTCATAATAGGCAAAGATTGGACACAAACCAAGTGTTCGTCAACAGTGCTGCTGCTGAATGAATTGTGATCCATCCTGACAAGGAAAAACCACAAGGCTGTGAGGAAGCAGCCGGATACTCTCTATATACAACCTCCAAGATAACACTGTTATACCAAAAGGGCAAGAAGTAAACAAGATGTAGGGCCATACGCACTGCCAACTACCTTTGTTTCTTATTTATTTTTATGGATTTCAGAGAGGAAGGGAGAGGGAGACAGAGATAGAAATAGCAGTGATGAGAGAGATATTTTTACTGTCCTTTACCATTGGGGATTAAGCCAATAAGCCGAGCATGTGCCCTTGACCAGAATCAAACCCTGAACCCTTCAGTCCACAGGCTGACGCTCTATCCATTGACCCAAACCAGCTAGGGCTGCCTACTACCTTTGTGCAAGGCAGACAGAAAATTAAGTAAGCATTTGTATATTCGTACTAGTTTGTATTTGTATAAAGAAAATCTTAGCCTGACCAGCATAGCTTAGCGGTTAAGCCTTGACCTAGGAACCAGGAAGTTATGGTTGGGGCACATGCCTGGGTTTCAGGCTGGATCCCCAGTGTGGGGTGTACAGGATCAATGATTCTCTCTCATCGATGATGTTTCTATCTTTCTCTCCCTTCCCCTTCCTCTTAAAAATAAAATAAAATGAAAGCATAAAGAAAACCTGGGCAGAGAGAAAGAATTAATAAAAGTGGTGATGTTGGAGCTGATGGAAGCAGGGAAGTGTGTGAGTTTTTATTACATACTTTAAAATATTGCTTTGATTTTTTATAAACTATGTATGTATATTACTTTGTTTTGTTTTTGTTTGTTTGTTTTTAAATGAGGCTATCACTAAAAGAGAGAGGCTGGAAAATACAATTACAACTTGAACAAAAAACAAGAACACACAAGGAGATTCAAGTAAAATGCCAAAGGAAAAAAATAAAGAGACCTTCTTAAAATACGAACAGGGCACACTTGAGACTCAAATATATGGCCTGGAATATCTTAACCCTCAGGGCAGAAGTACCTGGAAACAGAAATAAAGAGGGAAAAGATAAGAAACTGGGAGGATCCAGTCAGGAGAACGAACATGCAAATACAAGGAAAAGGAAAAGAAACAATAATCATGCAACTAATAGGTTTCTCTAAGCTAAAGAAGAGGGAGTCTACAGGCTGACAGGCTCTTGTGAGTTCTGGATGGAAGCGCTGAGGATAGGAGCCCCTGGCTGCACGTTCTATAGAATCCGCCTGGTTAGGAACCCAGGGGAAAGCAGAAGCCACAGATGAGCTGGAAAGTGTAGGAGGACAACAAACGAACAGGAGGAGAAAGGGGGAATCAAAAGCAACCCGACTGGACAATAAAAGAAAAACACAAGGTGAAATAAACCCTAATAACATCAAGTGAGTGCTTCACTTGTTAAACTAAATGTGAACAGACTGAGTTACACCATTAAAAGACATCGTTAGCTTGGGTTTAAAAATATAGTCATATCATAGCTATATACAAGAAATATACTTTAAAAAATGTGATAATGGTTGAAAATAAAAGGATACTAAAGATACCAGCAAATGCAAAAAAATAAATAAATAAAATGAAGTAAACTAAAGTAAAAAGAAAGATTGGCCACCATATTAATAACAGAAAGGTAGAAATTCAGGTTAATGATACAAAATAATGTTACAAAGGCACAATTTGTGATAACAGAATAGTCAAAATTTGTATGCTCCCAATAACACTGTAGTTAAATATAGAAAACAAAAACTCTTAAAAGTACAAGAGGAACTCTATAGAGAAAAACTGAATGGGAGATTTAATAAACCTCTATCAGAATTAGAATAAAGGATAAAAAATAAGTACACAAGGGAAATGCCAAGTTGAGTAATATAGTCAATAAACTAGATTTGACACATATGGCACCTTAACTAGAAAATACCATTAACTTGGCCACAAAGAAATCCATAAATAAATTTAAAAGGGGGATTTCATACATCTAAAAAACAACCACCACCAAAAACACAAGCGCTTTCCTAGTAAAATGTGAAATCATCCAAATTAGTTGGAGAACTAGCGGGAAATTTGCAAAGACCAATTCTTTTTCTTTTTTAATATATTTTATTAATTTTTCACAGAGAGGAAGGGAAAGGGATAGAAAGCCAGAAACATCAATGAGAGAGACATAGATCAGCTGCCTCCTGCACATCCCTTACTGGGGATGTTCCTGCAACCAATGTACATGCCCTTCACCGGAATCGAACCTGGGACCTTTCAGTCCCCAGGCTGACGCTCTATCCACTGAACCAAACCGGTTTCGGCCAAAGACCAATTCTTACTGATGCAAAGAAAAAGTCGGCCAGGTCCAGAGGGTTTCACAGAGGAGGCTGGATTCCCCTCTGACTTCAGTTTCCTGGCCAGGAGGTAACCCTGGGTTTCCCTCGGGGGCGGGGACAGGGAGGTGCTCGCCACCCCAGAACCTCACGGGCGCAATCACCACGCTAGATCATAACTACCAGTTTGCTTGGCACTATTTCCTCCCGGACAGTGAGCGATCTGTGGGCAGGGACCATGCCTATTTTTCACTGCCTCCCCGTGCAGCACTTGCCATTTTCTGAACCAATGAACACAGTGACAAATCACAGCATCGATGTCAGCACACCAGCGGGTCCCCATGTCTATAAAATGCCCAACACACAGGAAGGCAGAATGGAGGGAAAGAAACCAAAATGCTAACCGTCATTAGACTGACATTTCCCCCAATTAGCCAGATATGTGTAAGAGGGTTAAATATCTTTGTCGGGGGAATGGCAATTTATAAATGCAGACAAGGCGGAGAGTCATCGGGTTGTGTAGAAGACGAAGGATGATGCTGAGAGCATCTGGAGGCAGGCCCCTGCTGGCACTGCTGCTTCCTCTCTCGGGCTCAAGTCAATGCCAGCCCCCAGGACAGACATTGAGGTCTGGACAGACCCCAGCCCCGTTCACCTGTACACCTCCGGGTGGACCAGCACCACCACATCCCTGGCCTGGCCTGGACAGAAGGGGCCGCAGGCCTGTCTGCCTAGGCAGCAGCTCTGGAAATTCCCTCCACACCGCAATCCTTTCGCAATTTGGAAACAGAGTCTCCGAATTTAAGCAAGAGCCCCTGTGCCCCTGGGACCCAGCCTTGGAGAGCCCCATTTCCCTCTCCACCAACCAGCATCAACTGTCTCCTCACTCCCCAACACTCTGGCGTGGAACCCTGGCCACATTCTGGTCATCAGAAACCCAGTCATGATGATGGATTTCCCACGCCCAGGACCTGTCACTCAGGGCTGCCATTCAGTCCCCATTCCCCGGCTCCTCCCACTGCTGGACTCAGATCCAGGAAGGGCAGAGAAAAGAGATCCAGAGTGAGGCCAGCTGCTGGGGCTCGAGGAGGAAGTGGGAAGACAGGTGATCCAGGGCGGAAGGGAGCCAGGGATTGGGAGGAGGAAAGAGGCCCAGGCTGGGCAGAGGGGCTGTCACCAGCCTGCACCCAGGGTGAGAGGTGCTTCCTTCCAGCCTGGGCGCTGTGGGTGGGGACGGCTTTGCGGGTCAGGAATGTGGGAGAAGGAAGGGACAGAGCTACCCAACAATCTGCTCTTTCACCAGCCAGGAGGCTGGGCAGCAGCGGGGATCCTGAGTCAGCCTGGGGCTGCAAGTGAGTCAGGAGGGTAAAAGGTCAGGTCAAGGGTGAACAAACCAGTTGGGCCGCCCGGTCAACTGCCTTTGCCAGAGGAGAGGGAGAGTGAGTTGTTGAGAGGAGGGGGTACAGACAAGGGGACTCACGGGACCCTCCTCTTGGCTCAGCGCCCTGCTCTTCCCAGCCTCCCTTTCCTAAAGGCTGCCTGGCTGGCCCCCCCCCCGGGGGGCCCAAAGGGATCTGTCCAAGGCCAGTCTTTTGTTTCAGTCAGAGCTGCCTGGGTGGCCCCTGGAGTTTGCTCGGAGGAGTGGGTGCTAGCTGGGACCCCGAGAGGTCACGGGTGGGCGTTTGCCCGGCGCAGGGGAGAGGGCGGGAAAGCTGCCCTCCGCCCCGGAGTGGAAGGGTCACTCACAGTTCCCGCAGAGGAGGGAGAGACGGGGCCTGGGGCTTCTTCCTGTGCAGCTGCCGCTCAGGTGAGGTGCCTCCGGGCTGTTTGCATAAGAAGCCTGAGAGGCCGGGGCTGTAACTCTTGCCTCCGGGTGGCCAATGCCCAGGCAGCAGGGGCGGGCTGGTCCAGATGGCCAGCCTGGGCGGGGAGGGTGACCTCACCCTGAAATCCCTGAGTCAGAGGGCCCCCTGGCCCAGGGGTGGGCCCCAAGCCACAGACAGAGGAGGAGTCTCAGGTCCCTTCCTCCCCAGACCTGCTGGGGCTCCTGGAGCACCTCGGGGCTGAGGGGCAGAGTGCTCCAGCTTGCCTCCCCGTCCTCCCGCTCTCCCCCCTCAGAAGCAGGTGCTTCGCCCTCTGCCGGTGCCTCTCATGTTCCTACTCCGCCCGCAGCTGCAGAAACAGGGGAGGGCTGAGGGTTCCTGCCTCCTTCCCGGCTGCCTCTGTCCCCGACCAGGCTGGGCAGGTGCAGGGCACCCCCGCTTTGCCTCCGGCGTGTACGACCCTCGCTGAGGGGAACAGGGTGGCCAGGCCTGAAGGCCACGCCGCTGGGACCGAGCCCGGTGGCCAGAGTGGGGTCTGGGGTCAGGAGGCCCGGAGCAGACCAGAGTGCTGCCACCTCCTGGCTGTGCGCCTTCCAGCCGGTCACTGAAACCCTCTGAACCTCTATGGGTACTAGGGCAAACGGGGGTACCTCTGCCTGCCTTCCGAGCTGCCCGGAGGTGAGCCTGGGAATGAGAGTCCACGGGCCATGTTGCAGCCTACCAGGCTTTGTGTCCCAGTGGCTGGACGGTGGCCAGCAGACACCCGGTGCTAGCTGAGGGGCTGGTGAGTGACAAGGCTGTGAAATGCTGTCGAGTGTAGAGACTCCACACCACCCCCTTCCCAGTGTCCCATCCCCGGGATGCTGTTTCCCACCCTCTTCACCGACCCCATGTCATCTCCATCTCATCCTTGGCCCTCCTTCCCTATGCACTGGGCCCGGCCTCACATCCTGTCTCCTGGGGACCCCATCTCATCACCTCCCCCCTCCCAGCTCCTGCTGTTCTCTTAGGTTCGGGGAAGTGTCCACCCTTGACCTACACCTGCCTCTGGCCACTCAGCGTCTCTCCCCTCCCTGCCACGCCTCTGAGCATTGCCTACACTCTCCATCCATCCATCCGTCCTCTCCTCCCCTTCATTCCTCTGGCCCCCTGGCTCCAGCAACCCCCGTGGCAGTTCCTGATAAGGTGGCCACTGGCAGCTGGTGGCTACTTCCGATGAGCGTTTAATGGCCTTTATCGAGCTTCCCCTTTCTTCTGCCGCTTCTCCTCAGCTTTGCGCCAACGCTCTCCTGGTTCTTTGATGGTTTCTTCCTCTGGGCTCTTCTCTCTTCCCTTTGTCTCACCAGACACGGTAGCCTAGCCCCAGGGCCGTCTCAGCCTCCTGTCCCCATGTCCACTCTCTCACACCCATGGCTCCAACATCACGTGCCAAACACCTTCTCCGGCCAGCAGACCGGCCCTAGCCTACCGCCTCCGGCCCGGCCCAGCGGGGCCATAGAGATTCAGCCTCATTTCTCCTCTCCTCTCCTCCCATCACTCTCTTCTCTCCCCTCCTCTCCTCTCCTCCCAACACCCCTCCCACCCGCAGCGTGCCCACTGTGATTTCCCTCCTACTCCCCTCCCCCTCAGCCCGAGGGCTACCGAGTTCTGCTGAGTCCACCGCGCACGTCTCCTGTCATCACGGAGTGTCCAGGAGACCGTGAAGGTCCTCCTCCATTCTCAGAGCCCCTGCCAAAGGGTCTCTTCTCAGACCCACTCCCCTTTCTCCCGAGAGCCTCCCAGGGCTGCAGGAGAAAGCCCGGAGGCCCTGCCGGCCAGGCACTCCCCTCTCTCTGCTCACCCCACCCCCATTCCAAGGCCAGCTGCACAGAGTGGGGTGGGGCCTGGCATGTCACACCCCCACCTCTGCCCAGGCACCTGAGAGTGGCTGGACCACAGACATCCTGTGCACGCTGGACGGGCCCTCTGTCCCCTGCTGACATCCTCCTGCCCCCGATGCTGGCCCCGGCGGGCTGTGCCCTGTCACCTTTGGGTCCGCAGGCTCACTGCTGCGGGCAGCTTCCGCCACGCACGCTTAGCGGGTGAGCAGAGGAGGGCCGGGCAGCACCTGCTTCTCCCGCCTCTTCCAGAAGAAAACACGCAGGCTCACCTTTCAGGAAATGCCTTCTCTAAAAGCTGCCTCGCACAACTAAGAGCGAGCGGCCTTTCCTTTCCAGGGGAGAACCACGTCTCCCCCCACTCCTCCCCCCCCCCGCCTCCCAGTGGGGGATGGGTGTCAGGGAGACCCACAGCTGGGAGAAAGCAGGGTCACAGAGAGCGTGGTTTACACCCATCACACAAGGAGGAAACCGAACCAGAGATGCTGAGCAGCTTGCTGAGGTCACACAGTGAATTAGGGCCAGAAGTGGGGCTGGGCAGAGTCAGTCTCTTTGCCAGTAACCGGGTCTCTGGCGGATGTCCAGTTCCTCCCCAGGAGGCACCACCACCACCACGCTCTCCAGTATACCACTGCCCCTGCTGGGAGCCTGGGAGCAGAGGGGCAAAGATGCCACTCTGCAGTGACTGTGGCTGCCGGGGTAATTCCTCAGGAGGAACCTGAATATGTATAGGGTTTTCTCCCCGCCCTCCCTTTCTTCCACCCTGGTCCATAGCTCTGTGGTGGTTGCCCTGGGCAGACCAGCAGAGCCCGGGCTCATGGGAAAGCAGCTGTGGCTCCACGTCCCTAGCCAATACCCTGCGCACGCTCTGGGCCCGGCTCTGTGTGGGACGCGGGGGTGCAGAGGGCAAGGCAGTCCACCTCCAGGGGCACACCTCAGAGGGACAGACAGATACCCCACTATCACCAGGACACAGACTGTTGAGGCTCAGGAGTGCGCCGCTAGGAGTCTGCCCAGAAAACGGAGAGGCGCGGGAGACGAAGAGCTGGCATCCAGCCATCTATCCCACAGAAATTGGCAAGGGCGCCGGGCAGGAGGATCCCTATCCCCCTGCATCCCACCAGCTGGCAGGGTCCCTTCCCTACCCGCTGGGTGCAGTTCTGCACGCTGGCCACAAGGGGGCGGGCTGCCCCCTGCAGAAACCGGGGCGCTGGCGGCGCAGACCGGGAGGAAAAGACACTAAGTGGGTCCGTAGCCAGTCTTCGGCGGGCGGCCTACTACGTGCCAGGCGCGACCAAGCCTCACCTCGTTGAAAGCTGTCAACAACCTTAATCCCTAGGTATTGTTCTACATGACACACGGTAACACGGTGGCTGCAGGATGATTGGGGGGTTCGCGGGGAGGGGGGGGCGGTGACTCAGCAGAATCAAAATCGGGTCTCTAGTCGCAAGTCCTGAGCTCTGGGCGCTGTAACCACACCGGGTGGAAGAAATGCCCGGCAGCTTGCTTAGGCGGACGGTGGGTGCCTCCTTCCTCGGGGCATCCCAGACTCAGTCCTGGGACTTGGCAGCGGTCAAGTTCATTGAAATCACATCAACTACAAAGAAACTATAGCCGCATAAGTTTCAGGGATCATCCAGTCACCTCCTTCCCCCACCTCCCGCCCTTCTTTAGGCAAAGAGACAAACTGAGACCCCCGAGGAAGCGCACTGACCGTCATTACCCAGCTGGCGGCAGATGTCTGTGCCCTCCCCTCCCCTCCCCTCCCCGAAAAGGGCCTAAGTTCAAGAGGTCACGCGTAGGAGTTTTTAAAACGTGCTCTGTTTTCGATTTCCCAAATTAACATAACTAGAATCTGAAGCGGAAAAAGAAAGAAAAAGCCACTATGACCGGACTTCTTTCTGAAACAAACCCATTATTTTTTTTTAAAGAGGGAACTGAAATGTGGGAAGCAGCCAAAAGGGGAAGCAGCCTCCTGACTTTCACATCCATCATCTTGTCTGACACCC
>JAAGEH010000016.1:6200848-6220992 GCA_011751065.1 Lasiurus cinereus | reverse complement strand
GGGGGCGCCTAACGCTCCTTCCGGACTCTGTCCACTTTCCTCGCTGGGGAAACGGAGCCCCTGAGCACCCCGGGCCGGAGGGTGGGTGGAGGGGATGGAGCAGTAGGGGGGCGGGGTCGGCCAGCTGCCCGGGGCTGAGCCTGCACACCCGGGAGGGCACCCTTCTCGCCCACCACCTGCCCGGCCTCGCGCGCACTCACGGTGGCAGGGCGGGTCCTCGGGAGCCCATGGGCTGGGTGCGCTGAGCCGGCGGCGGACGGAGGCAGGTTAGGCGCCTGCCATGGCGTCGTCGGGCCGGGACTCGCAGGCTCGGCCCGAGAGCTTTCTGGTGGCGGGAGCTGGCGGGGAGACAAAAAGGGAGAGGGGCGTCTGGCGGGCTGTCCCCCAACCCCAAAGCCGCTTGGTCTGGGGCGGGGGGGCGCGGGGGAGCCGGAATGGGCCCGCGAAGGCATTGGAAGCTGGTCCAGGTGCGGGAGAAACCATGAGGGAGGTCGGGGGGTGGGGCGGGGGGAGGGGCGGGGGCGGTTGGCGTCCCTGGGGGAACCGGGCTCCGAGTGACGGGGCGCTGGTGGGTCGCAAGCAGAGCCTCTGGAAGGTAGAGTCCCGCCCCCCGCCCCATCTCCCCATCCCCGGGATCTGTTGACCCGAGCCTCTGCGTCCCAGCGCCTACTGCGGCTGGTTGTTTGCCGGGACATTCTCAGCTCAGCGCGGCCGCTGGCACTCGCATCACCAGCTACGCGCCCTTTGCCGGCGGACGGCTGGCACCCGCCCCTCCCAGAGCCTCTCCCGGGCTGCTCAGCGGGGCCTGGGAAACTCGGAGCGGGGCTCGCCGCAGGGACGCTCCCCGGAGCGCGGGGACTCGGGCTGGGCGAGGATGGCCCCCGGGCCTCGGCACCTTGACCTTGGGGGAGCGAAGAGGAAGGGAGGAATGCGGGGAGCGGGGAGCAGGGGAGGATCCCTGGAGCGCAGGGACGGGCCGGTCGCCAGGAGGTGCCCTGCGACGCGAATCACAGCGGCGCCAACGCCCCGGCCGGCGCTGGGGCCCTGGCCCTGGGCCCCTCCTCTCCCCGGACCGAGGTCACCTTTCTCCCCCCCGCTCCCTCCGGTCCTCCGCAGGAGGGGGCCGTCCCGCGCGGCATCCTCCGGGCCCGGGCGGCTCCAGTCCCTACGCGAGAGGAAAAGAGGAGCCGGCGCGCGGTGCTCCCGGGGGAGGACCCGCACCTGCGGCGCCCGAGCCCCCCTCCCCCACCCCGGCTCGGCACCCCCGCCCAGTCGGGCCCGGCTTGAGCACCTCGGGGTGTCCACTCGCTAGCCTGGCCTCCACTGGTCCCGGCGGGGAGCGCGTGGGCTCGGCGTCCGGCGTTCGCTCTCCTCCTCCTCCGCCCAGCTCCCGCGCGGCCGGGTTTCCTGTTCAACAATATAGCGAGGGAGGCACCAGCCGAGCGCGCCCGGCAGAACTTCCTCCCGGGCTGGGGCAGGGCTGCGGCGGCGAGAGACAATCCCCGGTGTCCTGGCTTCCTGTCCCCTCTGGGCCGAGCCAGCGCCCTAGGAACCGAGGCGCCACCCCCTCCCCCAGCGCTTCCCGGGATCCGGGGCCACACCTGGCTGTCTCCCGGGAGGTGGAGGCAGCAAGACCAGGAGAGGAGGACGAGGGGGTAGGGGGGGGGGTCTCCTCACCAACTTCTGGCTGGATTTCCCTTCCAGCTACTTGGTTCTCATCTTCTCCTGGGTCCTGGTTGGGGAGGAGGGCCGCCCTCCAGTCTGTCTCCAGGGTAAGATCAGAGCGACTTCCTGGGGCTGGGCTCAAGATCCTCACCTTATCTCTGCGGCTGCTTCCTGTGAGCCGCGGACACAACACCTACTGCACGGGATTGTGGAGGAGATTCAAGGAGATGCACTAAAGGACGATGCTGTTATCACATTATTATTATAAAATACGCAGTGTACTAGCGATGATTAACGCTACTTTTAGAAAAATACATTTTTATTGATTTCTAAGAGCAAGGGAGAGGGAGAGGCAGAAACATCAACGAGGAGAGAGAATCATTGATCAGCTGACTCCTCCTGCGGGCCCCCTGCTGGGGATCGAGCCTGCAACCCAGGCATGTGACCTACATCCATGCGCAACCACTGAGCCACGCTGGCCAAACCTGACTAACACTGCTTGTATAATGAGAGGCGCCTCTCTGGGGTGGAATGAGGTCTCCAAATCTCCCTTCAGATGGTGGTGGTGGGTGTGGGGAGCAAGAGTCCGCAGAGGCACTTTGCTGAGTCCCAAGGCAGGCAGGGCAGGTCACTTGCCCCTGGTCCTCTTGCCCCAGGTGGGCCTGCCTCTTCCTCCCCTCTCCTCCCCTCCCCCCCCCCCCCCAGCCCTCAAACCGGGTTCCTCTTGTCTTCCTGGAGCCCACCACCATCTACTGCCCCTGGAGGGAGGTAGCTTGAAGGAAGCTGGGCTCATAGGGTGGGCAGTGGGTGCTCCCTCAAGGGCTGAGAGGACAGGAAACTGCAGGCCTAAAGGTCGGTTTTTCCAGTCCCACTTTCCTATAGCCTGACTTCCTGAGAATTAGCATTTCCTTCTTCTGTCCTTCAGTGGCCAGTGGGGGGCTTTCCCCTGCAAGGGCCCCCTGGGCTGCAGAGGAAGGTCTGCAGCCAAGTAAAAGCCCATGTGAGCCCTCAAACCAGGAGGGCTGACTCAGGGGCCCTGCCCAGCCTGTCCTTCCTGAGCCCTTCACTCAGTCCAGTGGGAAACGTAGGCCTGAGGATTCCCGTGTTCCAGGGCCAGGGATCTGTATTCGGCATTGAAGCCACAGTGGTGGGATTTCTGGCATCAGCTTCAGTTGCTGCATGAGTACACTTTCCAAAGACCCTGAAATCCAGCCCCATGGGGGCCCTGCCTCCTCGGACTGGCAAGGGTGGGGTATATACTGAACTGTTTGTTACTGCCCTCTCCTCCATGCCCACTGCTGCACACAAGTCTCGTGCTTGCAAATGTTTACCACTCCCCCCATCCTGTTCTCTCGGGTGCCTCGGGACTAACAGGAGAGTGGAGGCCCAATCAGACTGGCAACGGTGGGACCATGGTCTCCCCACATCAGCCACAGCATAGGATTCAGACGCCGGACCAGAGATTAGAAACATCAGGTCTTTACTGCAAAATCATTCAAACACCACCCAGCAGCAGCTGCTTCAGTACATTGCAAAGCATGTCTCAGTACCAGGGCCCCACACGGCAACGTTTATTGCATAAAGTGACACTTCCAAAATAGTGTGGACACTCCTGGGCTCACATCAGCTTTCCATCGGAGGCGAGGAGGTGGAACTCAGCTCATCCGAAAGCATCAGCAGCTTTTGAGGATGGGAAGAGCGTCAGCTTTAATGCTCCCCATCTCTGGGAGCGCAGGGGTGGAGCGGACTGAAGGGAGCACCTCCAGGGTTTCACTCCTGCCACCTCCTAGGGCACCTCGTGGAATACAGAATATACTCACAGGCCCAGGCCGGGGCCACACTGCTCATCCCAGGCTGGGCCCCTGCCCACTCAGGGATTGAGACAGCTGGGGCCCTGATCAGGCTATGCTCGCATAAATGCTCTGGGAGGGGTGGGATGAGGATAAGGATCCATTTCTGGTTCTGGAGGCTTCGGTGTGCTGGGCACAGGTGTGCACCATCTTAGGAGAAGGGACAGAGAGGCTGTGTGGCAGCCCCTCCCCCACCTGCCTAGCACCTCCTCTGTTCTATTGCACAATTTATCCAGCTCCACAGGGCTAGACAGGTGACTCAGCAGCCAGATCACCCCAAAGGAGAAGTGGGAGTAGGCTCCTCTCCTGTAGGACAGGTGGATCTTCACATGAGGCCCCACAATCTCAAGCTGAGTGCAGAGATGACCAGAGGGCTGAGGGGGGCTTGCTGGATTCAGGAGAGGAGGGGAGGGGATGAAGCAGAGAAATCACACCCAGATTCCCTCAAACCCCAAAAGTCTAAACATTTCCAACACCCCTTCAAATGGCAATGGTGCTTCAATGAAATTTCCGTCTCCAGTGGCGCCCCTCCTGGGCCAGTCCAGCAAAGCTGTGTGAGTGCATGGCTTTGTGAACGGGGTGAAGCCCTCCATGGACCTCCCCCTGCTGCCCGCACTCCCCAGCAGCAGGCTAGCATGCTGTGAAGGACGGGTCACTGCTCCACAGCGTGTGCCGAGGCTGGCCCGGCCTGGGCTCACTGCCCTCTGAGTGAGCCCAGACTGCCTGTCCCTGCAGGGGTCAGTCAGGCAGGGGTGGGACCCCTGAGAGTGTCCCAGTGTAGGATAGGAGTGAGGAGGGGTTGAGGGGTGGGCCCTTCCCTGGCCCAAGGAAGATGCAAAGTGCTGACAGTGCTGGTCTGAGTCATTCCCCTTCTCCTGCAGAATCCAGGCTACAGAAGAGCCAGGGGCTCGAACCCAGAGAAAGATGGCCTTTTCAGGTGGAGGGCACAGGGCAGCGAGTCAGGAGAGGGAGAGGAAGGAGGCATCAGGACCGACCCGCCTGGCCCCAGGGGCGGTTTGGCACATTGCACTTGAGCTGTTGGCAGCAGGCGTCTGGGAGTTGAAGGAAAGGCAGCTGGCGGGCTCTGCCCCAGGGATGCCCAGCGGCCCGCCTGTCTGCAGACCAGGAGTGGGCAGGACCTGCACATTAGCTCCTGGTGAAAATGTCTGCATTTCTTGGGTGGCTTGTATAGGGTTAAGAATAAAAAAATATTTTCTATTGAAATAGGAAGGGGAAAACCCACCTTAAAAAACTAGACCTTTTAATCAGGAATGTGGATTTGAAAATGCGCCCCAAGTCTTATTTCCACAGTGTGTGAACAGCCCTGATGGGGTGCCATGTCAGTGAGGTGAGCTGGAGCCTGATGAGTACAAAGTCCCCCACCCCAGCACCCGGGACAGGGGCGCCTGCTGGTGTCCCACCTCCTGGAGCAGATGAGGGCCGGGGGGGGGGGGGCACCTACATCAAGGGCTCCCTCTGGAACGCTCATGCTCCGGTCACATCTGAGTCTTCCTGACAAGGGAGACAGCGGTGACAGCTTGAGAGAGTGCCCAGGGCTGATGGCAAACCCCGCTGCATGGCTGAGCTGAAGCCTCACCCCAAGGCCTTGGAGAGGGGGTCAGCAGACTGGGTTAGGTGAGAGCGTTCTGCTCGTGGTACTTGCGCCGGCGGGCACAGCGGGGACAGCCCTTCACCACGGCCTGGCAGCTCTGGTGGAAGACGGTCTTGCATTCGCCACACCTGGAGAAAGAGGCAAGTGCTGCTTGTGCACAGGGGCTGGAGGCGGCCAGAGTTCCTGACCAGAGCCCACAGTCAGGCTGTGCTCCACCCACAACCCCAGGCCCGTGGGCACTTCTCCATCCGGGGAGAAGAGAGTCTTGCAGCGATGCATACTCAAGGTCATGTGATGCATGCTGATCCTCTATTTCATTTTTTGTAAATGCTGCTGAGACTCAGTAATGACTTCTTGCCTATGGCTAAGACACTCTGCAGTTGAAAACACTCAGCCCAGGTCTGTTCAGGGGCCGAATCTGGGCCAGGGACACCTGCCGAAAATGAATGCCTACTCCCACCAGTTCAGGTTTCCACTCCCACCTTTTGGAAGGAAGGTTTGGGGGATGATTTGTCCATTTAGAGGCTTCTGATAATGAGCGAGTGATAACTGGGAATAAGGACAACCATGACAGGGGCAGAAGTCACCCACCAGCTACCCATTTTGTGCTGGGCCTTGTCCAACAGTCCAGGACAATAACTCATTCAGTCATGGCTGACAAAACTGAGACCCCGGAAGAGAGCCAACAGCATTCTGTGAGGGCTGGTGTTGTCCCCTGAGCAGGACTGGGGCTCACCATGACTGACCAGGGCATCAGCTGCTCTAAACAACCTCACCAACCTGAGGCACTAGCACAGGGGGGATGTTAAGTGTGTTCCCACTCAAGGACGCAGGGCCTGCCACCCTGAAATGCTGGGTGAGGGGGAGGGGTGGGGCATCTGGCTGGGTGGCCTGCATACCTGACAGTGGTGTCAAACTCAAACGGGAAGATGATGTCATGGTGGTGGCAGATCTGGCAGATGAAGCCGCGCTGGGTGCACAGGTCACAGTGGTAGACATGCTGGGAGGCAAACTCGATCAGGTCCTTGAGGAATCCTTCGTACACTCCCTCCGAGATCTGGGGGGGCAGATGCAGGCCACCAGGCATTTTAGGGAGCTGTGCTGAGGCCAAGGCCATCTGCCACAGGTGGCCTATTGGTGGCACCCTGCCTGAATAACTCCTCCTCCCCCGGCTGGTATGGCTCTGTGGTTGAGCATAAACTCATGCACTAAGAGGTCCCTGGTTCGATTCCTGGTAGGGGTACATGCCTGGGTTTCAGGCTGGATCCCCAGCGGGGGGTGTGTGAGAGGCAGCAAATCCATCTTCCTATCTCATTGATCTTCTTATCACTCCCTCCCCCTCTCTCTCAAAAAAAAAAAAAATCCTCCCTAAATTAGGCTGAGCAGCACAGGCATCAGCCTTTGTGCAGTGGGGGATCATGGGATTGATAGATGAGGCCCAAATCCACTGCTCCTTTCCTTGAGCGGAGGAATGCCTCAGACGCTCGCCCTGTGATCCGGGCTTTGCTGCAGTGCCTGCTTACTCCAGGGCACTGCGGGCTCACTCACTGCCCCAGGAAGCAACGGACAGCATCCCAAGGTCCTGAAACGCTGCAGACCTCTGTTTTGTCTCAGTGAACTCAGCACCACCATCCCACCCCCCTTTCTGATTTTCCCAGGAATGGGGTCCCTCTGGAGAGGTCTGGGGAAGGGAGTGGGGCAGATAACTTTCTCACCTGCTGGAGGTCAGCGACACTGTACTTGTGGGGAGACTCCAAGAGATAATTCCTGTGGTTGAGCCTTCAAAGAAACACAAGAGGTCCCTTAGAAGGGTCCCCAAGCCCCAGCCAACCCGCGTTTGTTGTCATCCCCTGAGCCGGGCTCACCAGGCACAGACACCTCCCACCTGGGCGGGGTGGTGACCAGGAGCACAGGCGGCCGGCTGGGCGGGAACCGGGCCTTCCAGGGACTGACTAACATCGGGCGCCTCGGCAGGTCACTTAACCTCCCGGGCCTCACGTTTCCTCACCTGAGAAATGGAGCTGTTCTGAGGATTAAATGATTTATTTAAAGCTTTGCCACAGTGCCTAGCACATTGTAAACAATGAATAATTACCTAACTCTAGTTGTTAAACTGGTATTGCAAAATTGAAATCTGCTGAGAGCAGAACTTAAATGTTCTTGCCAAAAAAAATTATGAAAAATAAATAATAAGGTGGTGAATGTGCTAATTAACCAGATGGGAAAAATTATTTCCCAATGTGTACATATAGCTGATCAATACAAGGTACACTTTAGATATCTGACAATTTTATTTGTCAACTATACCTCAATAAGACTAAAAATACTTTTTTTAACTTAAAGTTAAATAAATGTCTAAAAAATAATAATGAGGAAGAGGGTGATGAAAGTTAACAGTTGGTACCAGGAACTGGGCTGAAAGCTTATATATACACTGAGTGGCCAGATTATTATGATCTCTGAATGCATAATAATCTGGCCACTCAGTGTGTGTGTGTGTGTGTGTGTGTGTGTGTGTATGAGAGAGAGGGGAGGGCTGGTGCATGAATTGGTGCATGGGTGGAGTCCACCAGCCTGGCCAGGGGAAGGGGTCATGGGCAGCTGGCCGGCCTCCCTGCTGGTCTAACTCCTGGTAGAGGGGACAGTTTCATATTAGCCTTTTATTACATAGCATATACACTGAGTGGCCAGATTATTATGCGTTCAGAGATCATAATCATCTGGCCACTCAGTGTATATAAACTTATTCAACCTCACAATAATCCTTTGAGGTCAGCACTATTACAGCGCCCGCTTTTGGAGGAGAGGATGTGGAGGAACAGAGAGGTTACATGACCTGCTGTGGCTGCCCAGCTGGGAAGCTGCAGAGCTGGAGATGAGTGTCAGCGCTCTGGAGCCTGTGTTCTTATCTGCCCTGCGGATGCCTGTAGGTGTCAGCTGTTATCATATTGCCCCCATTGCGTATCAGGGACAGTGCCGGGGACAGAAATGCACAGGACGTGGCTTCTGCCCTCCCGCAGCCCCGGTCTGGCCGAGGGACAGACATTCAAGCATCTGCTTTCGGTGCCCTGTGAGGACCTGAGACCTGTCCTAAGCGCCACGGCAGATCCCATTTCAGAGGTGGGCGGGAGGCGGGGAGACAGAGGACGAGGCTCCACCACCAACCGGGCTCTGGTTGCTGCCCCGCTAATGACAGAGGTCCCAGGGTTACATCCTGAGGGACAGAGAGGAAACACCTGCAGACCTTCCCCTGGTACAAAGCTCGCCTGGCCTTGCTGGGTGAGTGTGCATGGCGCTGGGGTTCTGGGGAGGATGCTCCAATTCCGAGGAAGCCTGGAAGCCTGCCCAGGATGCTCTGAACATCCGGCGGGATGGGGCCAGACCCTGGGGTGCCTGGAATGGGGGGTCGGCCATGGCTCACTCCACAGCCTCCATGGGGAAGCCAATCCAGGGTGGAGATGGCGAGTCCCCCCAGGCAGCCAGGCCGGCTACATGGTGATCCTCAGGGTGAGGACGCTGCCGACGGGATGTCAGTTCTTTGTTCTTTTTTCTCTTTTTAAAACACACACACTACTGATTTCAGAGAGGGAGGGAGAGGGAGAGATAGAAACATCAACAATGAGAGGGAATCATGGATCGGCTGCCTCCTGCGTGCCCCACACTGGGGATCGAGCCTGCAACCTGGGCATGTGCCCCTGATGGGAATCAAACCCCAGACCCTTCAGTCCGCAGGCCGCAGCTCCATCCACTGAGCCAAACCAGCTAGGGCCAGACGCTCAGTTCTTTATGCTGGCCTCCCTAGGAAAATCCCAGCTTTCTGGGAACAGGAAGCCGCCATTTATCACCAGGAAAACGCAGGGGGCGGGGGAGGGCGAGGGGGCGCTCAGGCTGTTCCTGAGTTGGCAGGAAGGGTGGGGCTGATTTGGATGGAGCGTCACCTCCCTCATCTGCCCTCTGCTCAGTCATGGAAGCCCTGGGCCACCGGGTCCAGACCTTCTCTGTGAGCCCTGCACCTGGGTTGTCGCACTCAGGGAGGCCCGACAACTGCAGAGGGAGGTGATGTTGAGGGGCGGGGGGAGCTCCCCTTTGCTGGTGGCAGCCCCCTGGCTGGGTCCTCTGAAAGGGGATCCCACATCTGAGACCTGCCTATTTATTCCTTCTCAGCCCTTCCCGCCCTGTCACCCGCCTCCACCTGGATGACTCAGTCCAAGTCACCTTTCCTCGTCAGCGGCGATTACTACCGCTGCTGCCAAACTCAGTCGTTTCAAACTCCTGACCGGAATGCGACAGCCCCTGCTCACACCCTCCAATGGCTCCCACTGCTGGCAGAGTAAGACCCAGGTGCCTTTGGTGTGGCACACAGACCTTCCAGGTCTGGCCCTGCACCCGCAATCCAGCTGCTCTAACCTCCTGTGGGTCCCGGTGAGCCACACTCCCACCCCCCTCCATGCCACAGGTCCCCTTCGCCAGGAAAGCCAGCCTTCCCTTTCCCTTAGTTTGCTAAGCCCCTCTTCCTATCCGCGAGGTGTCATGTGCTGTGGTCACCGTGTTTTCCTGTGTGTAAGGCACGGTGAGGGGTGGAAGCTCGAACAATACCAGCCGGGGGTCTCGACTTTCTGCCTGATGCCCATCCTTACTGTTTGAACATTATCTTTGCAAGAAAAGCCCTGTTTTTCCTTCATGAGGAGGCAGAACTCCACAATGCTCGCTCAGCCGTTATCTCCTCTGCGGGCTACCCTGGCTTTCTGGGCCCTGCCAAAGCTGGGTCAGCTGCCCCCTCTCTCATGGCACATGCCATGCTGAACGAGGGCCATCTGCCTGCCTGCCTGTGTCCCTTCCCAGTCTCTAAGCCTCTCATGCATCCTTCACCACAGCTCAGGAAGGCCACTTGAATACAGGGGTGACTTGCCCATTTTACAGACAAGAAAAATGAGGCTCAGAGAAGTAAAGCGACTTCCCTGAATCACACAGTGGGTCTGAGCCCCGGCAGAGGCTCCTCTCGTTCTCTTTCTCATGCCTGTTCTGCTTCTTTTTAAAAATATATGCCAAAACCGGTTTGGCTCGGTGGATAGAGCGTTGGCCTGCGGACTGAAAGGTCCCGGGTTCGATTCTGGTCAAGGGCATGTACCTTGGTTGCAGGCACATCCCCAGTAGGGGGTGTGCAAGAGGCAGCTGATCAGTGTTTCTAACTTTCTATCCCTTTCCTCCCTTCCTCTCTGTAAAAAATCAATAAAATATATTAAAAAAAAAAAAAAATATATATATATATATATATATATATTGCCAAGACCAGTTTGGCTCAGTGGATAGAGCGTCGGTCTGCAGACTGAGGGGTCCCGGGTTCGATTTCGGTCAAGGGCATATACCTTGGTTGCGAGCACATCCCCAATAGGGGGCGTGCAAGAGGCAGCTGATCAATGTCCTCTCTCATCAATGTTTCTGGCTCTCTATCCCTCTCCCTTCATCTCTGTAAAAAATCAATAAAATATATTTAAAAAAAAAATATATATATATATATGGCCCAGCTGGTGTGGCTCAGTACTTGAGCGTGGACCCAGGCACCAGGAGGTTGCTAGTTCAATTCCTGGTCAGGGCACATGCCCAGGTTTTGGGCTCGATCCCCGGTGGAGGCTCTGTGGGAGACAGCTAATCAATGTTTATCTCATCGATATTTCTATTTCTCCTCCTCTCTCTCTAAAATCAATAAAAGCATATATATATATATTTAAACACGTTTATTTATTTCAGAGGGGAAGAGAGCGGGAGAGGGAGAGGTAGAAACAGCAATGATGAATCATTGATTGGCTGCCTCCTGCATGTCCCTCCCCAAGAGGACGCTGAGCGTGTGTGTGCGTGCGTGTGTGTGTGTGTGTGTGTGTGTGTGTGTGCTCGCAGGTGCTCACCTTTTGCTGAGCTCCTTCAGGGCCCCACTCCGGCACAGGCCCAGGTAATCCCCCAGAAGCTTCAGCTGCTCCCGGCTCCTCCCGATGAGGTGCATCCGCTCCTCGTGTTCGTAGAGCGAGGGGTTTACCAGCTGCAGGTTAATGAGGGGTTGGGCCCGGATCTTCATCAGGAACTTCAGGGCCTGCCGGCAGATCTGGGGACACCACCGGGCCATGGGGGTAAAACAGAAAGGCCATTCGGCGAGTGCCTCTGAGTCAGGCCCTGATTACCCACCCACCCTCGCCGGCTGCAGCCATCCTCCATGAGATGGTGCCCTTTCATTTTACAGGTGAAGAAACCGAGGGGCGGAGAGATGAAGTGACCCGGCCCGGGCCCACTACTCATAAGCGCCAAGATCTGAACCCAGTTTATAGGAGCCCCAAACTGCCTTTCCCTCCATGGCACCAGCTGCCGGCCGCCCTCCCAGCCCAGGCTGGGGTGGAGGAGGGGTCCCTCTGCCCCTGGGCCTTAGAGACCCTTCCCACGACTTCCTCTCCCCCCAGCCCCCATTTTCCTGCCTAAAGGAAGCGCACTGTCTCATGGGCCGACTCAGGAACCAGGTGACTGGCTGAGTCAGGCTCCAACCACAGGAAGCCACAGATCAGACGCAGCTTGACAAGAGGTTTCCCCGGTTCCCGCAGCTCTCGGCGGCAGCAGCACCCAGGGCTCCCCCGAGTCTCCGGGCTCAGTGACCAGTCTCAGACTGTCCCACCGATAGGGTGCTGGGAGTTTTACCCCAGGCCCGGCCCAAATGCCAAAGCCCAGTACGAGCACCTGCTGTTTGCTAGGCACTGGGCTGAGGGTCTTGACCACCTCCTTTCTTCCTCCCCAGTAACAACCTAAAGGGGAAGGTGTCATCATCCTCTCTTCATTGGTGCGGAAACTGAGGTTCAGAGAAGCTAGAGCAGCTTGTCCAGCCCGCCTGTAGGGAGCGGAGACCAGGCCTAAACTGAGGTGTGGTCTCCTCCACTGTCAGCTACTGTGCAGTGGTTAGGAGTCTGTCTTTCAAGTGAGAATTGAATTTGAATCCTGGCTCTTCTACTTCCCACCTTATGACCTGTGAAATTTCCTTCCTTAACCTGTCGGTGACTCAGTTTCCTTAAGTGTAAAATGGAAAAACATAAAAGCCTTTGTCTCCTGGAATTATTGTGAATTGAGATTACAAAATAATCCAAGCGCCCTAGCAGGTTTGCTCAGTGGTTATGAGCATCAACCCTTGAACTGAAGGCTGCTGGTTTGATGCTGGTTAAGGGCACGGACCTCAGTTGCAGGCTTGATCCCCAGCTCCCGTCAGGGCACCTGCGGGAAGCAACCAATCGATATGTCTCTCTCACATAGATGTTTCTCTCTCTCTTTCTCCCCCTCCCTCTCACTCTCTCTAAAAAACGAATGGAAAAATATCCTCAGGTGAGGATTAACAACAACGAAGTCTGTGTAAGCTCCGGGCCGGAGTCAGCCAAGCGCCTGCCAGCAGACTCAGCTTCAGCTCTGGACCAGCTGCCCCCTGGAGGGTCAGGACGGTAACAGGGACCTTAGGGCGCTCTGGCTTCTGGCCCCCCAAGTCCACTGGCATCTCTGGCCTCCCCCAGCAATGGACAGCTCCTTCTTTCCCATTTCCCAGAAGCACCAGCCCCCAACCAATGGGAAGCCCAGTGTCCAAGCCCCTGGGAGTCAGAGCAAACTGCTGCTCCCGGGCCCCACCCTTCCCGTCCCCGACCACAGCTCAGCCTCAGGCCCTGGGTGAGGCTCAGCTGGAACAGCACAGGAGTGTGCGCTGAAAATAGCCCGCCTGCAGACGGGACTGCTTGTAGCCGGAGCGCATGGAGGAGCCAGACTAGGAAAGCAGCCCCCGGCCTGGCTGGCCTCCCTTCCTGCCAAGTGCCAGGCACCCTCACACAAGGGGGCCAGCCAGAGCGGTGACGGGGAGCAGCAAGGCCCCTAACCTGAGAGCCAGGCCCCTTCTCGTCTGGACACCCCGGTCTTTCCCAGGCCAGGGGTCTGTGAGAGGGAGCCGGCCATTCCCAATCTCAGCTCTGCCGAGAAGAGGATTGTCACTCTCTGGCCGGAACGAGGAAGTGACCCCAGAATTACAGCCATGAAGATGGAGGCGGCTCCATGGAAACATCCAGGTGTTGTGAACAGTGATGTATTTTATGGTCAAAGGGCTCTTTGCATCTGTGGTGAGTTTGAGGTTTAATCTTCTCCATGTAGTTAATGAAATGCTTACCATTGAAGGGCAGGGGTGGGGATGAGGTCACCAAAAAATAAATAAATAAATAAATAAATAACCCACAAATAAAGACAAAAAAAATGAAGCTAACATCTTTGGGGTTCCCATCCCGAGGAGGGTCATGCTCCCTGTGCCCTGGCGAGGACACATCCACATGCCAAGACCGCATGGACCCTGTCACGTGGACCAGGGACCAGTGTGACCCGCCTCAGGGCAGGGGAAAGGCACCATCTAAGGCACCGCCTGAGTGACTGCAGGGCACCGTCTCCTTGGGCCCTCACACAAGCCCGAAACAGACACCGGGTAACCCGCCTTTCCCGACGAGGAGGCGGAGGTTAAAGGATGTTCTCACGGTCACACAGCCAGCAAAGTGGGCGAGCTCAGCCGGAGAAGAGGAAAGCCTGAACCACCTTGAAATACATCTTAGTTAAAGGATTTGGGGAACATAAGAAAGTATCAGAGATGGCACACTAAGTAAACAGAGTGTTAGGAAACAATGTGAGTCCGGTATAATCCCCGTTTTATAAAACAGCAGATACGTATATGAATAGATGCATGGTGTGGACAGAAAAGGGGGGCTGCATCTAACCCAAAGCAACCTCACCAGGTGATCTGATCATAAATTCCTAACTGGGCAGGTCATAGTGGTAGTCATGCCCCAGGCCTATAGCTTCTCTAGCAAAAGGCTTACCTCTGCCTTTAGCAAGCACTGTCCTTTGCTCCTGTGCATCTAGGCCAGTGGTCGGCAAACTCATTAGTCAGCAAACCCAAATGTCAACAGTATCACGATTGGAATTTCTTTTGAGAGCCAAATATTTTAAACTTAAACTTCTTCTAACGCCACTTCTTCAAAACAGACTGGCCCAAGCAGTGGTGTTTTGTGGAAGAGCCACACTCAAGGGGCCAAAGAGCCGCATGTGGCTCTCGAAAGCCGCAGTGTTGACTATGGATCTGAGGTAACACACTTTTGAAATGCCTCTTTTTAAACCCCCTCCTCCTAAAGTGCGACCACTCTCAAGAGAACACAGAATTGTTAACTATCCTGTAATCCCATCCCTGACTTGCTTTCTCCCACCTTCATGTAATCTTCATTACGTTCGCTCTTTAATCGCAGTGTATAAAAGAAAGTGCAAAGCTGTCATTCTCTAGAGTATCTGAGGTCTTGCTTCCCAGTAATTGTCATTAGTTTTTTCCACTGTCAGGTTCTTACACTGACAACAGAAAAGGCTGACTGCTCCAAGGGGATTTGCAACCAGCTGGCCAGATCATCCATCTATCCACCACCCATCCATCCATCCACCCTTCTATCCATCTACCCATCTATCTATCCAACCACCTATCCGTCTACCCATCCACTCATCCATACATCCACCCACCCACCCACCCATCCATTCATCTATCCCCACCATCCATTCATCCCCCACCCGCCCATCCATCTACCCATCTATCTATCCAACCACCTATCCCTCTACCCATCCACCCATCCATATCCAGCGGGCCACCCACCCCCCCCCCCAACCATCCCCACCATCCATCCATCCATCCATTCATTCATCCATGCATGCATCCATCCATCCAGTTGCTGGTGCCTTAAACAGCTGTGTCGTAGCCATGAGGAGCTGCAGAAACCTATCTTCAGACTCCTACCTGCGGACCACGCAGGCACTGACAGAGCTCTGCAAAGGCTTTAGACCAGCACCGAGTTGTTTCTTGATCACCTTCCCCCTATCACAAAGCCTGAACCAGTGGCCCTGCCTTCCTTAGAGCCAAACTCCCCCCAATAGATGGACAGCAGCAGTGAAGAGAGGTGACCATTTCTCTATCACTCAGCAGCCCCGTGAGGCTGTGATAGCCTGGGCTTGGGACTCACCGGGCGCCTGGTGAGGTCCCAGTTGTGGATGATCCTGGCCGGAATCACTGAAGCATCATCTTGGTGGCAGATGTCACAGTAATAGAGGCCAGAGAAGGCACAGAGCTTGGGTCGTACAAATGAGAAGCCGATCTGCCGGGAGCAGCCTGGGGAGAAGGATATTGGGAAGTGAGCAGCGGCGGGGCCAGAGTCAGCTGCTGAGTAACACAGAAGCAACCACGGTGGACAGGCCTGCTAGCTGAGGACAGTATAAGGATAAAACAGATCTAAAGATAAGAACCACCACCACTCAGAACCAACCCTATTAGTTAACCTTTACAACAAAACACTGTCCTGTTACCACTGAAGGAACGGATGCAGAGACTTGTCAGTCTCACAGGGACTGAAAGTCTGCTGCTCACGCTCCATCTTTAGCTCTTCCCTCCCAATGCACAGCCAGGATTCAGAGCTGCGCTGTGTTGGTGCTGGAGCCTGCATCCTCTTATAGCTAGCTGCCTTCTTCCAGGTCCCCCTGCTCACTCCACTAGGCCAACCTCCTCTAGGTCTGTCCCTCCACGGGGCCCAGACAAGGAAGCAACTGGGTCAGGGCCTTGCGAGCCGGGCCCAGGGAGTGGACAGGAAGGCGGTCGGAGGCAGGGCCTGGACCCAGTTGGAAGCGAGAGCTGCTGGGTACTCAAGTCAGGGTCGTGGGGCCCAGTCTCAGCGCCTCAGCTGGAGGTCCCTCGGAATGGGGAGCAGAGGGAGGGAGTCCCTGTGCCTAGGGGCAAACAAGGGCCTGGCTCCAATCTCGAGCATGTGCCCAGCCTCCTACGGGCCGGGAACAGAGTCCCTCGGGCCTCAGGACTAGAAAGGCCGGTTCCTCTGCTTACCAGTTGCCTCAGCCTGACCTTCACGGGATTTTTTGCCGGGTCCCCTTCAGTATCTGTTCAGCTACTACTGGCTATTCTGAGGGGTTATTACCATGTTTAAATGAGGTGGGCTTCGAAAGTGCCCCCCAAACTATGAGACACAAGCCAAATGGCTGTGATTGGTGACTGCCTTGCAGGCGGAGAGGAAGCGCAGGCTCCCCAGTTTCAGTCTTGCCCAAAAGCTGGTGAAGGCTGGCGGTGGCAGCGACAGTGAGCCCTGTCCTGCCAGCACTCACTCACATCCACAGTGTGCATCACTCCAAGGGGGGGGGCTGTGCTGGTGGAGGGGGAGGCTGGGGGCTCTAAGTATTCAGCAGGAAACTGCTCTGCCTTCCGAGGGGCACTGACCGCAGACCACTTCCTCCCAGAAGCCTGGAGCAGGCTTCCCCTCCAGCTCCACAGGCTCCACCGGCAGGCACCTCCTAACCCGCTTGCAGCCGCAGCCGGAGCTCCGGCACGCTGCGGCGGGCCCGCCACTCCGTTCACTGGGCGGGCCCAGGGTCATGGAACCGGCTGCTTGGGTTGGGAGGGAAGAGCTAAAGATGGAGCATGAGCAGCAGACTTTCGGGCGGCCTTGAAAACAAGCGAGTAGAGAGAGCCCGTGGGGACCCGGTAAGAGCAGAGCTCCTGGCACCCACACGGCCCTCAACTGACCCCGCCACTTGCTAGCTGTGCGAACCGGGACAGGCCTGTGACTCAGTTTCTTCAGCTGTACATGGAGATAATAGTGCACCTGTCCCTAGGCCAACCTAGGACAAATAGGTCAATTCAAAGAAAGTGTCTGGCCAGTGCCCAGCACAGAAAGCAGAATTAGGTTTGGTGATGATGATGATACAGCAGATGCAATGACTTGGAATAATACCCATAAGGTATGTTCAACTAGAAAAAAAAAAAAACACCAAGTTGCAGAACAATATATACCACGGTGCTGTCCAACATGGTGGCCATGAGACATGGGTGCCCTTTTAAATTTAAATCAATTTCATTGAAAAAAAGTAAAAAAACCCGTTCCTTAGTCACACTCGCCACATTTTACACACCCAGTCGTCACCTGTGGCTGGTGGCTACTGTTTGGGACATTTTTATCGGCGTAGAAAGTGGTATTGGACAGGATCCATTTTCGTAGTTTAAAAAAATGGTGCCCACTTGCCAAAATATGTGAAAGGATAGCACGCCCCTGCTCCAAAACCACCTGATAATTTGTCATCTGAATAGAAAGGGAGCGGGTCGCCCAGCTACCCGGACGGAGAGAGGGACACAGCACAGCTGCCCCTTACAGGTCTCAGCCCTGAGCGGTGCAGGAAGGGCAAGGGGTGGAGGCTCCCACAGGCAGGGGCCCTGGCTCACGGGGTGCTGGGAGGGGCAGACACTGCTCGCTGCAACAGCTGCGAATAGCTTCACGTGCAGCAACACCCGGGGGCGGGGTGGGGGGGTAAGGGGGAGGATGGGCCAGGCGTGGAGGGCCGGGAAGGGGTGCAGAGTCTAGGGCAGCCACCCGGGCGGAGGCAGAGGGGGACGGCGGCGGGCGGGGGTGGCAGGAGGGCGTGGGCACCTGCGCAGAAGCAGCCCTGGGAGTCGAGGCCCTTCTCGGTGGGGATGGCCACCAGGTACTGCAGCAGGAAGCCGTGCTCCCGGGTGGCGAGCCTCAGCACCTCCTGGCAGCTGGCGTCCAGGCTGCCGCCCAGCGTCACGGCCTCCTCCGCCGCCTCCAGGTAGGAGGCCAGCACCTGGCGCACCAGGTCCCGCCAGCGGGCGGCCTCGGCGGCGCTGCGGGCCTGCAGCTTCAGCACGGCCTTGGCCGTGAGGATTTTGAAGCAGCTCGGGCCGCCCAGGCTGGCGTCGGGCAGGATGTCGCGGATGGTCTCCACGCCGTGGCTGTCGCTTAGCATCTTCTCGTGGTTCTTCACGCGGAAGCATTTCAGGGACTCCAGCGACAGGGAGAAGATGTAGGGGCTCCAGGTGCGCTCCGTGTACAGGTACAGGAGGGACTCCTGAATGGCGTCCGGCTCGGGGACGTGCGCGGAGGACCAGTCCCACCGCGGGGCCGGGGGGCCTTCGGGCTCCGGGGGGCCCGGGGGGTCGGGGGCGCGCGCCTCGGGGCCCTCGGGGCGGTCGCCGGGCTGCTGCTCGGGGTACTGGATGTTCACCCACTCCTCCTCGGGCTGCGGCCGGCACTTGTGCAGCGCCTCCCGCACGCGGTCCAGCCAGTCCTCGGCCTCATCCCGGGAGGAGGCGCGCAGGCTCAGCTTCTTGCCGCCCGAGAAGAGCAGCTCGAAGCGGCCGTCGCTGTGGGCCGGCCCCGCGGACTCGCAGCGCAGCAGCGAGCAGCTCTCCACGCAGGTGCGCTCCTCGCCGCTCAGGTAGAGGCGGAACTCGAGCGGGGAGAGCTCGCAGAAGAGCTCCTTCCAGAGGCCCATGGCGCCCCGCCGCTCCACTGTGCCCAGTTTCATGAGCCCCCGGAACGGGTTGGACAGGCCTGCGGGCAGAAAGAGGCACTTCAGACAACGGGCCTGTCCCGCTGTCACCCACGAGGAAACGTCTGGGCCCCGGGTCCTGTGACGGGCCCGGAAACATGACCACCCCCACAAGACCAGCGGCCACTTTGCTCTGAAGCAGCGGTTCTCAACCTGTGGGTCGCAACCCCTATGAGGGTTGCCTAAGACCATCGGAAAATGCAGATATTTACATCACGATGCATCACAGTAGCAAAATTTCCTGGTTGGGGGTCACCCACCACATGAGGAACTGTATGCAAGGGTCGCGGCCTTAGGAAGGTTGAGAACCACTGCTCTGAGGGGATGGCAGCGGCTGCAGGGATGTGATCTGACATAATTTAAATGGGGAGTCATCCTGGCTTCCTATGCTGAAGGACAACGGGGAGAGAGACCAGTTAGGAGACCATTGCCATAACCCAGGCCAGAGGTGTCAGTGGACTGAACCCATGAGGTGGGGGAGGTGGTGAGGAGTGGGAGACTCCGGATAGGCCAACAGGATGTGCTGATGGCTGTGATGTGTGATGTGAAGGAAAGTCAGGGATAACTCCAAGGCTTTTAGCCCAGGCATCGGGGAGGAGGAAGTTGGGCATTTTATGACATGAGAAACATAACCCCAAAAGACATTTTTATCGGTGTAGAAAGTTGTATTGAACAATATTGAGTAGTCTGAGCCCATTTTTGGCATTTAAAAAAATTGTGCCCACTTGCAAAATATTTGAAAGGGTGCCATGCCCCTGCTCCAAAATAATCTGATAATGCTGTCATTAGGAGAGAAGCAGGTTTAGAGTGGAGAATCAGGAAGTCAGCCTAGTAGGATGCATGGAGCCGATGGAGATGGGAATCTGAGGTTCAAGGGCGAGGTCCACACTGAAAACAAACACTGGGCAGTTGTTGGCATGAAGCCCTGGAGAACAGGTGAGATCAGCTGGGACATGGGTGTCGACAGAGAAGAGGACCCAGCACTGAGCTCACCTTCCCCAACATGGTTACAACCATATCTCATAGGCTGACAGAAACACCTGAGAGAAGCCAGCATGGAGATCAGGGCCCCAGGAACCTGGCCAGAATTCCCTGCTGGATCACTGCAAGCAGAAAATGAGGGAAAGAGACGGATTCCAGGGCACGCTTTTTTGCTTGTTTGAAACAGGAAGTTCAATTATGAGGGTTATAGAAAAATTAGTTATTATAGTTTTTTAATGAATTCTGGACTTCACAGGAGTGGGAGGGTGTGGAGCTCAAGACAGAATCAAGAGTTCCGTCTAATAAGGCTTATAGGGTAGTTTCAGGGAAAATACATGATGATACAGTAGCCCAGCTGGCGTGGCTCAGTGGCTCAGAAGGTCATGGTTTGATTCCCGGTCAGAGCACAAGCACAGACTGCAGGCTTGATCCCCAGTGTAGGGCAGGCAGGAGGCAGCCGATCATTGATTCTCATCATTGATGTTTCTCTCTCTCCCTCTTCCTTCCTTCCTTCCTCTCTGAAATCAATAAAAATATAAATATGTATATGTATGTGTGTGTGTGTATACATATGTGTGTGTGTGTGTGTATATATATATATATATATATAT
>JAAGEH010000016.1:6086495-6200838 GCA_011751065.1 Lasiurus cinereus | reverse complement strand
GAACCTGGGACCCTTGAGTCTGCAGGCCGACGCTCTATCCACTGAGCCAAACCGGTCAGGGCCGGAACAGATTCTTGAATGCCAGAGGAATCAACCCTGCCAACATGTGGATTTTGGACTTCTAGCGGGAAATACATTTTCGTTTTACACCAGTTTATAGTACCTTGCTGCAGAATCCCTAGGAAACAAATGTAATTTGCAAACCATTTCTCCAGTTCTATAGGTTGTCTTTCCACCTTCTTGATGGTGCCCTTTAAGGAACAAAATTTTTCAATTTTGATGAAGTCCAATTCATCTAGTTTTTGTGTGTGTGTCTGTGCCTTTGGTGTTGTATCTAAGAAACCATTGCTTAATTCAAGGTCACAAAGGTTTACTCCTGTTTTTTGCTAAGAGCTTTAGTTTTAGATCTTAGCATTAGATCTGTGTTCTGCTTTGAATTTATTTATATGTATGGTGTGAGGCAGGGTCCACCTTTATTTTCTTCTATCAGTTGTCCTCGCACCATTTGTCTAAGGGATATAGTTTCTCGGCTCTGCTGCTAGGGTTTGAGATAAGGGAGGCATGGGGGAGGACCCAGAGTTCTAACTGGCAACCCCTACTTCTGCTCCCCACTTCAGAGCAGGCCCCCTAGGGCCCAGGCATCCCCTTCTGTTGCTGTCTCTCCGAGTCTGAGGCTGCTCACTGGCTTTGAGATGGGGAGTGGGTCTGGGGTCTGGGGTCAGGGGCTTGAGGGAATGTATTCTAGCACCCCCCACGCCCCCCACTATTTCAATCGCTCCCAGCCTTTCTGTGCCTAAGTGTGCAAGAGCAGAGACAAGGAAGCCAGCTGGACCACCAGACATGTCTGTGTACACAGAGGAAATGAGTCACACAGGAGACCTGCCCAGCTGTTTTGTTAAGTGTCACCAACCTCAACCTGACATTGCTATTTCCAACTGCTAAATCAAGACTGCCCTCCCTGCTCCCCTAGACAGTGAAGGGGAGGACTGGGGATTCTCCAGAAAGATTGGGGAATTAGATTGTTTAGACAATTTAACTCATTCAGATGCTATAAGACTCCTTTCAGCCAAGGGTAGAGTTCTGAGCCAGGAGTTCTGGGGGTTCACAGAGCTGGGCCTCCGGGCTTCCTCTGGAAACCCTCAGACTTGGCAGGTGCTTCCTTCTGCCAGCGGCAGGACAATGTGTCAATGACAATGTTTCACTGTGTCCTGGGGTGCTTTGGGTCCCCGGTGGCAGGTGCTGCTCTGGCGGAGATTCTGCCTGGGTCAAAGGGACTCAAGGCACACACACCTCCCAGCCCCTGCTAATGGGCTCCCTCTTTCATGCGCATCTCCCTCTTTCATGCCACCTTCCTACAGCCTGCTGACTCAGGGACCCATATCTGGCCAGTTCCCTGCCCCTTCAACAGTGGGGGGAAATCATCAGTGACCAAGAATCTCCGCCAGAGCAGCACCTGCCACCAGGGACCCAAAGCACCCCAGGAATGCCACCGGAGTAATTGAAGGCATTAGGACACTTTATACAACGGTGAGATCCAGAAGGAATCTGGCTGAGGAGTGGAGATACCGGGTCAGTGTGAGTAGGGGGGCCACACAGTGTTGCCCAGTGACTAGGGAGCGGGGGAATGAATGGCTACAGGGGACATTTACAACACAGGACTCTGAGCAGAGCCTGCCTGGTCATCGGGACTCAAGGCACACACTCCTCCCAGCCCCTGCTAATGGCCCTACTGGGAGAGACCACCATCCCTTGAGATTCAGCTCAGCGGTCATCTACTACCGCCTCCAGGAAGCGTTCCTTACTCATCCCTAGCCCACTCCCACCCCCCAGCTGCGTTAGCAAGCCTCCATCCCACCCGGGGGCTCACATGGAGTTCTGGACTTAGCCCCATCCTAGCGCCTACAGAGCTGTTCGGAACAGTCATTGTGATTTGTGCCTGGCACAGAGTTATAACAGAGGAAAGGACAATTCTTGACTTCCCAAACATCTTTAACGTAAAATACAAGGGTGAGGTGAGGGAAGTGGAAGGAAGGAGACAAATGTGGATTCTGAGATGATGTGTGCTCACTGGTGAGGGCTCCTTCATCCGCAGAGGAGAGGGAGACAAGCGGGAAATGGTCAGGCACACTCCAGGGACCACAGGTTGGCCACCAGGAAATCATACTCTCGGGGAAACCTTTTGTTCTCTTAAGCAACGGAGGAAAAAAAAAGCGGGAACACTGGGTCCTTGGAACTTCTGCACATGGAATTGGACCAAGCCCTGTGGCTGTGCCTCACACCACGGCCTCCAATTATAAAGCAGAAAGGGAGGGAGGGGAGAGGAGCACACACTGTCTCCCATCCCCTCTTTCTTCCTTCTTTCTTTCTTCCTTTTTAAATATATTTTATTGATTTTTTACAGAGCAGAAGGGAGAGGAATAGAGAGTTAGAAACATCAATGAGAGAGAAACATTGATCAGCTGCCTCCTGCACACCCCCTACTGGGGATGTGCCGGCAACCAAGGTACATGCCCCTGAATGGAATCGAACCTGGGACCTTTCAGTCCGCAGGTCGATGCTCTATCCACTGAGCCAAACCAGTCAGTGCACGTCTCCCTCTTTCATGCCACCTTCCTACAGCCTGCTGACTCAGGGGCCCATATCTGGCCAGTTCCCTGCCCCTTCTATGGTGGAGGGAAATCACCAGTGACCAAGAATCTCCGCCAGAGCAGCACCTGCCACCAGGGACCCAAAGCACCCAGGAATGCCACCCGGAGTTATTGAAGGCATTAGGACACTTCATACAATGGTGAGATCCAGAATGAGTCTGGCTGAGGAGTGGAGATACCGGGTCAGTGTGAGCAGGCGGGCCACACAGTGTTGCCCAGGGACTAGGGAGCGGGAGAATGAACGGATCCACCACTCCCCTAAGGGGATGGGCTTCAGAAAGGCCGAGCACACACTGAACCCAGCAGTAGGTGCTTTAATCCCCTGTTACCAAGCAACCCTCTAGCAACCGACTCCCCTGAAGTGGCAAGGAGGTGGAGCCTGCCCTGGTCAGTCCAAGCTGCCCACCTCTGCACTTGATGGTGCACTTCTCTGTGTAAACTTACAAGCAGGCATTTCAAGAGTCTCTAGAGAGTTCAAGAACTACTGATTGATACCTACTCTCTCCCAGGTACAGTGCTTGGAGCTGACACTGCAGAATGAATGGACATGGTCTTCCATATAATGGAGCCAATAGTCTAGTCAGGAAGACAGGAAATACACAAATCCTCTATCATAAAAGCTTAATAGGCAAATTGTCCCCTCGAATGGTCGTTCAACTGGGAGATGGGGAGTTCGACCGCCCGCTATGACGTGCACTGATCACCAGGAGGCGGTGCAGAACACAGTGGGCATCAGCGATGCGGTGCTGCCAGTGGGCAGCAGTGGAGGCGCTGCTGGTCCTGATGGGCCCTGATGAGAGTGGGATGTGGTGGGATGGTGGAGCAGGTGAGCAGGCGGTGCCAGGCCAAGGCAGGGGGTGCAAGGAGGGCCCCGATCGCCTTGCTGATTGCCCTGCAGATGGCAACCATGGCAGTGGTGTGGGGTGGGTCCACTGCCCGGCTCCCAGGCACTGAGGGATCCCAGGGGAGGGGAGAGCCGGGCCCTGATTGATTGCCCCACAGGCGAGATGGTGGAACAGGTGAACGGGTGGCGCCAGGCCAAGGCAGGTGCCAGGTAGGGTTGTGGGACTGCGAGGCTGGGAGCGTGAGCTGGGGCCTGATACCCACAGTCACACTGAGGGACCCCACCCAGGCATGAATTCAGGCACCAGGTCTCTGGTAGAAAATAAAGAGATAATACAGCTTCACACAGCGATGAGTGATACCAAGTGAAACAGGTGAATGGGGATGCGAGTCACTGGTGCCTGGAGGTAGAGTGGTCAGGGAAGGCGAGACAGCAGTGAGGGAAAGGGGTGAGTCAGAAAAGGGTCCAGGCACAGGGAACAGAAAGTGGAAGTGCCTGGGGCTACAAGAAACTTGCTTTGTCAGGAGCTGCAAGGAGGCCAGGGGGTCAAAACGCGGTGAGCAGAGGAAGAGCTCTGTTTCTGAGTGGAACTGCCCTGACCCGACCTGCTGGCTAGGATAAAGAGAGGGCAGCGCTCATCTATTACTGGTGGGAGGATGACTTGGTACAAGACTGTTAGAAAGCTGCTTGGCAGTATCTACTAAAGCTACACCTACATCTACCCCATGGCCTGGCAATTCCACTCCTAAATATGTACCCACAGAAATGAGTACATAGGTTCACCAAAAGGCAAGTACAAGAATGTTCTTCATAATGGCCCCAAACCTGGAAACAGCCCAAATGTCTGTTAGCAGAAGCATGGGAAATACATGATGATACAGTCTTATAATGAAACACTATAGATCAATGGAAAATACCAAACTATAGTCCCAGGTTGTATGTATAGGTGAATTGCCCAGTTCAGTGAAAGAAGCAAAGGAGTATATATTATATGATTCCATTTATAACAAGTTCAATGACAGGAAAAATGAATCTATGGTTGTTTCCTTTGGTGGGCTGGAAATGTTCTATTTCTAGATCTTGATGATGTTTACAGAGTTCGTATCTCATTGAGGTGTACATTGAGGATCTGGTATACTTTAAACACATCATTCCTCAAAACTTTTTAAAAAGGGGAAATATAGTCTTTCAACAAATAGTGCTGGTAAAATTGGTTATCTATATGCAAAAGAATGAAGTTATACCTCATCCTTATATAATATACAAAAATTAACTCAAAGTATACCACACATCTAAATGTAAGAACAAGACGCCGTAGCTGGTTTGGCTCAATGGACAGAGTGTTGGCCTACAGACTGAAGGGTCCCAGGTTTGATTCCAGTCAAGAGCACATGCCTGGGTTGTGGGCTCAATCCCCACTAGGGGGTGTGCAGGAGGCAGCCGATCAATTATTCTCTCATCATTGGTGTTTCTCTCTCTTTCTCTCTCTCGCCCTTCCTCTCAGAAATCAGTAACATATATAAAGCAAAAAGACAACTCACAAAATGGGAAAAATATTTGCAAATTACATATCTAAGAAAGATCTACAATCCAGAATATATAAAAAATTATTATAATTATTAACCAATGTCACCCCAATAAATTCAATAATATGATTTTAAAAAACCCAACCTATTATGACTCAGTAATAAAAAAGACAGATAACCCTGGGCAAAGGTTCTGATTGACATTTCTCTAAAGAAGATATAGAAATGACAATAGCATTTAGCCACCAGGGCAATGAAAATCAGTGAGATGCCACTTCTAATAACAACAACAACAACAAGAACTATTGGTGAGGATGCAGAGGAATGCCCTGCGGGTGAGAATATAAAATGGGGCAGCTCCTTTGGTTACCATATGATCCAAAATTCCACTCCTAGGTCTGTATTCAAGAGAATTAACAACATATGTAAAAAGTAATAAATAAAAATTTAACAACAAACAAACGAAAAACGTATGTCCACCCAAAAACTTGTGCATAAATGTTTATTGCAGCATTATTCATAATAGCCAAAAAGGGGGGGAAACCCCCCCAAATGCCATTCAACTAATGGAAGGATAAATAAAATGTGGCAAAAGCATAAATGTAATCTACAATGGAATATTACTCAGCAATAGAAAGAAGGAAGTAGGGATAGATACATCCTACAACATGGATGAACCTTAAAAACATTGTTAATTGAAAAAAACCATTTGCCAAAGGTTACATGTTGTAGGATTCTATTATGTGATATGTGTAGAATAGCATATCTATAGATAAAGCAGATGAGTAGTTGCCAAGGGTTGAGGGCAGTAAGATAGTGGGAGGGAGGAGGGGTTGGAGAGTATCTGCTAATGGGTAGGGGATTTCATTTATGAGAGATAAAAAGGCTTTAAAATTAGCTTATGGTGACAGCTACAAATCCCTATGAATATACTAAAATAAATGAATCCTATAATTATGTGACCTTAAAATGCACTAAAAGCCCTAGCCAGTTTGGCTCAGTGGATAGAGCATCGGCCTGTGGACTGAAAGGTCCCAGGTTTGATTCCGGTCAAGGGTACATGCCCAGGTTGCGGGCTCGATTCCCAGTGGGGGGCGTGCAGGAGGCAGCCAATCAATGATTCTCTCATCATTGAAGTTTCTATCCCTCGCCCTTCCTCTCTGATTAAAAAATAAATAAGTAAATAATTTTAAAGGCACTAGAGCTGTTTTAAAAAAGGCGTGTGTGTGCCTTTCAGTTTGTCTCATGGCCCAGTCCCACCCAGAGTTATAGACTCTGGAAGTTACAGGCCAAAGGAGAGATGTGCAGGGATGGAGCTGAAATGGAAGACAATGCACCCACATGAGCCGCAGGCTGCAGCTGGGACACACTCCAGGCTTCCTGTGTCCAGGAACACACGTGCATCGGTTCCTGCCTCTGCATTCCATGACACAAGAACCAACGGAAATAGCCAAAGAGCTTGGGTCACAGCTTTGCTGCTCCACTGGGCCAATACTTCTCACGTCACGACCCGTGGCTCTCTCCAGGACGTTCCCAAGATTGACTTCCCTCGGGTTATCAACAAATTGAACTGGCTTATTCTAGAACAGCGCTGTCCAATAGACATATAATATTAGTCATCTATGTCACTTTAAATGTTCTAGTAGCCCACATTTTTAAAAAATGTAAAAAGAAGGTGACATTAATTTTAATATTTAACCCAATATATACAAATATTTTCATTTTAATATGTAACCAATAAATTGAGAAATTTTACATTCTTTTTTTTATATTAACTCTTCCAAATCCAATAGCTTATCTCAGTTTAGACTTGCCACATGTTAAGTGTTCAATAGTCACATGTGGCTAGCGGCTGTCAAATTGGACAGCACAGTTCTAAATCTGGATCACGTTGCAAAATGAGTATTTTCAAAGGAATAATATAAAAGTATCAATTTATTAATAACAAGTACTGAGGAGGAAACCAAAGGTCAGTGAGGTGAAGTTCCCGGCCCAAGGCCTTACGTTGCTCAGTGGCAGTGCTTAAGAGCAGAGAGTCTGTGGGCAAATGAGAATTACCTTCTCATAAGTCGATGCAAAGATGACAGGAGATAACCATGGGAACTGATGGGCCCGGTGCCCAGCTTATATCTACTACTCACACACCAAGAAACCTCAGCTCCATCTTCAGGATGCTATTAGCACTAACACTACCCAGAGAGAAAGGGTAAACGGGAAGAAGGCAGAGACCACTTGGGGAAACGCTGACTTGGAGACCTTTTTCCAGACCACCCCCAGAACAGCCTGAACCACTCACCGGACTGGTGGGTGAGGAAACCATGAGGCTCAGTCCAGCTCCGTCATCCACCGAGGGCCTCTGCTGGCCATCCCCTTGGCCGACGGCTCCCACAGGACTAGAAGGCTGCTGATCTGAAGTGCTCCTCCAGGTGTCAGCTTGGGCAGTGCCCCGATGCTGCCAGCCCAGGATGCCAGGTGCCAGGGAAAGTGGTTCCCGCTCGTGGCCACCATCTGTAGCCCCGGAGGCTGCTCGGGCAGGGAGGGGCTCTGCAGGCGCCTCAACGTGCAGGTGTGTGCCGGTGTCGAGGCAGAGGCCGTGGAGGGAGAGGGAGGCCTGTAGTGTGGGAATCTCCGCTTCTCCGCTCGGTCCGTCGGTTGGCACGGAGTTTACCTGGGCTTTGTTGAATTCAGACAACACCCTAGAAGTTTTTAAACAAAGAAACCTGTGTGACAGGTTGTCAGCTAGAATGCCCATGGCTACTGGGATAGTGGATAGTGGTAAGAATGGAAAACTGCTGTTTTGTGATTTAAGAAGCAACATCCTTTAAAAAAAAAAATCCTCACCTGAGGATATTTTTCCATTGTTTTTCAGGGGGAATGGTCAAGAGCAAGGACAGGGGAGAGAGAGAGAGAGAGAGAGAGAGGCATTGACATTGACTGGTTGATACACAAACCCAAGACCTTTGGTGCCTGGGCTGACAGACACTCTAATCACTGAGTCACATGCCAGGGCTATGTAGCATTCTTACAATTCTTAACAACACTCTTCATCACCCACTGCGCTCCTTCGATCACCAGCCTCATCCTCTGGCCACCACCCTCTCTCTGCAGCTGGCAAGTGAGCTGTGGAGCCAGGATCTCGGGTGAGAAGCTCCCTCAGCAGAGGAAAGGGCGTGCTGTGAACGGGAACTGGTTGCCTTTACCTGCTGCTCGGCTCCCCGTGGGCCCGCAGAGCTGGAGTTTGCCCGGACAAACAATGGCTGTGCAGGCAGGCATTTCCCGAAGCCGACATGGCACAGCCCCGTGAACAGAGCATCTCAGAGTGGCGCCTTCCAACGGCACCGAGGCACCAGGACTGCAGCCCCTGGGACATGGACTTAGCTGGAGTGAGGCCCCACCTTGTTCCTGGAACAGTATCTGGGAAGTAGAGTTGGGGTGAGGTGCAAGGGCTGTCCACCTCAGAGCTGGACTGGCTATGGAGTCAGAGAAGGCTTCCGTTCCCAGAAATGGCTGCTGGAGGGTCAGTGTACACAAGGTGTACAAGTGTGCATACAAGTATACATGAGGTGTATACTCCTGCTCACTCCTCCCAACGGAACTGGCTCTTCCTTCCCCCTAAATGGTGTTTTTGGGGCCAGTGTTACTGCCTTTGTGTATACACACACAAAAAAACATACTTCTGGGCCTTCTAGAATGTGCACCACTGGCTAGTGGCTGCTCCGTCCTCCCTCTCTTGAGGTTTCTGGGAATCTAAGTTCCATTTCTGAAGTAAGTCTACTTGCTGGCACCTCTTCTGCTGATGAACCCCGTTGAGTCCGTCATGGATAAATGCAGGTTCAGATGACAATAAAGCTGTCTGGAGCCCAAGAGATTGCACACATCTGCCCTAACAGCTTAAACTGGGTCTAGAAGACACATCAAACTCTCCTTCATGTGGGATTATGGAAACTAAGATTTTAGAACTCAAGTTTTTATCTTCTGGCTGAACTCTGCTCTTATCTACACAACACCATCTTAATCCAGAACAACAATTCAAGACATTCTAGTTAAGAATAGGTGACCAACCCATATACATTCATGGGCAACTGATTTTCAACATAGGCACCAAGACATTTTAATGGGGAAAGAATAGTCTCTTCAACAAATGATGCCGGAATAAGTGAATAGTTCCATGCAGAAGAACTAAGTTGGGCTCTTATCACACCATGTTAAAAAATAAACTAATAAATAAATAACTCAAAATGGACCAAAGACCTAAAGGTAAGAGCAAAACCATAAAACTGTTAGAAGGAGACAGGTATTATCGTTTGGTCAGGCAATGGTTTCTTAGCTATGACATTTATTGCATAAGCAGTCAATAAAAAAAATAGATAAATTGGACTTCATAAAAATAAAAACTTTGTGCTTCCAAAGAATACTACAAAGGAAGTAAAAAGACAACAGGAAAAATATTTGCATATTTTACAGGCAGACACTATCATATATCTGACGAAGCTCCAGTATCCTGAATATATTACTACTCTTTCTTGTTTTCCTCACCTGAAGATATGTTTACTAATTTTTTTAAAAACATATTTTTATTGATTTTAGAGAGGAATGGAGAGATAGAAACATCAATGATGAGAATCATTGATTGGCTGCCTCCTGCACACCTCCTACTGGACATGCCCCTGACCAGAATTGAACCTGGGATACTTCAGTCCACAGGCTGACGTTCTATCAACTGAGCAAACAAGCCAGGGCTACAGGTTTTATTTTTATTCTCACCTGAGGATATGTTTACTGATTTTTTTTTTTATTAGAGAGATGTGAGAGAAAAGTATTGATCAGTTGCCTCCCATATGTGCCCTGACCAGGAATCAAACCCACAACCTTTTGGTATACAGCAGTGGTTTTCAAAACCTGTGGGTCGCGACCCCTTTGGGGGTCGAACGACACTTTCACAGGGGTCGCCTAAGACCACGGAAAACACAGGTATTTACATTATAATTCATAACAATAGCAAAATTACAGTTATGAAGTATGGTTGGAGGTCACCAAAACATGAGGTGGGTATTAGAAAGGTTGAGAACCACTGGTATACAGGATGTTGCTCCAACCAACTGATCCACAATGGCCAGGGCTATATAGCATTATTACAATCCAGTAATAAAATGACAACACAATTTAAACATAGGCAAAGATATGAATAGACATTACTCCAAAGAAGACCTATACATAGCCAGTAAGTGCATAAAAAGATGCTCAATATCATTAGACAGTAGTGACGTACAAATCAAAACTGCAATGAGATCCACTTTATGCCCACTAGAATGGCTATAATTAAAAAAACTGGCCATTAACTGATAAATAACTAAACAAATTGTGGCATATCCATATAAGAAAACATTATTCAGTCATGATACATGCTGCAACATGGATGAACCTTGAAAACATACTATGTGAAAGAAGTCACAAAAGGCCTTATGTTATATGATTCCATTGACATGAAATGTCCAAAATAGGTAGATGCATAGCTAATGGGGAAGTGGTTTCCTTACAGGGTGATAGAGGTGTTCTTGAAATAGATGTTGCACAACTTGGTGCATATACTAAAAATGACTGAACTGTATACTTTAAGATGGTGAATTTTATGGTATGTGAATCATGTCTCATCCAACAAAAAGGTGACCTATCAGAGAAAGGTGTAAATATGCTTGTGGAATAGTTATGGAAGATGTGCGTGGGTGATGGTTCCTGTTCTATGGCCTCACTCTAAAAACAGAGTTAAAAGTCCAGGAGTGCAACCTGCAGGGAACAGGGATGGCTGAGTGCTGGAAGCAAAGGGCTACTCTCCACTGGTAAAGGAGGAAGGAACATTTGTCGGCCAGTTGTATGTGTCCAAACCACTGTGACAGACTGGGCCACATTATGAAATGAACTAGGGAGACAGATTTTAGAATATGTTTTCCCATTGATTTTTAAAAAATACATTTTTATTGATTTCGGAGAGGAAGGGAAGAGATAGAAACATCAATGATGAGAGAGAATCACTGATTGGCTGCCTCCTGCACACCCCCTACTGGGGATCGAGTCTGCAACCCCAGGCATGTGTCCTTGACTGGAATTGAAACCAGGACCCTTCAGTCTGCAGGCCGATGTTCTATCCAGTTCAGACCCAAACTGGCTAGGGCCCCATTGATTTTTAGAGTGGAAGGGAGGGGGAGACACAGAGAGAGACACATTGATTTTGCCTCCTGAACATGACCCAACTGGGCCTGAGATCAAGCCTGCAACTGAGGTACATGCCCTTGACCAGAATCGAACCCAGGACTCTACAATCTGCAGGCCCACACTTTATCTACTGAGCCAAAATAGCGAGGCAAGGGAGACAGATTTTTATTTCCCTTATGAAGTCCCAGCTCTTCGTGGGCTCCTGGGAGGTAGAGTAGTGAGTGAGTGATTGTAGAATAAATTAGAGCTTCCACCAAACCAAAACCAAGGTCAAGGTGAAATCAAGTTCACAGAGAGCCTTATCAGAATCAGTTCTGGTCTTAGGATCCAATGAGAATAAGAGATAGGTACCTCAACTGGAAAAAGTGCGAGAATGAGATTTGGAAGAAAAGGCAAAAGAAAGAAAACTGAATAAAATGCCACATACAAGTGAAACAGCCCTGTATGGGTAGGTCAGTTGTTGCTTAAAGCATTGTCCTGATATACCAAGTCTATGGGTTCGATTCCCAGTCAGGGCACACAAAAGAATCAACCAATGAATGCATAAATAAGTGGAACAACAAAATCGATGGCTCTATTGCTTTCTCTCTCTAAAAAAAGAAAGAAAAGAAAAAAAAGAACTGAAATTGCTAGTGTTTTCATTTCTCTCTGGTTCAGGGCAGTGGTAATCAAAAATGTCTGTTCAAAAAAATGTCTTTGCACATTAACTTAAAAAACAATCTTAAAAAAGCACATGTATGATATGCACATGCATCTATGTGTGTATGTGTGAAATAAAAAGCATGGCATGGAGTTCTGGATGGCCACCTTGGAAAGAACCCCTGCCAATGGTTCTGAGCGTGTGGTTCCTTGCACAGAGGTGGGCCGCAAGGTCTAAGCATCATTTCCCACAAGGGAAGACCCCATGATGGCAGCTGATAAGTGTTACTAACCAGATATTCACAGCAGTGCCTACAGAGACAGGCAGTGGAACTCAGGTCATCAGTTCTCAGGAGTTCTTAGCAGTAAATGACAGTAACACCACCTACTGGGCACTCACTGTGTGTCAGCCACTGTTCGAAGCACTATCTTAACTCGTTTCATCGTCCTGGCATCCCTTTGAAGCATTCTTATCGCCATTTTACAGATGAGGATGTGAATGTCAGAAAGACTGAGTAGCTTGCCCAAGGTCAAAAAGCTGGTTAAGAAAGACTCAAGTCTGGCTTCCGAGTCCACATTTTCAACCACTAGAATGTACCCCGGCTTCTCTGTGATTAATTATAATTCACACTCAAAAAACACAAAAGAAGCAAACTGTAGTTTGGTTTCAGTGGAATATTATATTAAAACATTTCATTTTGAACGTTAATGTTTTATATTTTTCTTTATGTTTAATTTATAGTTTTTTTTTAAAGTTTATTTTTATTGATTTCAGGGAGAGGATGAAGAGAGAAACATCGATTGGTTGCCTCCCATACGCAGCCCAATTAGGGACTAAATCCTCTTTAAACGTGGACATGTCCCTTGACCAGGAATCGAAATGGCAACTTTTTGGTGCACAAGATGACAGTCAACCAACTGAGCCACTCTGGCTGGGCTATTTGTAGATGCTCTGATTTTACAACTTTAAGAAGTATATAAGCACAAGGTATTCATATGTAATTTTTAAGTTACTTTAAGTAATATGATAAAAGTAGCTTAAGTGAACTCTCAACTGTTAGTGAGACTCTTTACCCTTAAAACACTCCAAGAAATGCTAGGGTCTGGATGCTCCAAGACTCCAGCCCTGCTCTAAGAAGGCTGCATATGTGTTTGCACATGTGTGTTTAGTGGATGCTGGTTCCTCACACTAGTGTTGGTCTGTACATTCTGACCCTCTTCCCTTGAGTTAGTTCCCCATAATAACTACACAGGGTGGATGGCCACTGGTTCGATGACCTTAAGCTGGAATTTTCCAATCACAAGATTCATGAAAGATAAAGAAAAGGCACGTGACAAAGAGAAGGCTGGCTGGTCTGTGGGAGGAGGGAAAGGCAACAAATGACTGAGACATGTGAATAAGCCTACGTCATGCCACAGGCCCAGCCGTGTTGGGGCAGGGCCCGGGTCTCTTCCAACATGTTCTAGCTAAATCCTTCCCTTTGACATTTGAAAATTCCATCTCATACACTCAGTGCTCAGAAGCTCTTTCTGGTGCCTACCAGACATTGTTATGTGTGTAACTCACTAACAGGCATCTGATCCTCAACCAGCTCTCTGAGGCTGGCCTCTATTTTATTTACTAATGTTTTAAAATATATTTTTATTGATTTCAGAGAGGAAGGGAGAGGGAGAGAGATGTATAAACATCAATTATGAGAGAGAATCACTGATTGGCTGCCTTTTGCATGCCCCCCAGTGGGGATCGAGCCTGCAACCCGCGCATGTACCCTTGACCAGAATCGAACCCAGGACCCTGCAGTCCGCAGGCCCACACTCTCTCCACTGAGCCATACCAGCTAGGGCCGCAATCCCCATGTTAAAGATGAAAAAACAGAACCTCAAAAAAAGCCAGCAACTTGCCTGACATTACTGGGCTTGTAAGTGGTAGAATAGGGCTTGAAACGAGATCTGCTCTACGCCAGTCCGTACCACCAGCTCAAACTGGTACAATTCCCACAATTCTTTAAGGTGGTATCCCTTTGAGACCTGAACCAAAGGTGAAAGGTGGCAGGGACAGCAGGAGTGAAAAAGAAGGTCCTGCCAAAACCGGGGTGGCTCAGTTGATAGAGCGTTGGCCTGCGGACTGAAGGGTCCCGGGTTCGATTCCAGTCAAGGGCACGTACCTTGGTTGTGAGCACCTCCCCGGTGGGGGGCGTGCAGGAGGCGGCTGATTGATGTCTCTCATCGATGTTTCTAACTCTATCCCTCTCCCTTCCTCTCTGTAAAATATCAATAAAATATATTTAAAAAAAAAAAAAGGTCCTAAACACAGGCTAGTGGAACATGGATCCAACTGAAGAAAATGGTTAATCAAAAGGTTACTATTTGGGCCCTGGCCAGCTTAGCTCAGTGGATAGAGCTTCAGCCTTCGGATTGAAGGGTCCCAGGTTTGATTCCAGCCAAGGGCACATGCCTGGGCTGCGGGCTTGATCCCCAATAGGGGGGCATGCAGGAGGCAGCCAATCAATGATTCTCTCATCATTGATGTTTCTCTCTCTCCTTCTCCCTTCCTCTCTAAAATCAATAAAGAAATATATTTAAAAAAAATTTTTTTTAAAAAAGGTTACCATTTGTTATCTATTAGATGAGCAAACATCCAAAATTTTGATAATACCTGCTGTTGATAAGGCTAACAGAGTGTAAATAGGCAACATCCATGAAATGACAAATTCATCTATCCTTTGAGTCAGCAATTTTGCATCTGGGAATTTACTGAGCAGAGATAACTGCAGAGAAATAAAAAACTACACACGCAAGGTTACTTACAAAACACTGGATTTCAATGTCCACTACATATAGGGCTTATTAAATAATCTAAGGTACTTTCAGACAATGAAAAAATATGCCAGAGGGGAAATAAAAGGAAACTCTGATATGAAAAGGTCTCTTGCAAAACAAGGTGTATAATAGTGTATTTATACTAGCTTTTGTGGAAAGAGGTGAGAGAATAAGAAATACAATTTTTAAATCTGCATATTTGTTATAGATGTATTTAAAAACACTGGAAGACTAAGCAAGAAAATAATTATGGTTAGAGGGATGGAAAACACTTTTTAGGTTTTTTTTAACCATAAAAATAGACTATTATTCAAAAATTAATGTTAAAAAGCCTGAATGAAGAAGGTTCTGCTCTGGTCAGTGTGGCTCAGTTGCCTGAGCGTTGTCCCATGCATCAAGAGGTCAAAGGTTCCATTCCCAGTCAGGACACATGCCCCAGTTGCAGGCTTGATCCCCATGGGGCAGCATGCAAGAAGTAGTTGACTGATGTTTCTCAATGATGTTTCTCTCTCCCTCTCTCTTCCTCTCTCTAAAATCAATAAAAACAGCATGGCTGGTGTGGTTCAGTGGTTGTGTGTTTACCTATGAACCAGGAGGTCATGGTTCAATTCCCGGTCAGGGTACATGCCGGGGTTGTGGGCTCGATTCCCAGTAGGGACATGCAGCAGGCAGCCAATCAATGATTCACTCTTATCAATGATATTTCGATCACTCTCTCCCTCTCTCTACCACTCTGAAATCAAGAAAAATACTTTTTAAATAAAATAAAATAAAACACAATAAAAAAAGAAGGCGGTGGCTCTGTCCAGGTTCCCTTCTCTTGTCAATGTTGTCGCTTCACGTATTCCTTTTCCACTCCTGGGCGTGGCCCCGTTTGTCTACCACCTCCTCCAGGCAGCATTCAGGTTTGTATTCTCTGGGAGGTCACAGAAGACCATCCTTTTGCATCATGCTTTAATGTATTTTTTAGAAATTGTAAATAAAGCCTTGAACTATTAGTTTCCTTCTCTCTAGACAGTGTAAAATATTGTTGTCTTCTCTGAGTTCCAGAGAGATGCAATAACTTGTTAAAGGTCACCCAGGAGCAGCACAATTCACCATAGCTAAGACTTGGAAACAGCCTAAGTGCCTATCAGCAGATGAGTGGATTAAAAAACTGTGGTACATCTACACAATGGAATACTACACTGCGGTAACAAAGAAGGAATTCCTACCATTTGCAACAGCGCGGATGGAACTGGAGAGAATTATGCTAAACGAAATAAGCCAGTCAGAGAAAGATAAATCTCACATGATCTCACTCATTTTTGGAATACAGTGGTACCTCGAGATACGAGTGCCCTAACATACGAGATTTTTGAGATATGAGCCATCGAGCGAGCGATTTTTGCTTTGAAATATGAGCAACATTTGAGATAGGAGTAATAGCTTGGATGGGCCGCACACAACCCACCAGTTTACCTCGACTCGAGCGTCTCAGTTTCCCACGCCTCAAGGTTATGAAACGAATTAAACTCGTATCTCAAGGTACTACTGTTTAATGAACAACATAAACTGATGAAAAAAAAAACAGATCCAGAGACAGAGAAGCATCGATCAGACCATCGAACCGGACTTATATGCATGCATATAAGCCTAACCAATGGACACAGACACCAGGGGGGTGAGGGCATGAGTGAAGGGGTACGGGGAGCAATAGAGGGGTAAAGACACATATATAATACCTTAATCAATAAAGGAGAGGGGGGAGGAAGGTTGCCCAGGACAGAGCTGGATTGAACCAGCTCTGAGCGCTGTCTAAATCCATTTCCTCACTGCCCTCACTTTGCCCCAGTTACAGCTCCCAGCAACCTCAGTTCCTGAGGAAGAGAGATGTTCCCTTTGCCTTTCCTCCTGCCCTAACAGAGCTCAGTGTGCGGTGACAGGCCATCACATGCTATAGGAGGGAGGGCAGGAGGAAGGGAAAGAGGAAGAGAAGGAAGGAAGCAGGAAGAGAGGAAGGAGCGGTACTCACTCGTGCAGAGACGGGTCTGAATCATCGGCGTTGGCTGTCCCCAGGTCCGAGTCGTAGGACATGGGCTCCTCGGAGTGATCGGGGCTCTTGGAGCCATTCTCCGGGAGGAGGAGGCTGTCGGAGTTGAGGCTGCAGGACAGCTGGGACGAGCTGGCCGTGTCCAGGCTGAGGGAGGAGGCGGTGAGCTGCCTGTGCCGCTGGATCTTAGGGCCCGAGTGCTGGACTTCGATGTCCTCCGAGCCTGAGGAATGGGAGATGGAGTCCAGAGACTCCTTCCGCTGCAGTTCTGTCCCCGAGGTAGTGACGGGGTCGAGCTCGGAGAACGGGCAGAGCCCGGAGAGCGCCAGCGGGGTGAGCGTCCACTCGTTCAGGATGGAGGACTTGTAGGAGAGCTCGAAGGACAAGGACGTCAGTCCCTGCAGGAAGCTGAGCAGGAACTCGCTCTCCTCGGGGTCCCGGAGCAGGGCGGAGGGCTGGTAGAAGTCGCCCAGGCGGGCCGGCTCCTGCAGCAGCAGCTTCAGGTAGCACTCCATGAGGCCGTCGTTGAGGGCCAGCCGCAGCCAGGCCCGGCAGCGGCCCACGTCCGTGCTCACGAAGACCAGGTGCTCCAGGTCCGAGATGATGTGCCTGGGGAGGGAGGACAGGACTGTGTCACAAAATGACTTTTGTTTTTTAAAGTCAATCTTATTTTATTTTATTTTTTAAATTTTTTAAAAATATATATATTTTATTGATTTTTCAGAGAGGAATAGAGAGTTAGAAACATCGATGAGAGAGAGACATTGATCAGCTGCCTCCTGCACACCCCCTTACTGCGAATGTGCCCACAACCAAGGTCCATGCCCTAGACGGGAACCGAACCCGGGACCTTTCATTCCGCAGGCCGATGCTCTATCCACTGAGCCAAACCGGTCCCGGCACAAAGTGACTTTGAATCATGGAGATGTCTTTTATACACTGGTTGGCAAGAGTCACTACTAATGACAAAGGGGAAAGACATGGTCCCTGTCCTCCATCCAGGTGACTAGCTTTCAGGGCACACCTGTTGTGAGTAGAGCTGTGGTGGAAACCGGGTGATCATTTTCGGGTTGGAGTGAAAATAATGCCACAGAACGGGCAGTTTCTGCGCGAGGCCTTGTGGGATTTCAAGAGGGAAAGCTAGGAGGACCTCGTAGGCACACGAAACTCACAGAAGGAAAGGCATAAAGGGAAGGAAAGCCACAGACCTGTAACAGGAGTGGGAGGCACTGGCATTACAATGTGGGGAGCAGTGGGTGATTTGGTGGCAGAGCCAGGTAATGCAGGTTTTTGAGAATCCAACTGCTGAGGCAGAGTGGGGCAACGGTCCCCACACTTGGCTGTGCCTAGAATCACCTGGGAACTTGGTCAGGATACAGATTCTGGGGCTCTAACCGAGTGAACCAGACCTCAGGGTAGCACTTGGGAGCCTGCGGGCTATAGGTTTTTGCACAAAAGGTGACTTGACCTCAGCTATGCAGACTGTAGGGTGGTTGCTCTGGATAAGATCAGACCAAGGTATACCAAACTCAGCTCCTGAACGCCTCCATCTGATTAAATGCCCGCCTCTGACTACCACAGTCCCCTGCTCATGTCCCCTGCATAGGAGCACAGACCGTGCTCTATAGGATGCAGTGATTGGCTCCGGTTCGCTTAAGCTCAGTAAATGTCCAGAAAGGACAGAATGAGACAAGGGGGACAATTAGAAAGCCACTGTCACCCAGGAGTGAGGTACGAACCGGAGATAGGGCAGTGGCAGTAGGCATGGGGGTTGAGGGGGAGGTTGACAAAGCGCCATTGGCTGAAGGTGGCATTTAATAGCCCTTAGAGGCACAGTGCCAGCTGCTTGCTCCAAAGCCCAGGCAGCTAGGGGCAGGGCCTCAAAGACAAGCGTCTCAGAGTGCTTATCCAGATGCTCTACCTGGATTCCACCCTTTTACAAAGAAGTACTCATACTGTTATGAGTAAATACTTGGCACACAGATGTTCGCGCATTCTAAGGCGAGATCAGCAACCTCTGGTGAAGGCCGGGTAGTAAAGATTTTAGGCTTTGCAGGCCATACCACCTCTGATGCAGCCACCGAACTCTGCCAGGGCGTGGCCAAAGAACAGCGCCTGCTGGGGGTGACCAGCCCAGGGGCTCGGAGCAGTGCCAGGCGCTGCCTGAGGAAGGAGGGGCTCATGAGGCTTGGTGTGACAATATCCCCTCCCTCAGCCACCCATGTTCTAGACACATGAGCGCCTGCTGCCTTCCCGCAAAGCTGAAGAGCCCCATGGCCCACCCCCTAAGCTCCCTCCCAATGCCAACCCCCCCGGGCGGCTCTCACTTGTGGGTGATGGCCTTCAGGAGGGGCCAGAAGACAGGCTGAGGCAGCGGCTTCTGGTAGGCACTCTTCTTCCTTTTCCCCCCCGCTTCCGCTCGGATGTGCTTGGCGTGCAGGCCGTGGATAAACACGGCCTCCAGGGCGCTGCACATGGTGTTGGCATCTCCGTCTTCACTGGTGACCACTGTGTCCGAGGATGCATACTGCTTCTGCATCGCCTTCATGGATCCCACTAGCTTCTTCTTGATGACCTGGGCGGGGTCACACAGAACACAGGCCTTCAGAATATCCCATGGTGACCCGTGGAATATAACTCTGCCTGTCACAAAATACATGCACAACTGCACACGCACACGCCTGTATGTATGTATCTGTGTGTGCCTTCTGCAAAACTAGCACATGCTAATTATAGAAAGTAAAGCTAAAGCATACAGAAGAAAAGGAAAATCACACACACCATCCAGAGAGACTATTATTTTTTGCAAAGATATTTGTGTATCTATTTTTATTTTACAGAATAGTTTGATTTTTAGGGACAGAGGAAGAGAGAGAGAGACATCAATGTGAAGGTGCAACATCAATCAGCTGCCTCCAGCATGCCCCAGGCTGAAGCCTGAAACCCAGGCATGAGCCTGTGACTGGGAATTGGACCGGCAACCCCTGATGCACGGGATGACCCACATTGGCCAGAGCTCTTTTTTGTTTCTTAAATCAAGTGTCAATAAACTGATAGCCACATAAACCTTATGTTTAAGTATTGGCTACATCATTAGTAATGGCGATGGGACTTGGGTAGATCCATTGAGGACCGAGGTGAGGTGGTCCACCTCAGTTACGTGACCAAGTTTCCAGGTAGAAAAAGACCAACAAGCAGGAGGATGGTCTACATTCAGGAAAATCAGGTTTAGTCCCAGCTGTCAGTCACCAGCGGGAGCACCTCAGACATTTCACCTAACCTCTCTGAGCCTCACTTTCCTCATCTGTTAAATGGAAAGAATATTCCTGATCTGCAGCATGGAGGGATTCCTCTTTTCACTCAACCTTGTGTCCTGAACACGTTTGTTAAATGAATACATTATAAAACATACAAGTCTTCTGGAAATACACAGTAAAGAGAGTTCTGTCAAAATAGAAGTATGTCAAAATTATCCTAGTAGCCTGGCCAGCATGGCTCAATGGTTGAGCCTTAACCTATGAGCTAGGAGGTCATGGCTCGATTTCCAGTCAGGGCACATGCCTGAGTTGCGGCAGCTCAATCCCCAGTGTGGGGCAGGCATGCAGGAGGCAGCCAATCAATGATTTCCTCCCCTCATTGATGTGTCTATCTCTCTCCATCTCCCTTCCTCTCTAAAATCAATAAATATATATATATAGTTAAAAATTACCCAATTATTTGGAAAAGGACTGGAAGGGATTGCAAAAAAACTGGTTTGAATCGTTAAGTGATAGGATTCTGAATAAACATTATATTGTTAGTTAAATGTCCCTTTTTTATAACAACTTTCATGAGATGTAACTTACTTAGCATAAAGTACTCTCATGTAAGTATATAGTTCAATGGTTTTTAGTATATTCACAGAATTGTGCAACCATGGCCACTATCTAATTTTAGAACATTTTCATTGCCCTAAAAGGAAATACTGTACCCACTGGCCGTCACTCCCTACTCCTTTCCCCCAAACCTTGGCAACCACTAATCTACTTTCTGTCTCTACAGAGTTGCCTGTTCTGGACCTTTCATATAAATTGAATCATACAATAGGCAGCATGTTTTCTTTCATTTTAGCTTCTTTCCCTCTATGTTGTAGCATTCTTCATGCATCAGTACTTCATTCATTTGTATGCCAGTGATATTCTATTGCATGGACATACCACGTTTTATGTATCCATTCATAGATTAATAGACATCTGGGGTGTTCCCACCTTTTGGCTACAATGCTGCGATTGTGGACAAAAGGGGCCACAGGCTGACCTGACAAGTTCAGGGGAGGCCTGCATGGCAGTCTTGCAAACTCTAAGGCCTAAAGTCACCACAAAGGATGGTCTGAGATTACACTTTAACTGAAAGCAGTTATGGTGGGTAGTCACATCCCAGGCCAGTATTTCCCTGACAAGGTCAATGTCTATTTTAACTGGGCTTACTGTCTTTTTGCATCTATGATAACATAGCATTGTAATGCCAGGGTAGCTTGTAACTTCCCTTTTTCCGGATCCCTCCGGGCACAACAAATGGCACCAGAGTGGAAACCATCAATTTCCTCATTATTGTTATCAAGTTAATTGTTGACTGTTAACTATCCAGTACCCACCTAAGTAATGTGTCTATCATTTTACTTTTTATCCAATCCCAAAGGCCCCCCCCCCACACACTTTTGCTTTCTCCCACCTCTCTAATCTGTCACCAATGGATTTCATGTAACCCACCTACGTCTCCTCCTTCGATTGCAATGTATAAAAATAGATGAAAAAATCACCACTCTCTGGAGCATTATCCCAATTTGTTGAGATTCTACTTCCAGGCAAATGCTGACAGTTAGGCTCAAATACACTCACAAAAATTCTTTACCAGGCTTGAATGTTTTTACATTAACACTATGAATATTCACCCACAATGTTAGGGGCAAAAATAGAATATTAAGGACCAACTATAATTATAAGAAATATTAATCATGCTCTATTAACCGTGATTGCCTCGATGGGATTAAAGAAAGGACATTCTACCCTGGCTGGGAGTTGTACGCCCCTGGGACCTGGGAGTCAACCTTGGAATCCCTTCCATTCTAAGAACTGTTAATATTAACAACCTCATGGCCCGAATAACGGGGTCCTGCCCCAGCCCCCATCGCCTACTTCCCCTTGCCTGTAATTCCTATTTCCCCATGTAATCTTTGTCCTTCCCCATTGGTCAGCAAACCCATTAGTCAACAGAGCCACTGTCCCACCCAATATAAGCAGCTGACTATGGCGGGGGAGGGTTGGAGAGCAGATTTTTGTGGGTGACCTGCTGCTCTCCCATCCTACCCGCATTACTGGGGTGAATGCCCATCCATGGTTCAGTCCTGTCTCTGCTTAATTGGCTCAAGCAGTGACAGGCAGCCCAGACCCACTGGTTGTCCAGTTTCCACAAGTTTTTGTGTAGACATATGTCATGTGCTTTCAATTCTCGTGGGGATGTGCCTAGGAGTGGAATTGCTGGGTCATATGGAGCACTATGTTTAACTTCTTGAGGAACTATCAAACTGTTTCCCACCATGGCTGTACCACTTTACATTCCCACTAGCAATGTACGCGGGTTCCAATTTCTCCATGACCCCACCAACACTTATTATTGTCTGACATTTTGGTTGTAGCCATCGTAGGGAGTGTGAAGAACTATCTCATTATGCCTTCAATTTGCATTTATCGAGTCTATAATAATAACAGCATAATATGCTAATTAGATCACACAGCAGAATGACCTTCCAGATGTCCTTCTGGAGGGCTGAGCCCCTTGCATGAATTTCGTGCATCACACCTCTAGTCCTTTATAATAAAATCCTAATATGCAAATCGACCAAATAGTGGAACAACTGGTCATTATGATGCACACTGACCACCAGGGGGCAGATGCTCAATGCAGGAGCTGCCCCCTGGTGGTCAGTATGCTGCCACAGGGGGAGCACTGCTCAGCCAAAAGCTGGCGAGGGCAGCAAGAGCCTCTCCTGCCTCTGCTGCAGGTGGGCAGTAAGGAGCAAGGGGTCCCGGGCTGCAAGAGGGTGCAGGCCGGGCTGGGGCCTCCCCACGTCCCCTGCACAAAGTCCGTGCACCGTGCCTCTAGTATCTAATACTGGTGAGCATCTTTTCATGTACTTACTGGCCACTTACCCATCATCTTTGGAGAAATCCTTCATTTTCCCATAACCTTTATTCAATCCGTACTGTTTTTTGGTAAATTCTCACTGTATCACCAATCAGATGGTCTAGAAAGGGCAGGACTCACTCAGGGCTTGCTTCTGCTGTAACTTTTTTGTCAGCCTGAGGCCTCTCTTTCCAGATAGCGTCCATACATTTCAAAGTCAGGAAAGCCGATGAAGGGCTGCTCTGTGCACTTCCTTCCCCACCCTTGATCCTCCCGTGTCACCTACCGAGATGGCATCCCGGGGGACCACTCCATTCTCCACCACTGACAGCATCTCCACTCAGGCAGCAGCGCCCAGGGAAAACCACATGACACCTGTGGAGACAGATGGCGGCCGGGTGAGCAAGCTCCCTATTCACCACCCCCAGCAAATCCCTAGGCCCCCAAGCAGCCAGCCGGAGGTCAGCCCATCTTACTGCAACTGAAAGAACGGCCTCTGGATACAAAAGTAAAAACATTGAAAGTGGATTTTAAGGAAGGCAACAAGGAAGGAAAAGTCCGAGGGCCTGGCTCTTGGCAGGGAAGGAGCTCTGTGTGCCAGCCTGCCACAAGGGGTGGGTGGAAAGTAGCCTTAACTCCACACCAGCCGCAGGGATGACAGGCTGAGGTTTATACACGGAGCGGAGGGTGCAGGGGACACTGCAGCTGTCTGTGAGAGAACCGCAGGGACCGGGAAGCAGAACTCACAAGCCACAGTCAGGCCCGGGCCTTGCATTCGCCCCTCTGACTCCTGTCTCAGCCCGGTGTCTGCGCCCAGCAGTGATCGGTGGAAGTGAAACTGTAGAAGGCAGTCAGACAGACAAGAGCAGGGCAAGGACGATGGGCCAGACACAGAAGGTCACCAAGGTGCCCACAGTGGACAACCAACTGTAGGGTGGGACCTTGTCCCCAGGGTGACTATTCCTCCCCTAGCATTGCCACTCCTGAGGGTTGGACCCCGGACCTTTCCTCCCTAGAGATAACATCTGGGCCCCAGGTGTGTTTCAGCTCCAGGCCCAGATAAACAACCAAACCAGCCATGGCTGGCGTCAGGACCAGCTGCATTAAATAATGACCCCCCCACCCCCGCCCTGGTGCCGGCCAATCAATCCTGAATGGACACACCTGGAAAACTATTGAATGTTCTATTTCGATCTTCTCCTGGGATCTCCCCTAACTGGTTTGGCTCAGTGGATAGAGCGTTGGCCAGCGGACTGAAGGGTCCCAGGTTCAAATCCCGTCAAGGGCATGTACCTTGGTTATGGGCACATCCCGAGTAGGCGGTGTGCAGGAGGCAGCTGATCGGTGTCTCTCTCTCATCGATGTTTTTCCCTCTCTATCTCTCTTCCTTCCTCTCAGTAAAAAATAAAATATATATTTTTAAAAACCTTAGGATGGAGGACCCAGCGCGTTCTCCTTCCCAGGAGCACCCCAGAGCCTTTCCCTTCCAACCCCACCCTCTCGGCGGGTTACCATTGGCTTCCTGACGCCCAAGCTCCAAGGCCCTTCCTCTACCTCTGTAACTTGTTTGCTAAGCCCATTTCCTCCAGGAATCACCTTTCCTACCTCTGTACTTTCCCCAATAAATGTTCTCTTACAGTCTGGGTGTTGCTTTAAATTCTTTCCTAGCCAGAAGCCAAGTACCGAGTTGGCTGAATCCAGGTTTGATCTAACCCCTCTGCTCCTGCCACTGCCCACAACGAAACAGCTTCAAAAGGGAGACTCTCTGGTTACACCCCTGCTTCTCCTTTGGGCTGCGACAGTCAAGCGTGAATAGCACAGGGACCTGTGTAAAGGGGACAACACGGGTTCTGTGGCCGGAACAGGCCAACATGCTATCCTGACAAGCTCAGGGAAGGCCTGCTCGGGGCGGCCTTGCAAACTCAGAGACCTACAGTCACCACAAAAGGTAGTCTGAAATGAAAACTTTTTTAAAAGCAGTTTATGGAAGTAATCACGTCTTCTCTGACAAAAGCCAACCTTTAAGTGAGCCTGTCTATGGTCTTCTGCATCTACATCAGCCTCTCCACTGGAGAATATGACTGTGGAAAGTGCCTAGGGCAGGGCCAGTGGATGTGGCCACAGAGAATGCCACTGTTTAATAAATATGCACAAGTAGGTGGGATCAGTACACAGGAAAATCCCTCAGGCAGCTGGCTTCCTCCCAGGAGTAATGACTGAGGGTGAAGTGGGGGAGGGGGGTGGTTTTAGTCTGAGGGGGCTGCTGGTTGGCCTGGTCCCACCCCAGCCACTTGGAAAGGCAAGGACCAGGCAGGCACATTCTCAGCCAAACAAATCTCTAGTGAGCACACAGCTGAGCTTGAAGGGACTCCAACAATAAAAGGCGATTGCTGATGCTGCTCCCCAAAACTCGTGGCCTAAAGAAGTTAATAAAACCAGAGTTTTAGACCCTTTACGTATACTGCCTCATTCTATTTCTCATAACCACGCTAGGATAGGAAGCCTCTTTTATTACCGCAATCTGACTGATAAGAAATAGAGGCTGACCCAGGTCAAGGAAATTCCCAAGATCCTGAGCTGATATGGCAGACTACCCGACCCAGGACAATGCCAACACCAGCTCAAGGGAAACCTCCGATTCCTGAAGGAGTGCAATCACCTCCCTCTTGGGAGGGGCGGGTGCGAGCTAGGGCTAAGGGTTGAGGGAGGGGGCAGGAGGAAAAGGGAGCAATGGGGGAAGGAAGGCTCTTCGGCGGGCGGCCCGGTGGAAAAGGCTCAGATTCAATCCCTGGACTTGGCAGAGGGCGAACAGGACCCAGAGCCAGCCTGGCTAAGGAAGGACGTGCAGAGGGCGGGAGGTGTGCCGGAGGAAGGCCCTGCAGAGCCAGCTCTAGTCAGGGTGCGACAGACGACCAGGAAGAACACGGGGCCCCGGCTCAGCCCTGTCTGCCTGCCTCACCCTAACTCTGTTCCTGCTCCCACCTACCCCGGGCCCTCAGGGCCCTCCCAGGAGACCGGCTCCACACTCTGGCCACCAGGGCAGCAGGGAAAAGGGCATGTGCTGTGGTGAGTCCCTCTGCAAACATGCCCGACCCTGGCGGCTGGGCTCCTGGTGCAGCCCCGCAGGCCCAGGCCAGGTTCTCTGGCTCCACGGCCCTGGGCTCCATCTAACGGTTCTCAACTTGTGGGTCGAGACCCACAGGTTGAAAACTGCTAGCAAGGTCGCCTAAGACCATCGGAAAACAGATATTTACATTATGATTCATTAACAGTAGCAAAAGTACAGTTAGGAAGTAGCAACAAAAATAAAATTTTAAGATTGGGGGTCACCACCACATGAGGAACTGTATTAAAAGGTCACAGCATTAAAAAAGGTTGAGAACTACTGAAACCCCTTTCAGCAATTCCAATAGCCCAAGGCCTTCCCTCGGGCCTGCCTTCTACACAGAGCCTGGAGATCCCAAACTGACCTTCCCTTAGCCAGCCACAGGCCAGGCCCTTCAGGCCTTAGGCCTCAACCATCTGAATCCTAGCCCCGGCCCATTAAGACCTCATTAACTAATTAACTGAAAACAAGAGAGTACTCATTGGAAGGAGGGAGGCTTATCAACAGTGGGTATTCTGGCCAAACACCAAAGTAGCCCTTCCAGCATGGCTCAGTTGGTTAGAACATCATCCCAATACGCCCAGGTGATGGGTTTGATCCCTGGTCAGGTCACATACAAGAATTAACCAATGAGCCCAAACCAGTTTGGCTCAGTGGATAGAGCATCGGCCTGCGGACTGAAAGGTCCCAGGTTCGATTCCGGTCAAGGGCATGTGCCTTGGTTGCGGGCACATCCCCAGTAGGGGACGTGCAGGAGGCAGCTGATCGATGTCTCTCATCGATGTTTCTGACTCTCTATCCCTCTCCCTTCCTCTCTATAAAAAAATCAATAAAATATTTTTTAAAAAAAGAATTAACCAATGAATGCATGAATAAGTGGAACAATAAACCAATGTTTCTCTTTCCCCCTTTCTTTTTCTTTCTCTCCCTCCACCCCCAGTCCCTTCCTCTCTGAAACCAATAAAAACAAATATTTAAAACACAAAAACAAAATAAAATGGCACTAAGAAGTCAGAGCAGGGTCAAATAAGAGACAAGTAACTGTTGCCTAAAACAAAGTGTCAGAAAAGCCACAAAATGACATCAGCATAGAAGCATCCAGGAGAAAAGACACTGCACAATTCACAACACAGAACCGGGACTGTGGGATTCGGGCCACAATTTAGGGCACACCTTTCATCGCAGGAAGGCAAAGAACCCTACCCACGGTGGGCGTTCCATAATCTTCACCGCGGCAGGAAACCGGCTCAGAGGCAGCATTCGGACAACCTATGACCGAGAACTTGCTGGTGGAACCAGGTCAGCACTTGGGGGTCTCTTGACTGCTGCATCATCCTCCCAGGAGCCCAGCCCCAGTCTATGGGACTTGTTTCACTCCCTGTCCTCAGAATCCTCTTCCCTGACACTAAGAACCAAACCAAAGCGGGGTGTGGCTCCAAGGAGACCTAGGCTGCAGGGAATCCGGAGGGATCCTGAGCATCACTACCAAAAGGTTCTTCAAACAGCTCCAGCGGCGTTTAGCAGAAAAGGTGACTTTCAGACTTCTAGGAAACTCCAAACCCTACTAAGTCTACCTCCCCCCATAAGGACTAATTCACCCCCACACAGCTCTTCAAACTTCTCTACTCTCATTGAACTCCACAACAGTCCTGGGAGGGGAGGGTTTTACAAAGAGAACTGAGGCTCAGTACCAACAGGCCCTAGGCAGGGAACAGCATTCCCTGGTTTTCTCATTCCCAATCTTGTGCCTGTGGCCACACCGAACTGCCTCAGGTCTTTGGTCCAGAGAGTTTCAGGCAAACTTATTACTTACAGAGCCTGAAGGGGCACTCAGAAACCCCATTTTTCAAATAAGGCTTAAAACAATCTTGCTGAAATTGAGGCAGCCAAATTTCAGAGCTGTCCTTTCTTCAATGTTCTAACACGCCGTTAGGAAAGAACTGTTCTGGGTGTTTCTCTTCATTATGCTGCCTGGCCCTCTAAGTATGCGCAATTTCACTTCCTCCAGAAACCAAGGAAGAAAGAAAAGAGAGAAAAAAATGGCTTACACGAGACTTACATTAAAAGGAGAAATGGGTGACCGGCTTCACCACTTTAAAACACTCCATCTGAGTAAACAGCAACCTCCTCTCCTTAGAGACTTCTCAGCCATTCCCAGCAGCCTCCACGCTCTGGCCTGAATCCAATCCTGTACCTGGCTGCTCAGAGCAACAGCCTGGCGTGTAAGTCACCCAGCTCCTACAGCACCGACGGATGAGTCATGTTTTCAGTTGGAAAAGAATGACAAGGTTATCCTCTGATTCAGGAAGGCAGCTGATCTTTCCGCCTGGTGAGCGATGAGTGAGTAAACAGCATCTCCTTGCACCTGAAGGAAACTGGATTTCTGGTCCGGCTGGAGGGTGAGAAACTTCTAGCTTGTGAGTTCCAGACCAAGGCCTATGGGTAAGGCCAGAAATGTGAAGTCAGTTGACACTGGTTATCTTTTTTCCTCCCTTTTTCTTTCCATCCAATAACGACGCCCCCTCTCCCATAACCCCTACCTCTTCCCTATATTCTTGTCCAATATCCCTTAGGATTCTAGCAAGGGCCAAACTCCAAATCAATAAAAGCAGGTACTTTGCCCAACTCATTCATCATTACATTTCTAGTGTCTAGAACAGTGCATGGCACACTGTAGGGCTCAGGAAATACTTGCTGAGTCAACTGATGAATAAAATAAAAATAAGGCTCAGGGTGGGTATCTGCCTATCATAGACTGTGGAGAATTGAAGTATACAACTCTTCAGAAGTGGGAACTCCTTCCATTTGACCAAGCTACCAACAGGCTGAAAACCATTCTGATCTATCACACCTTAAGGGGAGATATTGGAGGTAGAAGGGCATTCCGTTTTCAAATGAACAAGACCAAATATAAATGGCAAGAAAAGGCAATGATTCTGTTTAAATGATTCAATTTAAAATTGCTGTCAACTGGCCAATCCTGTGAAACCAGGTCACCAGAATCTGGAGGGAACATGCTCTCACAAGCCCAGATTGTATAGGCTGAGCATAGGGCCTGGGCCCCAGGAATGTCCTTCAGAGACAACCAAGCTGTGTTCATAGGTAACCAAGGGGCTAAAAGTCCATGAGAAACCCCTGCGAAAAGAGGAAGCGATTCAACAGTCTCCATGCCCACCTAGGCTGCAGCCTTCCAGGACCCGCTCCCCTATACTCTTTACAACATGTATCATCACCTCGGCTCCCAGTGTACCCCAGTGTTCAGGGTTGGGACTGATCTGTTCTCAGATCTAGCCAGGAGCAGCACTCTGTGAGGGTCCTTTCCAGGCGCTCAGACAACACATATGGACATGGCTCCTGCACAGTGCTACTTCCTAAGTTTCCTCAAGGCCAGAACACCAGCCAGAAGGAAGTGATGGCTTCTGTTGCCCCAGACTGAGTGAGCTGGATGGGTGGCCATTCCTCACCTACCAGGCATTTGAAAGATACCTACCATTCCAGGGCCAGCACAAATTCCTATACAATAAAGAGGTGACATGCAAATTGACCATCACTCCAACACACAAGCTGGCCACCCCCCAGGTGGATACAAGATGGCCAGCAGGGGAAGGCAGTTGTGGGCAATCAGCATAGCAGGGGAGGGATCGGGCCTGCAGGGGAGGGCAGTTAGGGGTGACCAGACTGGCAGAGGAGGGTAGTTAGGGGTGACCAGGCCAGCAAGGGAGGGCAGTTAGGGGCAATTGAGCTGGCAAGGGAGCAGTTAGGCATCAATTAGGCTGGCAGCGGAGTGGTTAGGGGGTGATCAGGCTGGCAGGCAGGTAAGTGGTTGGGAGCCAGCAATCCTGGATTGTGAGAGGGATGTCCCAGATTGGAGAGGATGCAGGCTGGGCTGAGGGACACCTGCCCTGCCTCAGGCTGTGGAGAATTGAAGTATACAACTTCATGCACAGACTCAACCCCTAACTTCCTAGCCTATCACACTTCCTTTCCATCTCCAGCCATCCTGAGGACATGTCCTCCATCCCTAAAATGGAAAGGAAGTATGATAGGCTAGGAAGTTAGGGGTTGAGTCTGAGCAGACTCAAACCCCACCCCCAGGCCTCTAGTAATTTAATAATCCCTGGGATTATTATAAGGAACTAGATACCCAGAAAAAAAAAAAAAAAAAACACTGACCGAAATGGGTGTATCTCTACTCCTCCATACTTATTTACCATCTGAGGCCCTGCACGCACCAGGCAAGCTGTTTAGTCTCTAACTGGCCGGCTGTTAGACCGAACAAGCAACTAGATTTGGCTGTAGGGGGCAGTTGGTGGGGCTGGCAGGACACTCTAAAGAGTCTAAACTAAGATCTCAGATTGAATTGGGGGGGTTGTTAAGGGAAGAATGGGTGGAGGGTTGGGGTGGGATATGGAGACCCCAGTTTAAATAAGATTGAGTAGGAGTGGTAAGGACTGAGGCAGCAAGAGTTGGGGCGGTTTAGCAAAGACTTAGGGATGGAGGATGTGTCTTCAGGATGGCTGGGGACGGAAAGGAAGTGCGATAGGCTAGGAAGTTAGGGGTTGAGTCTGTGCAGACAAGATACAGACCTGGGAGAGGACTGTGATCCGAGTTACCCAGACGAAAGGGGTGAGCTCAAAGTTTCCTTCGGTGGTGGGTCTGAAGTGGGAGTGGGCAGAGGTGGGTGCTTCGGAGGAGCAGGTCTGGGGAAGCTGAGCCGCAGGAAGGAGATGGGGACAAGAAAGCAGATCCGGAAAAGGGCAAACCAGAATGGTGGGTCTCAAGATTTGCGGGGAGCACGAGGATCGCCCAAGGGAGTGGGGGGTGAGGATGACATGTGTCAGAGGGAGCCCGAGGAACGTAGCCGAGACCGGGGTTGGAACCGGGCTCGAGTGGGGCCAAAGGTAAGACTGCATTTACGCAAGACCGGCGGCGAGGGGGTGGGGGTCAGGGCCGGCGTCAGGTCACGGCGGGAGGAGAGCGAGGGGGCCGCGGGCTCGGGCCGAGGAGGAAGCGGGGCGCGGGGTTGGGCTGGGAAGGGTGCGGGCTCTGAAGCCGGCAATCTCGAGGCGACCAGGGGTCCGGGGTCACGTCGAGGGCTGTGGCCCATCGCCCGTCCGCGCCTCGGCCCGCCGCCCTCCACGCCCCGACGCCTAACTCACCAAAGGAAGTGGGGAGCGGGGCAGGGGCTACTCCCGGCCACCGCGGCCGCAGAAGCTCGGACCCGAACCCGCGGCCTCCAGTTACTGACAACAGCGAGCTGCGCCCAGGGCGCCTGACGCCATCACGTCGGCCCCACGTCCGGCCCGCCCCCGGCCCGCGGAGCCTATCGCGGAGCCCGGAGGAGCGGGGGCGGGGCGAGGGGCGGGGCGAGGGCGGGGCCGGCGCTCCCGGGTTCCCCGCCCTGAATGGCTCTAGGAGGCGCGGGAGCGGTTGGTTACCCGGCGAGTTCAGACACCCGAGGCCGGACGTGGGGCCGCATGCGGCCTCGCTGCCAGCGCCCCGCAGGGCCCGCGTCGGGCTCCAGACTCTGGCATCGGGCTGCCTGACCGCTCCTGGCCTCAGCATGGCGCTGCGTAGCGTTGCGGCGGCCACTCGCCCTCCTGCAGCAAAGGTTGCCCATTTGTAACCTGGGATGAATAACCCGTTACCCCATTTTCGCCTTGCCAGGGCATCGGTGCCGCCCGGGGACAGGGCTCAGGGCCAAGAGGGAGCCTCCCCGCCTGGAGGCGTTCAGGAAAGGCACGGAGACCACACCTTACTCTCAAAGGAAGCGCCTAGCTAGGCTCCTTGGCAGTGTCCCTTAACCAGCTCCTCAGCAGGGAGGTAGCCATAGTTAAATTTGATTTTTAAAAAATATATATTTTATTGATTTTTTTTTTACAGAGAGGAAGGGAGAGGGATAGAGAGTTAGAAACATCGATGAGAGAGAGACATCAATCAGCTGCCTCCTGCACACCGCCTACTGGGGATATGCCCGCAACCAAAGTACATGCCCTTGACCAGAATCAACCTGGGACCCTTCAGTCCACAGGCTGACGCTCTAACCACTGAGCCAAACCGGTTTCAGCTAAATTTGATTTTCATCGTAGACGTGACATTTCTCTCTCCAATGGATTCCAAACAAAAGTAGCAAGGGGTGGTGTCCTGCGGTGCTGCAGACACTTCGCAGAGGCAAGCATTGTGTGAACAGGGATGCGGAGGTAGGGCTAGAGGCGGGTCCAGGGAGAGTCCCTGAGGGTGGCTACAGGGCCCATTGAGGATCCGGCCAGTTCTGGGCAGCAAGTGGCACTGACCTCTGTGAGGAGTGAGGGGAACGGGGTGGGAGGTGAGAGAAGTGTTCCCTGCTCCATGGGCCTTCCCTGAATGAAGGTGTCCCTCCTGTCTCTGAGAAGGTGGAGGTCCCAGAGCCTGTTTCCACCGATAAAATCAGCTGTTGGGGTGTGCTCCCTCCCCCCATGGTGTAATTCTCTCTCCAGGAGTGAAAACGCACTGGCTCCCTAGGTTATAGGCTAGATGAGTGAGTGCTAAGTGACTACACTGTTAATGGTTGAGCAGGATTAGAAAGAAAAATTTAGCAAAATGGGAGACGCTGTGCCCTAACCTAAGAGATGAGGGAGTCGGGTAAACAGGAGCTGCTGCTGTTTGCCAAGTAAAAACACTTGTCATTGCCAGCCACCTGGACGTTGCGTGCCTTTGTCATCCCCCTGGTGCCGGTAAGAAAACAGGCTTGAGCGCCAACCTGGGGATCCCAAGGCTGCCCAGCTAATAAATGCTCACCCAGCTCTCCCTGAGTCTAGGTGGAGGGGTAGCGTAGTTCCCTCAGTAAGCAAGCAAGTGGGCCTGAGCGCCAGGATTGCTTAGGTTTGAATCCCAGCTCTCCCCCGTGCTGTTTTCTGGTTCTTCCCTGAACAGGGGCCCAGGGCAGCCCAGTAAGGGTGGGGCTCAGACAACGGCCACAGGGTCTGTATTTTCTCATAGGCCCCTTGAGATAACATTGAAGACAGAAACTTCTCTTGATGTTCAAAAAAGAGAAGTCAAATCACACTACCCTGGCCCCTTAGCGTTGGCAAGAGGGGTCAGAGTGTGTGAATTCATGGAAGTTTCAAAACCTCTCTGAGTCTCAATTCCTCATCCCGAAATTGGGCAAGATATCAGCTGATGTGCGGAGTAAATAAGATCAGATCCTCAGGAGGGTTTTTGGCCTGTAGTAAGCACTTGAAGATGACTGGCTATTATGATTATTACAGTTCCGGCTAGTCTCACCTTTCCAAGCCAGTCACATTTCTCCTTTCTCTGCTCCTCTGAGCACTGGAGCCAGATCCTTTCTGGTTTGAATCCTTATTTGCCATCAGATTGGAATCATCAAACTAGTTTTCACGCCTCTCTCTCCCTACTGGAATAGCTAGTCTTCTGGGTTCTGCTGTAGGAAGCTGATTATTCCCACCCTCCTTAAGAAAAAAAAGAAAGAGAGGATTTAAAAGCTTTTTTTATTATTTGTCAACTATACCTCAATAAAGCTAGAAGAAAAAAAACAAAATAATGAGCAACAACAACAAAAAATAATAATATTTATTGTACACACAGGCCAAAAACATTTTCAGGGAACCTGAGGCTGGGGTTCGCTAGGTGGCAGGGTCATGGGCTCATTCGATGGGCTCTTGGCCGCAGGGTCTGTCGCAGCAGGGTCTGTCGCAGCAACCTTCAACACCGAGAACTCTCCGCGCAACCTGGAGGGAGAAGAAGGCCAAGGCTTTTACTCCTGAAGGGAACGATTAAAACGAGTCATTATTTCCTCATTTTTGACCAGAATTCTAAATTCTAAATTCCCAATCCTTTACATTTTGTAGAACAGTTCATCCTCAGTGGCAGCATCCTTGTCGTGCAGCTCCTGTGCCATGTTTTCCATGCGTGTGGCGCTGAGAGGTCTATAGATATCCCTCAGCCAGAGCGGCTGCCTCTTCCAGAAACCGTCTTCCTGGAGAGCAGACCGGGAAACATGAACTCTGGGTTCCTCCTACCTTGTTCCCCCACGGTACTTTATCCTCCTCAAGTTTACCTCCATCTTGTGTTCCGGGGACCATCTCAGATGCTGGAAAAATGGACAAAAGCCCCTTGGAGGAAAACACATACTGACAATTAGTGACTCGTGCCATGTCCACGTCTCGCACACGTATAGCGCTGGTCTTATTAGGACTAAATGGGTACCTGGGTGCATACTCATGAGCAAAATCACCACAGACCTGGGACCTTGACAATGATTCCTTGCATGCTGGACTTCCAGCAGTTCTCTGTTTAAAGTGGCCCCACAATGTCTCCGGGAGACCTTTGTATGGGGCTTGGCACAGAATATAGGCAGGGTTTTCAGCTCCACTCGCTTTCCTGGCCCCTGACCAAGTGCCCTCATGCAGTGAAAGCAGAAAAGCACAACCACGCTGGGCAGACACATTTACTTAGGCCCCTTTAGACCGTGTCTCACGGGCATCATTTGCTGGGGCAGGGTGCGAGGGGGGCACCAAAATAGAAAAGATTCTCTTTTGAATACAAACAAAAGAGAAAAATACCAGACTGCATAATAGTTTTGTTTTAAAACTACTTAGGTCTGTGTGGTATGTGCATACCAAGCTGTGACATAAAATGTACCTCACAGCCCAAGCACAGCACAATCAGTGGGTAAGTCCCCAACAGGAAAGGAGCCATTTTCTTTCTGACACTAGTGTGGACGAAAGGGGCCACGTGCTAACCTGACAAGCTCAGGGCCTGCATGGCGGTCTTACAAACTCTAAGGCCTAAAGTAGCCACAAGGATGGTCTGAAGCTAAAACTTCAATCAAAAGCAGTCATGGTGGGTAGTCTCATCCTAGGCTGGTATCTTCCCTGACAAGGTCAACCTTTACCTTAACTGAGCCTATTGTCTTTTTGCATCTACGATAACAAACGTGATAACAAACTTATCCTTGAAATGTCTGGGTAACTTGTAACTTCCCTCTTCCGGACCCCTCAGGGCACAACAAATTTCTTCATTGTTATTGTTATCATGTTAATGTTAACAGTTAACTATCCTGTACCTACCCTAATAAAAGAAGTATGAGTCTATCATTTTACTCTTTGTCCAATCCCAGAGGTTCTCCCCACCCCCCACCCGCCTTGCTTTCTCCCACCTCTCTATCATCAATGGATTTCATCTACATCTCCTCCTTTGATTGTAATGTATAAAAATAAGTGAAAACTACCATTCTGCAGAGCATTATCCCAGTCCATTGAGATTCTGTTTCCCGCAATTGTCAATAGTTTGGCTCAAATAAACTCACAAAATTTTTTTACAGGTTTGAATATTTTTATGTTAACAGTAGCTGTGTGACTGTGGAGCAAGGTATCTTCCCTTTCCCCAGCTCCATTTCCTTTTTATTAAAGAAAAAGACAAACTATTGTCTAAGGTCTCTCCCAGTTAAAATTCTCTGAGGTTTGGATAAAGGTTATAGAGTAGGGGCCTGAAAGCCAATAGGATGAGATGTTTTCCTGCTATTTTACAGGGAGAACTCATCTATTCTATCTTTCATCAGCCTGAAGGAGACTAGTGTCCTCACCCTAAGACCATGTGGCCTTTCCTACCCCTTCCTTAGAGCCTCCACCACAAGCAGAAACATGTCCAACCAAGACTTCCCTTTGCACCACTTCCTTAAAGGACCAGTGACAGCAGACGCATCTGTCAGTCCCATTCTATCTCAGCTTTGGCTGGGAGCTAATTTTGCAAAATCCAAGTAAAGCATCAGAATAAATAAGTATTCTTTCCAAACTTGGTGGTTTCCTCATTGAAAATGAAGAGATTGAAATTGGTAAGTTCCAAGTTCTCTAGGTTTTTTTGTTTGTTTGTTTTTACTTTTATTAATATTTTATGATGAATCTACTCCTAGGCCATACGCTTTTGTTTCTTAAGTTTCTGCTGGAATATCTTTTTTTCATTTCTTTTTCTGTGCAACCTCCTCTTCTGGTTTAGGAACAATGAGTTCTTTTTCAATAAGGATCATCTTAATGTGGCAGGGAGAACATATCTCTGGGTTAATCCACCCGTGAGCTCTAAGTTCTGTGCCACATCTTGGCAGCCTTGTTCACCTAGATGTGCTAAGTGACCAGAGAATCCATATCTACATTCCTATGCTCTGCAAAAATTGAGCATTCTTCTTGGCCCACCAACCCTGCATCTGGCCCTACTCTTTGGCCTGGGCAGAGCTACTAACTCCACCATTTTAACAACAGAATGGCACACATTACTTCTATAAAGTGACATCCTTCAGATGTTTGGTGGCTTTAAAAAAAATTGATTTCAGAGAGGAAGGGAGAGGGAGAAAAAGATGGAAACACCAATGATGACAGAGAATCATTGATTGGCTATCTCCTGCTCACCCCACACTGGGGACTGAGCCTTCAACCCGGGCATGTGTCCTAACTGGGAATTGAACTGTGACCTCCTGGTTCATAGGTCGACATTCAACACTGAGCCATGGTGATTGGGTTTCACTAGTGTTCTTAAGATTTAAACCTATTGATTTGCCTGATTTGGGGGGTTTTCTGGGTCAAGTGAATAAGGAACCATTTTCAGAGGTCATCTCAGGCTACTTATGGAAAGAAGAAGCTCCTCTACTTCTAAAATTCTATTTTAAAAATTGCCAGACTCATATTTACCTTGAGCTTCCTTCTTTACTTTCCTTTGATGGTGTTCCATGACAATAAATCTGGTTTGGAGAAAACAACATCATGATTATTCATCACAATGACCACTGTCTCTAAGTCTTTATTTGTTCCCTTTTAAGTGAGAGAACATTTTTGATAGGAACTCTGTTGAGGAATCCTTTGACTCTGGTTTCATAGTTCCTAACTTAGGATTTTGCATGCAGCTGGCAATGTATTTTATTGGCTGTTTTAGAGAACATTCAGCAGATAATTCCTAACAAAAAACTCTTAGAAGTAAGAAAAATAAAAGTATCTACATAGCAGCTTTGTTTTAAGGTCAAGAACAAGAGTAAGATGCCTGTTATTACTGTTATTATTCATCATTTTTTAGGAGGTCCTAATCAATCTAATTTAAAAAAATGAAGTACTGAAAAAAGATAAAACATATTTGCACATGAGATGATGTAAAACCTAAAAAGCCCAAAAGCATCTATTAAAATTTTATTGGCAGTACTACAATGATTCAATTAAGATGGCTAAATCGTGATCAAGAGATCAACATGTAAACCTCAATAGCGTTCTTATATCCCACAAATAACTGGTTAAAAAAAGAAAGAGTCCATTTACAATGTCAATGAAAGTACACAGAGTACCCAGGAATAAACTTAACAAGAAATGTGTAAGACCTATGTGATGAAAACATTAAAACTCTTCTGAAGGCCCTAACCTGTTTGGCTCAGTGGATAGAGCGTCGGTCTGCAGACTGAAGAGTCCCAGGTTAGATTCTGGTCAAGGGCATGTACCTTGGTTGTAGGCACATCCCCAGTAAGGGGTATGCAAGAAGCAGCTGATTGATGTTTCTCTCTCATCTGATGTTTCTAACTCTCTATCCATCCACCTTCCTCTCTATAAAAATATCAATAAAATATATTTTTTAAAAAAAGCAATTCTTCTGAAGGACATTAGGAAGAATGATGACCATGCTCCTGGAATGTTGTAAACATGTCAGTTCTTCACAAATTAACTTTCAAATGCAGTTCAATCCTTTTCAAATTCCAAGATAGCTTTTAAACAAAAACTGTCCCCCCCCCAAAAAAAAAGACAAAAACTGGCCAGCTGACATTTAATAGGAAACATATGCAAGAATAGCTATGAAATGTATGGAAAACACGATAAAGAAAAGGAGCTTATCCTACTAGATATCAAAATACATGAAAAGGGATTGGAACTTTATGGTGATACTGCTACTGGTACAGAAAAAAAATAACTGAATCAACAGAATAGAAGCCAGACAAAGAGAGTATTTTAGATCAGAGAAGAAAGAATGAGTCATTCAATAAAAGATTCTAAAACAATTGCATCTTTGTGTGGGATAAACAGTCAACCAGACTAAAAAAATGAATGATAGACAGATTTTTAAAACTTATAAATAACAAGAAATATTATTAAAAGGACTTGAAAATACCAGAGACTACTTTCATACCACGAGGTGACAAAGGCCTTGTTAACAAAACCTACACCCCAATAAGCCATGAGAGGACTGACAGGTATGGTGACAGACTGTCAACACAAAGCCTACTCCTCACAGCTCTTGCCCTCTTCTCCCCTTGACTGTTTATCATCCTCCTGTTCGTTTATCTTACTCCTTTCGGTAGCTTTCACTGAATTTCAGCTTTTCAAATGCGCCCCAGGGTTTCTGTGTTTGAGGAGACAGAAGAGTGGAGTAAACAGCACAGGCTTTGCAGTCGGGCAAAATGGGGTTCTGCTTTTGGTTTTGCCACTGGGGCCTCAAGTTGATCTCCATTTATAGAGGAGGGTGTTGCTATCATCCTCACAGGAAGTAAGGATTGAATCAGACCTTAGATGGAAAATTCTTTGTTCTATGCTTGGCATAAACTAGAGCTATGTTTGCTAATGGTGTCAAAGTGGTCAAATCTATCAAAGGGTTCTTTCTGCCTGTAGTATCAGGCTCAGAAAGCTCTTTCCCACCACCGGTTTACAAAAGTATTGCTTCTCTTTTCTTCTAGTACTTTTACGAGTTTTGTTTTTTTTTTTACATTTTTGTAAATACATTGGTTTAAGGTGAGAAACAGAGATCTGCTGTTATTTCTCTCTCAAATAGTTAAGTAGCTGTTTGATTACCATTTAATTATATTTCACTGATTAGACTATTGAAAGATGACATTTCAAAAGTCTTAGGACACATGGGTCTGTCTATTGCTGGATTCTGTATGCTACTTCAAATAAATATTAAGTTGTATTAGTCCTCATTGTGAAATTGACAAAACGCCTCATCTTTCTGCCTTTGAATACTCTTACCGTCCACTACAAAACAAAACAAGGCATGGTCCACATCCTCAAAGAGCTTATCATCTAAGTGGGGAGAGGAAATACATAAATGTAAAGTTAAACGATATAGACATTAAATTCAGTGTAGGAGTTTATAGAAATTCCAAAAAAGCAAAGGGCCATATGCCACCTGGAGATGTAGAAGGTACTGTGTGGGCAATGGCCAGGTACTTTCTTCTCAGAGGCCTTGGCAAACTGATCCCGCTGCTAGTTCCCAGCCTCCTAGCTTAGAAATCAGACGTTGTCCTCACCAAGAGAGAACTCACTTCTTCCTTCAGGGGAAGTCTCACTTTATCAATACCATAGGATTAATTAAAAAAAAAATCAGGCTCTGCCCTGACCGCTTTGGCTCAGTGGATAGAGCGTTGGCTTATGGGCTGAAGGGTTCCAAGTTTAATTCCAGTCAAGGGCACGTACCTTGGTTGCAGGCATATCCCCAGTAGGAGGTGTGCAGGAGGCAGCTGATAGATGTTTCTCTCTCATCGATGTTTCTAACTCTATTCCTCTCCTTTCCTCTCTGTAAAAAATCAATAAAATATATTTTAAAAATAAAAAATTAAAATTAAAATAAAAATAAATCAGAATGCCAGATTATGACCTGACGATAAGAACTACATCTGTTCCACAGACAGCATCTGTCTCTACATGATCAGGGAAATACATTCTGTAGAGACAGGCCACCATGGCACACTAAAGCACAATCAGAAGGCTGCTGGTGAGAACAGATGAGAACAAGAGGAATCAGCTGAATCCAGTGTTTAATGGAAAGGACTGAGCAGGACCATTTGTCTCCCCAACAGGCACAGCCTGGCTAGTGGGCCTGACTCTCCACAACTGCTGCTTGAGATGCCATCTCTACACTTAAGCAATGCTAGGGTGGACAATGCTCATGTTGGTCTCTTCTTCACCTTTCTTCTGCTCTTTGCTGACCAACTGCAGATAGACATGTTTCTTCTTAGCAGTTAATACATCCCATCAGGTTTTACTCAAGTCTGATAGACCAGGAAGCCATTTAGTCCTTACACAACTCCACTCTGCTCTATGACATATTGACCTTAGTATTTCTCTCTTTTTAATATATTTTTATTGATTTCAGAGAGGATGGGATAGGGGGAGATAGAAACATCAATGATGAGAGAGAATCACTGATTGGCTGCCCCCTGCATGCCCCACACTAGGGATCGGGCCTGCAACCCAGGCATGTGTCTTTGACCAGAAATCATACCAGGGTCCCTTCAGTCCACAGGCCGACGCTCTATCCACTGAACCAAATTGGCTAGGATGGGGAGTAAAAAATCGTTTAGCATATTTTTAGATTCTTAGGGGAGCGGAATGCCTCACTATTACCCTGAAAAAAAAAAATGGTGACAAAACTTAGAGAAAGGAGTAAGACCAGTGGGGCTGGAGTATTCAGGGAAGATTTCCTAAAGAAAGATGAACTTGAACTGGCTTTTGAGAGATTCATAGGACTTCTACAGACAGAGCAAAATAAGGCACAAACAAAAGTGGGAATGGGCATGGTATGGCTGGGTTATGGAGGGGCTGCTTTGGATGAAGGGAGGGCTGCCATGACTGTTGAAAGGTAAATGAGGGTGGATAGTAGGGTAGATCAAGATCCCCAGATTAGTAAATCACTCTTTAATGTTAGCAACCTGCCTGTAGGGGAAATACACCATTATGTAATTGAACAAAAGGGGCACAGGCAAGCTCCAGGAACAGGTGACTCTCCTATGACATGTTTGAAAGATGCCTGATGCAGGATTTAGGTGGCTGTGTTTTAACTGAACCTATTTACACCATATCTTACACACTGGAGAAGAAAGCTGCGGCGTAAATCTTATGCACTGACAAGATCGCACTTTTATCTTTAGCTGTGCCCTTTCTTCCAGGGTGACACAGCTCCATGAGGTGGAGATTCTCTCTCTCCTCACTTCAGCCAACAAGGAAAGAAATCAGCGATAGAAAGAGAGTAATTGGCGAGTACATCCAATTACCATCATCCATTTTGAATTGAAGAAATTTTGCTATCATGTCAGCTCTGGCTTAGTAAACGTAATTTTTCAAACTACTTTAGGGGCTTGTTATCTTGATTTCACTTCCACGGAGATCTCTGGGCGTGGGATGGGCTTTCTTTAAAAATCCCTAGAATATAGTTTGTAGTAAAAGAACAAAGCATATCTCAGTGCTCATGGCTAAAGAGGAATATCCAGTAGGAGTCGGTAGGAAAATGGCCTTGATTTTCAGGTTGTGGTTCTGAATCTATTCTAAAGACAGAATATATTTTGGAAATTGAATCAACTATTGTCTTACCGAAATGAGACAGAAAATTACAATAAAAATTATTGTTCCTATAATCACAATTATTGCCACGATGAGATTGTAGTTATAGCCATATCCTGGCACTTCTTTTGTGAGCTAAAAAACAAAAAAAAAACAAAGAATGCATTAAAAGAAAAAAACAAAGATGGAAAGGATAAAAACAAACTATTCTCTAGCCCAGTGGTTCTCAACCTTCCTAATGCCGCGACCCTTTAATACAGTTCCCCATGTTGTGGTGACCCCCAACCATAAAATTATTTTTGTTGCTACTTCCTAACAGTAATTTTGCTACTGTTGTGAATCATAATGTAAATATCTGTGTTTTCTGATGGTCTTAGGCAACCCCTGTATTGGGGTCAATGGACCCCAAAGGGGTCGCGACCCACAGGTTGAGAACCACTGCTCTAGCCTATTTAACTATTCCTTTTGTTGTTGTCAATCCTCACCTGAGGATTTTTTTTTTCATCGATTTTTAGAGTAGAAAAGAGGAGGAAGAGGGAAAGGGAAGGGAGGGAGAGAGAAAAAGAAAGAGAAGAGAGGAAGAGAGAGAGAGAGAGACAGAGAGAGAGAGAGAGAGAGAGAGAAAGAGAGAGACACCTTATTGGTTGCCTCCCAAAAACCCCGACTAGGGCAGGGGATCAGGAATCAGAGTATGTGCCCTTGATCCTTCTACCCTGTTTCCCCGAAAGTAAGACATCCCTCCGAAAATGAGATCTACTTCCAGTTTTGCCTCTTGCTGTAATATAAGGCATCCCCCCCAAAATAAGACCTCCCTGATAATAAGGCCTCCCCTGAACATAAGGCCTCCCTGGAATATAAGGCCCTCAAAGCTATTGTAAGGTGTCTGACTCCTGATTTAAAGAGACCTCGCACTGCCTGAACAGCTCTGGCTGCACTTCGGCCAATCAGTGTGCTGGTTTGTGATGACAACTACTACCATACTGTATCCAGGTAATAAATTTCCTTTTTTCTTTTTTTGTTCAACAATAAATGTGTACCGTATTCTTCTTCATGAAAAAATAAGACATCCCCTGAAAATAAGACCTAGGGCATCTTTGGGAGCAAAAATATAAGACACTGTCTTATTTTCAGGGAAACAGGGTATGCGTGGGCCGATGCTCTAACCATAGAACCATACCGGCCAGGGCTAACTATTCTTGACTACTACTCTAAAACTCCATTCTTTCAGGTGAATAGCTTTTAGGTTCTTTTTTTAAAAAATAAGACATTGATTGACATTGATCAATAAGACATTATTGGTTTTTTACAGAGAGGAAGGGAGAGGGATAGTTAGAAACATCGATGAGAGCGCAACATCAATCAGCTGCCTCCTGCACACCCCCTACTGGGGATTTGCCCGCAACCAAGGTACATGCCCTTGACCAGAATTGAACCTGGAACCCTTGAGTCCGCAGGCTGACGCTCTATCCACTGAGCCAAACCGGTTAGGGCAGCTTACAGGTTCTTAAAGAACATACTAAATCTAATGTGCTATGTAATCTGAGCATTAGCATTTTCTTACCCAATTTATTTATCTTTTCTAGTCTACCCTGGAACAGGGGTGCCGTCTCCAAATGAGCAAAGGAGGGATCACTGTCTCAGCAAAAGTCACACGGCCAAGACAAGATTCAGAGCAGGTGCCCTGGCCTTCCTGCCTGGGTGCTTTCATGGCGTGTCCTAAACTGGCTTAGAAGTCCAAGTCTTATGTTTGGGGAGCTGTCCTCACCTCAGTGGGATCCTCCTCTTCCTGTTCACCCTGAGCTTCCAGCCGCTGCCTTTTCCGTGGATCCGTAGCTTGCTCTGCCTGGGAAACGTTTTCTTCTTGGTGTTTCCTGAGCAGCTTCTTCAGGGGGCCTGTTCCAGAAAATAGCGTCCTCAACTCATTCTTGTAACTTTAACGGCAAAACTCGGGCTCAGAAGAAAGATTCCCTCTGTTGTTTATCAAATGACTCAGGGACATGTCTCCATCGTGTACATTTGAAAAAGGAGTTTAATGAATGGTAATAACATTGGTTCTATCTTTTCTACATTTTCCTCCAAGAAATAAGGCAATCTGTAATTTGGGGCATGCATAACATCACTTTTATCCTTAAAGTCTAGCTGCTCACGCTTTGGGGATGATGAACTCTCTCCATTTCTGTCGGAGGCTGCCCTCCCTGACTTAATAGTCAGCTCAGTGCTGGTGTTCTTCCGGCCTTGCAGTACCTTCATGAATGGTCCTTCTATAAGTAGCTCTTCATCTGTCAAAAAAGAAGAGGCCACTTTTGATAATGAAAGACTCACGGGACAGCTTTTCTTCAGTCCTCAGCCATACATCCCAGTCAGATAAATTGGGAATCAGCAAATATCTGAGTGCCATTTAGAGAGGAGAAAAATAAATCCCAACTTAAACTTATTATTGTCAACAAACAAAAGGAGAAAAGGTATCATTTTAAAAAGTGGTATTTATTGAGAACATTCCATAGTGTAGAATATAGTAACTATATTTAGGATTATTCCATTGGTCCCCAAGGGTCAATTGCCAGTTATTGAAGAAAAGCCAAGTCTGAAAGACCCACTCAGTGAGAACCTGAAGCCCTACTGTGACTCCCCACATTCGGGTTCCCCATCCTGTTTTGCCTGAGATGCAGAGGGAGCCAGAAGCTTCCTCTCTCCCCTCTTCAGCGAGCTCCTGTTCGTGCTACCATCACAGATGACCATGATCAATGCCCAATGCTAACAGGTCCTCATCTGGACACGCCCTTCTCCACTAACCCACCAATTCCTTAGCTTGGTCCCTGCTCCCACATATCCCAGCCCCCATAACAGAAGGCTCTATACAGAAAAAAACAGTATGTCCACTCTTGCTCTTCGCTTACATTTAGGCAGGCATCTGAGATATAGATTAAGAGATTTGCAAGGTTGTGAGCCACTGTGGAATGTTCAATAAATCTATGGAATAATACTTGGGGAAAGAGCAACTTAAAAAATATATATATATTTCAGAGAAAAAGGGAGAGGAGAGACAGAAACATCAATGATGAGAGAATCATTGATCAGCTGTCTCCTGAATGCAATCAGGCCCCAGGCTGATGCTCTATCCACTGAGTCAAACTCGAAAGAGCAACTTTTGACAGCTGCCTACTTTGCTTTCATTTCATGTCATTTCTTGTATTTTCAGTTTCATGTGGGAACCATCCAAAGCTTCTGACTGCATGAAGGTCAAATGTACCATTGTGCAGCTAGGTTGTTTTTTCTTCTTTTTCTTTTTTTTTAAATTTTCTTTTTAAAAAATTTAATAAATATTTATTGTTCAGATTATTACAACTGTTCCTCTTCCCCCCACGCCCCATAGCTCCCTTCCAACACCACACCACCCTCTGCCCTTACCTCCCCCACATTATCCTCATCCATAGTGTATGATTTTTGTCCAGTCTCTTCCCGCATCCCCTCACCCCTTTCCCCCTGAGAATTATCAGTCCACTCCCTTTCTATGCCCCTGATTTTATTATATTCACCAGTTTATTCTGTTCATTAGATTTTTAATTCACTTGTTGATAGATATGTATTTGTTGTTCCTAATTTTTATCTTTACCTTTTTCTTCTTCCTCTTCTTAAAGAGTAAGATGCTGGTTTGGTGTTGATGAACTCCTTTAGTTTTTTCTTATCTATAAAGCTCTTTATCTCCCTTTCAATTCTGAATGATAGCTTTGCTGAGTAATCTTGGTTGTAGGTTCTTGCTATTCATCACTTTGAATATTTCTTGCCAATCCCCTCTGGCCTGCATCGTTTCTGTTGAGAAATCAGCTGACAGTCGTATGGGTGCTCCCTTGTAGGTAATTAACTGTTTTTCTCTTGCTGCTTTTAAGATTCTCTCTTTGCCTTTTGCTCTTGGCATTTTACTTATGATGTGTCTTGGTGTGGTCCTCTTTGGATTCCTTTTGTTTGGGGTTCTATGTGCTTCTTTATATTTCAAATCTTTGGCTTGATTTTTGCAATCCTCTAGTCTGCTGTTAGGTCTCTGTATAATATTTTTTATTTCAGTCAGTGTAAGTTTAATTTCTAGTTGGTCCTTTTTCATATCCTCGAGGGTCTCGTTAAATTTATCGACTTTTTCTAGGAAATTCTTGAAAAACCTTATAACCGTGGTTTTGAACTCTACATCCAATCATTTGTTTTCCTCCATTTCTTTCATTTATGATCTCTTTCTTTGTCTCCGCATTTTCAATGCTTCCCTGAGTTGGTAGAGTATCTTTGTGTGCTAGGTGTCCTATATGGCCCAGTAGCTCCGCCTTCCCAGTTACCTGAGGTGGACTCTTTTGGCACACCTCTTTGTGGACTGTGTGTACAGACTTGTTGTAGTTAAGACTTGATTGTTGTTGGTATCACTGGGGGGAACTGACCTCCAGGCTAATGGGCTGTGAGGATCAGCTGTGTCTACACCAAGAGAACTTCTATGCTGGGGTCAGCCTTATGAGACAAGACTTGCAGAATTGCAAAAAGACTCTGTGCTCAGTTTGAATGGGGCAGAGTCTCAGAGCTGAGTAGACAGCTTTGGTTTCCCTTCAGCTCTGCCTTATGAAGCCCCGGGTCTGTGCCCCTCAATAATCGCTGCAGCCCTCTCTGTGTGCAAGCGCGCGTGCCTCCAGACCTCTGCCTTTTGTGGCTCCCTTGAGTTTCCATGCACTCTGGAGACCCGTAGGATTCTGGGTTCCCAGGGTCTCAGTGCAGTCGGAACTGGAGTTCAGCACAGTTTGGAGGTTCCATCTTCCTCCCACTAGAGAAAGCCAGCAACACAATCAGCAGTCAGTCCTCTCTGCATGCATTTCCGTGCACACCTCTAGACCTCTGCCTTTCGTGGCTCCCCTAAGTTTCCATGCACTCCTCCCTTTTCATGACAGTCCAGATCCCCACCCCCCAATATGAGTATTGTCCAGAACTGCGGTTCAGTGCAGTTGGAACTGAGGCTCAGTGCAGTCAGGAGTTTCTGTCTCCCTCCTGCTAGAGGAAGCCAGCCAAGCACTCTGCCGCCCGTCCTCGCCACTCACATCTCCGTACTTAAGCTTTTTGCAGCTCCTCTGAGTGCCCATGAGCCCCTCTCTTTCCTTCTAGTTGTAGAATTTCCACTCAGCCAGGTTTTCTGGATAATGTCCATTCTGTCTTTCAGCTGTAGTTTTGAAATTGTTGTGCGAGGCAGCAGTTTAGGTGTTCACTATGCCGCCATCTTGGTTTCTCCTAGGTTGTTTTTTTTTTTTCCAGAAAAATTAAAAGTATTGCTGGTGGTGGTGAGGGCTAGAAAAGGAGATAAGGGCCCCGAGAAAGGAGGAGCATGGGCTTGCAGAGTCCCAACTTGAAGCCAGAGACCTGGCACTAGGTGACAGCACTTAGCACTTCCTGACCTTGTTTTTACTCACCTGTGAAAGAAGATTAAAATGCCTGTTCTGCCCATCCTTGAGGTAAAAGGGAATATAACTGGTCAAAACATTGTTTTGAAAAATAAGCAACAGCATTATTATTTATGGTGAGCCCCAGATCACTGACAGAGACGCATATCCAAGCTATCTGGGCATGAAAGCACATTTTGGAAGTTATCAAGTAGTGTCAATAGCTTAATATGTAGAAAAATACTTAAAAGCACCTGAGTGTTTGGTGGATAGAAAACCTTGTGTTTCAGAGCAAGTTCAGAGCTGAATGGTCTCAGGCAGCTGTTGCCAACCTTTCAGACCTCAGGGACCACCAGTGATCCGAGGACCACAGGTTAGAGATCGCTGGTCTAAGGATATAAGAGCCCTCCCATCCACTAGAAGGGCTGGGTAACAGTTTCTGGAGATGGATCCAGAAACTCTCAAATTCCAGATAAAATTTCCATAAAACAGCATCATCTGTATTTTTTTTATAAAATTGCAAAAATACATGAAATAAAAATATATCTATACTTGTCCTACAAGGCAAAGGGCAATTGAAACTGCATGCATACAAAACCAGTTTATAGACTGACACACTAATGACCAAGTTCTCATTTGGAAGTAAAGCACCAAGCAGAGAGACAACACACACTATGTGGCCGTTAATGTTAACTCTCTTCCCCCTTCCATTCTTCCCCTTCTGCTCCTCTCTTGTTCTTTATCTTTTAGCAAGGTGTAGTTCTTAGAAATCTAGGCAGATGAACTCTGAATGAATGAATAAAAACAATGCAGTTACATTATTTGTTTAAAAATGTATTATCATTGCTTAAAAATAAAAAATTAAAACATAAATAAAAATTTAAAAGTTTATCATTGGGCAATTCAGACTCACCACAAGTCATATTTTTCAGACATTCAGTGTCACAATGTAGTTTGACCGTCTTGGCAACAGTCTCAATATTATTTTTAAACTGGCAGAGGCAGCAGGTCAAATGGCTAGGTAAGATCCTATAAATGGAAACACAGAGTAAATTAGTGGCAAAGGAGCTACTTGAGTTGGTAGGCCAAGGCTACCACAGAGCGTGAAGAAAAGAATTGTTGGGCCTGCCCTGGCCAGAGTTGCTCCATGGTTAGAGCATGCGCCACACAATGAAGGGTCTTGGATTGGATCCCAGCCCCAGTCAGGGCAAGTACTGGAGCAACAGATGGATGTGTCTCTCTCACGTTAATGATTCTCTCTCTCTCTCTCTCTCTCTCTCTCTCTCTCTCTCTCTCTCTCTGTCTCTTCTTCCCTTCCTCCCTCCCTCCCTCCCTCCCTCCCTCTCTCCTTCCCTCCCCCCACCTTTCCATACTTCCTTCCACTGTGCCTGAAAATCAATGAGAAAAATATCCACAGGTGAGGATTAAAAAAATTTTTTTGAAATCAATAGAAAAAAATATCCTTGTGTGAGGATTAACAACAAGAGTTGTTTGGGCATGCCTGAGCACTTTGGTAGGGATCAGTTGGCCATTACTACTCTTGATTATAGTAAATAAATAGAGCGGAGGACAGAAGTGCCCAACAGAAGGATAAGAATGGCAGTTGGTATGGCATGCCTAGAATTGAGTGACACTAATAAGTAATTTAATTCAGAGGTACAGTATCTCCTTTTCCCAACCCAAAGATCTCACTTTGGGTTGCAAATACACAGGAAGAGGGAACACTTCTGAGAAGACTCTGTATAAGTCCTCATCTTTCTCAATTCCTAATTATGAATGGTACCTATATTAGAAATTACTCTGGGCACAAAAAACTTCACGTGGTTACCTGGCCTCAAGAAGTCTGACTTAAGAAAATAATAAAAGAAGCCTAAAAGAACAACTAAGTGAAAATAACTATAAGAAAAATCAACTTACAATTTTTCCAATTGAGAGGTCATTATGAGGACGCTTACAACTGTTATAAGTGACACTTGTGTCCTTCCCATGTCTCTGAAGGAGAAAGCCCAAACATGCATGATATAAACCCAAAGACAAAAACTATACACTTAAAAAGACACTTAGTGCCGAAACCGGTTTAGTTCAGTGGATAGAGCATTGGCCTGCAGCCCGAAAGGTCCCAGGTTCGATTCCCATCAAGGACATGTACACTGGGGATGTGCAGGAGGCAGCTAATCGATGTTTCTCTCTCATCGATGTTTCTAAGTCTCTACCCCTCTCCCTTCCTCTTTGTAAAAAATCAATAAAATATATATTTAAAAAAAAAAGACACTTAGCAACATGTGAATACTTCAATTCTGGCTTCTGTCAAGCCAGCTTAAGAACTTACTTGCCATAGATAATTTCAGAGTGCTCTTCTTGAGGAAATTTGAATTTATTTGTATCATCAAATGAATGACCTTGGTAAAACAATCTTTTTTTTCTTAATTAAAACCGTTATCCTACTTCTCAATCTCTATTGTGCCGACCACTTGATTACTCTTTTAATACATAATGTACAACTTGGTTCTTGCCTCTTTCTGAGGTCAATAGTATTTCTATATGCACCCGCATGTTCCATGTCTGTATGTGTTCTTCAACACTGCTCTCTTCCTCTGTTGGCTTTCTTGTTCATATGCATTCTTTCCTAATCAATTTTCTGTGTCAATAACTCTTATCCAATAACCCAGTTAAAATATAAATTATGACCTTTTAGTCAAAACCCAAAATACTTAAACATTGATGAAAGTAAGAAAGAAAGCAGAAATCATCTCATGAGCCATAAGATTGTTGTAATACTTACAAATATTTTAATGCTGGCAATTTAAAAAGATATGGATCTTGAACAGCTGTCAGAGGATTCCGATTGAGAATTCTGAAAAATGTAATGGAATTAAAATTATCTGCATTTTCAATAATTTCCATAAAAGTTTATATTCATTTTGTTGGTACAAAACTTGAAGATTGAAAAAAAAATAACTTTTTGTCTTTATCCATATAGATCACCCTTAGAATCCATATAGCACTTTTTCAGGAAATTACCCCGGTTTCTAATCATAAAGTGAAGAAGAGAAAGTAAAAGGAGGAGGAGGAAGTGGTGGAGGAGGAGGAAGAAAAGTAGACAGAATAGAGGAAAAACTGAAGAACTTTTCAGAATAAAAACACTAGAAGTAACTATGCTCTAAACTAAAGGAAATACTTTTTCAAGTGTCTTTCATAATTTAAGGGACTTTTCTTTCATTTGTAGAAATTAAAATAATTCCATAGTTTAAGACAGCCAGTTAAAGACAAAAACAGGACTAATTCTTGGTTTTGGAGCCAAAGAAGAGATAAATCTACGAGAACTGTGAACACCAAGCTCCCATCACATACTCCCATGCCATACTCCCATGTTTATTCTGGTATCACAGGCTTGCATTGCATGTAATCACCTGTTTACTTGTAAGTTTCTTGGGGACCACAATGTGTCTGACATAGTGCCTGACATTTTACTAGGTATTTAATAAGTGTTTGTTTAATAAGTAAATACCATTTTGTTTATCAATACAATGAACAAATTCGTTTTTGACACAAAATTTTTATCCCAAATGGTGGAATAAATTTTCTCCTCAATTCTTTAAAACAAAACAAACAAGCAAATAAAAAAAACAAAACAAAAAGAAACAGGAAGAAAAGAAAACCTATCTTTAGGTTAACTCTACTCAAGAATTATTAGCGGCCTTAGCTGGTTTGGCTCAGTGGATAGAGCGTCAGCCTGCAGACTGAAGTGTGAAGGGTTTGATTCTGGTCAAGGGCACATACGTGGGTTGTAGGCTCCATCCCCGCCATGTGGGAGCAATAAATCGGTGTGTTTGTCTCACATTGATGTTTCTCTCTGTCTCTCCCCCTCCCTTCTATTCTCTCTAAAAATCAATGGAAAAATACCCTCAGTTGAGGCTTAACAACAACAAAAAAGAATCATTAGTGTACTTTTACAGAATATTATAAATATAATTATCACAGCTAATATCAATTAGGCTATTGGACATCTGTGATGAGCATTTCACATTTAATCCTCATAATAACCTTATTGATAAATATTATTACCCTATTTTACAAATGAGGAAACTGAGGCACAGAGGTTATATAAGTTGCTGTAGGTTGTCAAACTAGTAAAAAGCAGAGCTGAAATTTGAATTCAGTTCTGACTCAAAAGCCTATATTTAGCCTGTATGAAGAAAAGGGGTTTAAAATGGTTGTTAGTTCAACCTTAATTTTGAGACTACTGAATATAGAAATACCTTTTCAAATGTCATGAACCTATCTGGGAAAGAAATTACATTTTCTCTTTTTTTTCTGTTTCCTAATCACCTCCCATGATTAAATATTTAACTAGCTTGTAGTCATTGAGACTTTAGAGATTTATTTTTTTAAATATATTTTTATTGATTTCAGAGAGGAAGGGAGAGATAGAAACAACAATGATGAGAGAAAATCAATGATTGGCCACCTCCTGCAGGCTCCCCACTGGGGATCGAGTCCACAACCCAGGCATGTGCCCTTGACTGGATTGGAACCTGGGACCCTTCAGTTCCCAATACTCTATCCAGTGAGACAAACCAGCTAGGGCAAGACTTTAGAGATTTAAAATCATGTGTAGGTAAATCAGTGAAAATGGTGGAGTAAGGCACCTGAAAATTCCATCCCTAAAAAGGCAACAAAAAACAGCTGCCAAAAATAGAATCAACTTTTTCAAATTCTGGAAATTTAACCAACAAGCTTGCAGGAATTGAGGGGACATTTATTCAAGAAAAATTAGCCGAAACCGGTTTGGCTCAATGGATAGAGCGTCGGCCTGCAGATTGAAAGGTCCCAGGTTCAATTCCAGTCAAGGGCACATACCTTGGCTGCGGGTACATCCCCAGTGGAGAGCGCGCAGGAGGCAGCTGATCGATGTCTCTTTCTCATTGATGTTTCTGGCTCTCTATCCTTCTCCCTTCCTCTCTGTAAAAAAAATCAATAAAATATATAAAAAAATAAAAAAGAAAAATTAAATTAATCATAAGAACAGTGATATCTGTATTGCTTGAACTCATCTGTATTCCTAGACCTTTCCTCTCCATCCCATGGGTAACCCTGGAAAATAGTCCACATCCCCAGTACAGGCTGAAACAAAATCACAAAATCTCATTCCCTGTCTCCTGGTTCCCTGGAAGACCCACTGAAAGACTTGTCTTTGACCTGACAGAGAGCTGCCTGGCGCCCAAAGCCTTCCTCCTCAGGGGCATTTTTTTAAATTTTTTCTCCCTCCCTCCTCCCCGCCCCCCAGAGAGAATATTTTTGAAAACAATTACAAGGTAAATGTTTTAACCTGGCACTTGCTGAAGCAATGGATAAGAGCACAAAAAATAGCCTAAACAAAAATCTTAAAAGTAAAAGCTGAGAAATGGGTTGTCCATAGAGACTCTGAAGTTCTCTAACCTATGTCTGGAGAACTGGAAGACCATGAGACATATTCCTAGGAATCTAGAAAAAAACAATAGCGCTAATAAATGAATTCAGCCAGGTTGCAAGGTACAAGACCAATATGCAAAAATTAACTATGTTTCTATATACCATGAGTAATAGAAAAATAAAGTGAAGAAAACAATTCCATGTATAACAGCATCAAAAAGAATGAAATACTTAGAAAATTAACCAAAGTGTATGACTCATACACTAAAAATTACAAAATGCTACTCAAAGAAATTCAAGAAGACCTGAATAAATGAAAGACATGCTCTGTTCATGGATCAGAAGATAATACTGTTAAAATGACCGTACTTCCCCAAATGATGTGTGGTTTCAGGCAGTCCCTATCAAAATCCCAACTGACTTCCTTCCAGAAAGTGACTAATTCTAAAATCATTTGGCAACTCAAGGCACACAGAATAGCCAAAACCATCTTGATAAAGAGGAACAACATGGAGGACTCACACATCCTGGTTTCAAAACCAAATTTTGGGGTCAGTTTTGCGGTTTCTGTTTTTTTGACACTAGACTATCTTGAAGTCAACACTAAATATTAATTTTTTTTTTGCCTCTACTCCTCCAGCTGTACCTACAGCTGTGAATAGACAGGAATTTATAGAGCAATGCAGATCAATGGTATGGTTTCCTTCCAAGAGTCGGGAAAGAAACTGGAATGAGGCTACAGCTATTTATTTTTTTCTTTATATTTTTTCACACCTTAGCATAAAAAGCCATATTCTCCCTCTCAATGGTCCCCCTTGCCACAGATAATTCACTTCAGAGGCATATGCTTTCTAAAAAATAATGTTCTGGGTGACTGGGGAGAGAAGTACCCTGTGGCAGATTTTTAGGAATTCTTTCTTGCCGGAAACTGATCATTGTCTCACTAATAGGAAGATGTGGACAGGAAACCAGAAGGCTGGTCAACCTTAATTGCTCTGAAAGGTCAGAGCTAATCACTCACTGTTAAGTTGAGACATTGTTAGCTGAAGCAGCCTCCACCTGTTGGTCTTATGTAAATTTTTGTTACTGGAATTTCCTGCCTAAATTTCCCCCAATATCGCCAAATTAATACTTTTCTAAGTCTTTTTCATTTGTGTGCTGCCTTCTGCAGAACCTGAACCCTGAACCTGAACCCTGAGCCACTCAGGACGTGAAAGGGGTTCCCACACTTTCTGTTTTACCATTTAAGAGACACATGGCTGCGGTAACACCCACACCTTTTGCTCCTTGGAGAACTCTGAGCTAAACTTCATTATTTCAGTTCTATGTTGCATACATTTAAGCAGTTAGGAACTTTGCACATAAACAGGAATCAAGGTTAAATTCAGATGCGGAATTTCAAGAGCAGCAGCACTACTGGGATTCCCATGAGGATGCTACATTGAATGTCATGTGCTCGGTGCCTTCTATTGCCCATGCCAAAGGTCAGTCCTAGGGAAAGCTGACAGTGCCACATATGAGTGAGACAAGTCTCTTGGTCTCTTTGTACCTTATTTTCCTCATTTGAGAAAAAAATGAATGGCTTTTAAGCCATACTTTTCAGAATTCAAACTGGGCTTACATCCAACTAATCGATCACTGTATGATGTTTTTACACACAGCTTTTTACATATGTTTGTCTTCTATTTCACTTACAACTTGCGTAAAAACTTCATTCCATGCCAGGCCTGAAATGTTCCAAAGCTCACTTTTGTGATTAAATTGCCACCAAGATTTCTACAAAAAGACACAAGCAAAAGAAGACAAAAAATATTATTTCTCTTTTGGCAGTGATTATAATTTATATATAATAACCTCAATACTCCCGCCACACACTAAATAAATCTCACTGTAGAAGAGATTTGCTTATGATTTATGCTTGCATGTTTATATATGTGGTACATTAGATACAAAACAGTGAATAACAATGAGGTTTACAATTAAGTTTTATAAAAATTATAAAGATAATGAAGTTATATTTATAACTTACACATACTGCAAAAAAGGTAGTGATGCAAATGTATTCCTTTCAATAAAATGTATTTTATTGCAGGATAAATCTCTAGAAAAAGTAAAAGAAAAATAGTGCTTCAATTAGCTACTAGATATCTAATTAGTAGGAATAATTGGTAGAGGTTAGGATGATAATATTGAAAATGTAGCTTTAGTCTAAACTTGAAATCTTAGGAATTGTGATTTGAACCTTTCAGAGCTCCTAACCCTGCCCTCACCTCTCTCACTTTCATGATCTTCATAAATAAAATATGCAACTATAGATCTTGATAGACTTTAGGGTAATCTTTCCTAAGACCAGAAGAATCAACTAGATGACCTTTTATCATCCCATCAAATTTAGATTACGAGCTCAAAGGTTGCATTTTCATATGTAATTATACATGTATAATAAATATTAAAAGAAATAGCCGAGACCAGTTTGGCTCAGTGGATAGAGCATCGGCCTGCAGACCGAAAGGTCCCGGGTTCAATTCTGGTCGGGGACATGTACCTTGCTTGCGGGCACAACTCCAGTACAGGGGCGTGCAGGAGGTGGCTGATCAATGTCTCTCTCTCATGATGTTTCTGACTTTCTATCCCTCTCCCTTCCTCTCTGTAAAAAAATCAATAAAATATATTAAAAATATATTAAAAGAAATAGTCTCACATTTACACACTTTTCTGGTTTAGTTCTATTTGTCTAAGCCAATTCAATATCAGATGAAATAAAAGATGCCTTTTCACATAACTTGAAAGGAAGTTACTTTAATAATAGAGAGCTTTGAACTAATTCAGAATACTTTCCATTATGCTAATAGAAATTCATTTTAATTTTACATTGCTTTAATAATCCTTGAATGTAACTGCTTCAGTTGTACAGTGGTGAAGCAACAGAAAACGATATGATGCTCAATTTTTACTTGAAAACACCCACTGTTGTCTATAATTGGCTCTCTTATTGCTATTGATTCCACTTCAGTCCCTCACTTTTCACCTGGATCCGTGTAACTGTTTTCTGACTGGTGTTTCCCTCTATAATCTCCTCCCTTCTTATCCATCCTGTACACCGTCACCAGATTAGCTCTCCAGAAGTGACTCTCAAATACCAGCCAGCATCACTTGGGAACTTATGGAAATTCTCAATCCTCCTCTGGACCCACTGAGTCAGTAACTGTGAGGAGCAGCTTGGGTTTTAACAAGCACTCCAAGGGATTCTGCTGTAGGCTAAAGTTTGTCCTAGAGCAGTGGTCGGCAAACTCATTTGTCAACAGAGTGGCAAAATACGGCTCGAGAGCCGCAGTTTGCTGACCACTGTCCTAGAGCACTGGTGGGATAACATGGTATCTTGGTATTCAAAGCCTGAGATGATCTGATTCTAAATTCTTACTCTCTCTGCTTGTACTCTACAATGTATTTTTTCTGTGTCTTGCCTTTCCATGTGCTCCTTTTGCAAGCATATTCTACCCAAGATATCTGTCTGATGATGCCCAAGGGCCTTTCAAGGTCTTGTTCAAAAAGCTACTCTAGTAACATTTTTGCTAATCCAACTTGAAGTCTCTTTTCTCTCTGCTGTAACTAAAAACAATTTACAGCTCTCATTGCCCATATCTATTTCCTCGTTTTAAAAGTTATTTTTGGCTGGAACTGGTTTGGCTCAGTGGATAGAGTATCAGCCTGTGGACTGAAATGTCCCAGGTTCGATTCTGGTCAAGGGCATGTGCCTTGGTTTCGGGCACATCCCCAATAGGGGGCATGCAGGAGGCGGCTCATGGATCTCTCTCTCTCATCGATGTTTCTAACTCTCTATCCCTCACCCTTCCTCTCTGTAAAAAAATCAATAAAGTATATATATTTTAAAAAAGTTATTTTTGCATCCTATTTCCTTTGAGAATAACTCCTTAAAAGTATGCATTGGTCTTGCTCATTTGCATTGTCTACTATGTTAAAAACAGACATGTGAACATATGAAAATTCGAATAACTATAGCTGATCTAAGAAAAGGATAATATGCAAATTAACTGTCACTCCATCACAAAGATGGCGGCACCCAGTCCTTTCAGCCCTGCCAGAGTCCCCCAGTCCTGGGGGTTGGGAGTAGGGGTGGCTGCTGAGAGTGGGCAGCGTAAGCAGCCTGGCAGAATGCTTGCTTCATTGCTGCAGCAATAAGGCAAGCATTCCACCCTGGCTGTGGAGGGCCTCTGGCAGTGGGTATGGAGCTGCTGGGGGGGTGGGGTAGGAGAGAAGGGGACACTTGCGTTGTCACCCCATCAAAGAGGCAAGCATTTTGCACCTGACCATGGGTGGGCCTCTGGGTCACGTAGAGCCTCTGGGCAGCAGGCATGGAGTGGCCAGGCCCCACAGAGAGCTACTGGCTCATGGATTCATGCGCAGGGCTAGTAGCATATATATAAAAGGCTAATGTGCAAAGTGTCCCCTCAGGAGTTTGACTGGGAGTTCAATTGCTCGCTATGATATGTGCTGACCACCAGGGGGTAGTGCAAAACAAAGGAAGGACCCAGCTGGCAGCCAGAGGCCCCGATCAGCCCTGATTGCTGTCAGGTCTAGGGACCCTACCTGTGCACGAATTTTGTGCACTAGCCTCTAGTTTATGAAATAAACAAATAGCTGGGAAGTGGAGAGAGAAAAATGATCTTTAGTTTTATCAATTTATGGCTCCTTCTTGTGTGCTTCTGCAGCACATTGTCTTCCATTTAGTACTTGTGCACTGTTTGAGCTTATGTTTCTTTTCCCCATGAGATCATGAGTTACTAGAAGGGTAGAAATCCTGTCTTACCCATCTTTGTGTCTATAATTCTAGATATAGTGCTTGGCATATTCTTTACTAGGTTATTTATTGATTGGCATTTTAAAAAAATATATATTTTGTTGATTTTTTACAGAGAGGAAGGGAAAGGGATAGAGTTAGAAACATCGATGAGAGAGAGACATTGATCAGCTGCCTTCTGCACGCCCCCCCATTGGGGATGTGCCCACAACCAAGGTACATGCCCTTGACCGGAATTGAACCTGGGACCTTTCAGTCCTCAGGCCAATGCTCTATCCATTGAGCCAAACCGGTTTTGGCTTGATTGGCATTTTTAAATGAACGGGAATACTTATGATAACATGAAATAATTAGTTTACAAAGTATTTCACAGAAGTAATCAATAACCTAATCTATTGAGCTGTTACCTCATTTGCTTTTCTCCAAACTGTAAGGTTTGGAACCCAGATGGCAGATACCCAAGACTAATACAAAAGTGGTTGTCCTCCTGAGGCTTGAAATGTTTGATAATCCAAAGAACTCTTTATACCCATTTCCCTTAAGCCTTCTACATTTGAAAAAAGGGTTCATTTGCTAAAGAGCATCATTCATTTGCTTAATAAAGATTAATGACATACACAGCTCTGGATGCCATGGACAAAGGATCATAATTGAGTCTTATAGCAAAGAATATCTCCTTATAAATAAACAGAATTACTAGGCAAACATTTCTTCCTTGACAAGGTGGCTGGAGAGATTTTTATTTTGTAATTAGTAGAGGTGGGGCATTTCTGATATGCTTACTTAGTGTAAACATTTCTAATTATATCATTTAACCACCAGTTTAAGCATTTATTTATTTTTTAATATTGGTATAACAATTCCTCTATTGAAATCCTTACCACCAGTCTGCTTTCTTGATAACTTAGTATGTTCTTTTGAAATATATATATATATATATATATATATATATATATATTATTAATTTTTTACAGAGAGGAAGGGAGAGGAATAGAGTTAGAAACATCGATGAGAGAGAAACACCGATCAGCAGCCTCCTGTACACCTCCCACTGGGGATGTGCCTGCAACCAAGGTACATGCCCTTGACTGGAATCAAACCTGGGACCTTTCAGTTCTCAGGCTGACGCTCTATCTACTGAGCCAGTCAGGGCACTTATTCTGTTCTTAATAATACTATATTTACATAATTAATCTGCTTAAACATTAAATGTGTAAATATTAATCTAATTTAGATTAAATTATCAAAAAATTCTAGGTTAATGGCATTCAAATTAATGCAAGAGCTCTATATTTTCCTTTCTTATAGGAAACAATTTGAGGTTAACCTGAATTCCTCTCATTTTACTAAATCAACATTTAAAAACCTTTTCTGTAACCCACCGTGTTTGGCTCAGTGTTTGAGCATCGACCTATGAATCAGGAGGTCATGGTTCGATTCCCAGTCAGGGCACATGTCCAGGTTGCGGGCTCCATGCTTAGTGTGGGGCAGGTAGGAGGCAGCTGATCAATGATTCTCTCTCATCATTGATGTTTCTATCTCTCTCTCCCTTCCCCTTCCTCTCTGGAATCAATTAAAATATATATTAAACAAACAAACAAATCAACAAAGAAAAACCTTTTCTGTAAAACCAGGTGGTAAATAGTTTAAACTTTGCAGACCACAGACAGTCTGTCTTGAATACCTATTTTCTTTGTTTCTTTTCTTTTACAGCTCTTTAAAAGTGTAAAAATCATTCTTAACTTATGGGTTGTAAAAATATACACACCATAGGTCCAATTTGACCATAGGCCCTAAACTAAATATAAACATAAGCAGATGGTATATGAACACTTATATAACAAGGCTCATATGAGTGTGTATAATTACACCATATTACCACTTTTCCTCTATAACTGAAGAGTTTTTCTATCTATAGCTTGTCCATATGATTAAAAAAATAAAAATGCATAGGAGATATTAAGTGCTAGAGATGGGCTGGGGCCCTACACAAACTTACAGAATTGTAGAATTTTACTGATGGAGAAATTGTAGAGATGATCTGTTTTGAAACCCTTATTTATTGGTAACATAACTAAAAACTCAAGTAGAAACAAGAAACAAAACCAAAACTCAAATAAATATAATTAACTTACAAATACTGGAGGAACAGCAGGCCTCCAAATGAATCCTTATGTAATTCTCTCAAATTATTTCCACTGAGATTTCTGAAAAATGAAAAGGTTATTTCTGGATCAAAATGCAAAATAACTACAACTATATACCGCACAGAAATATATATGAGGAAACCTGGGTAATGATGCCATTATTATGTCTTTTATTAATAATTCTGAAGTCATTTATGACAACCTGTTTCAGTTGAACTAATAATATGACACACAAACTGTCATGAAAAATACCAGGTACTTTTAATGTAAATATTTTCCCCCAAATCACTTACGTGCCTAAATGAACTTTTCTACAAATCAACATTTAAAAAATGGGCAAAAAAGGACAGGGTAAATTCAGAAATACAAATCCTACATAATAAAACCCTAATATACAAATTGAGCAAATGATGGAATGACCAGTCGCTATGATGCATATTGACCACCAGGGGACAAACTCTCAATGCAGGAGCTGCCCTCTGGTGGTCAGTGCAGTCCCACAGCGGGGAGCACCTCAGCCAGAAGCCAGGCTCACGGCTGGCAAGCACAGCAGTGGTGGCGGGAGCCTCTCTCACCTCCTTGGCTGTGCTAAGGACCACTCAGGGGATGTCCACCTGCCGGTTTAGGCAGACATCCCCTGAGTGATCCCAGACTGCGAGAGGGTGCAGGCTGGGCTGAGGGGACCTCCCTCTCCCCCCAGTGCACAAATGTTGTGCATGGGGTCTCTAATGTTCAATAAATATATAAAAGTATTTAAGCTCACAATTAATCAGAAAAATTCAAATTCAGATGGGACCTCTTTTATTCATCCATTAGATCAGCCAAAAAATGGAGACTATCCAGTGGTGAAAAGGTAGAGGGAAATAGATGCTGTCGGGGCCCATTGATTGGAGTGTAAGTTGGCACAACTTCTTTGAGGGCAATTACAATATATCAGCCCCGCTTAGTGGTTGAGCTTCAAACTATAAACCAGGAGGTCAGGGCTGGATTCCTGAGTTGCAGGCTTGATCCCCAGTAGGGGGTGTGCAGGATGCAGCCAATCAATGATTCTCTCTCATCATTGATGTTTCTATCTCTCTCTCCCTCTCCCTTCACCTCTGAAATCAATAAAAATATATATTTTTAAAAAGAGGACCTGCCAAATTTAGTTTTTAAAATGAACAGAAATGCAATCAGTAGTGATTGATTTGGGACATGGAGGGGGAAATAACATTTATCAGAGTTATTGACCTCAAAATTCTGGACCAAGAAGGATCTTACAATGCAGTTAGTTATTTGTTGTATTCATTTTTGGAGAGAATATACTCACAGTTTTGCAACCAAATGGTATGGCTTCCATGTATCTTTATTGATATAGGAAATTGAGTTTCCTTGCAAGTTTCTGTGAAGAAACAGTTAATATCCTTGAATAAGTAGAAAAAGAATGAACAGAATAAGTAAAACATCATGGCAACCGTGTGGGGAATATTCAAATGCACAAAATACCACTTTTCTAATTTCCACAGCTATCAACCTCCCAGTTTGCACTATTAATAAAGACAATATGTGGGGTCACTGGCATAGACCATGAGGCAGCTCCTCAGAACCTGAACCTCTCTTGGACAGGCAATGCCAGTTAATACTTTGAATGCATTCTTTCTCAAATCTAAAATGACTTCTACAAATCAATGAGAAAAGAATAATTCAGCAGAAAAATGGCAAACATTTATCATTATCACTAAACAAATATCAAATAAACCTTATGCCAGGCCACAGCACAGCTTTGGCTCAGTGCCTCTGTGGAAATCTCTCCAGGTGTTAGAGGATAGGGGCAGTTAGAAATGGGAGGACTAATACGGAAAGCTCTCCTAGACATATTAGACAGGGAAAAGCACAGATCATGGAGCAAGGAGTAAAGTATTAACATTTTAGGGGAAAATGCGAAAAGGAAGGGAGGGAGGGAGGGAGAAAGAGAGATTGGATGGAAGGATAGATACACACCAAAATGGTAACAGGAGTGGTACCTGTGACACTTAAAAACACACAGTGAGAATATGTCTATGAATTACAAGTGTTTAAAAGAAGCTGTTATAATTCCTAAGGTTCAGTTTCAACCTGTGGATGACTTTGAATCTTTAGCTTTGTCCTTTTCCCTCAGCAACAACTTACCTATTCAGTTTACAGACCCATTTTCCAGGAAGGTCAGAAAAAATCAAACACCACTTATCTGCCCTCTGCCTAGGGGACATTTCCACTCCACCAGAAGCCTTCCTGTACCTTTATGCTCACCAATAAAAGATGACCAAACTGAACTCATCTCCCTCAAACAGGCTCTCCTTCCCAACTGCTGTATGTCCATCCACCTGTCAGATCACCACCATTCGCCTCCTCATCCACGACAGAGATTTTATAGGGTCACATTTGACTTTTCTCTTTCCTGTCCATTCCATCTCCCATCTCCAGTCAATCACTAAATCTTATCAATCGTTCCTTTACAGTGCTCCCAGGATTCTCGACTCCTATCACAACTACTCTGATTCAGCGCCTTCCCACTTTACTCCCAGAATTTGCTAGCACATTCTATTTGGTCTCCCTGAATCAAGCTTTCCTTTCTAGACAGCTCTAAGTATGGGATCTAAAATAATCCTATTTTATATTATTCTTTTAAAAAATATATTTTATTGATTTTGTACAGAGAAGAAGGGAGAGGAATAGAGAGTTAGAAACATCAATGAGAGAGAAATCGATCAGCTGCCTCCTGCACCCCCCCACCCCCCACTGGGGATGTGCCTACAACCAAGACACATGGCCTTGACCAGAATGGAACCTGGTACCCCTCAGTCCCCAGGCCAAGGCTCTATCCACTGAGCCAAACCGGTTTTGGCTAAAATAATCCTATTTTAGTCAACTGTCTCTCTCAATCGAAAACTTTCAGTGGCTCTCCCTATTTCAGTGTAAGTTCCAAACTCCTAGAACTGGTAGCCAAGGTTTTTAAAAATCCTATTTTTCACTGCTTCCTCAACCAACTCTTTGCAACCAAACTGGTCTATTAAGCCCTGATCATTCCTCCAGCCATGCCTCCGCCTAGACTTTACTCATTAGTTTTTCTCTATTTAACAAACCATAGCCATCCTTTAGATCCCGGCTAACGTTCCAGCTTATCCATACAGCTTTTCCTGACTTCCACACCCCAGTGGCTATAGAGTCTGCTGAAGTGTTGCACCTCTGGTCTGTATCTCTTTTAGTACTTAATTATATGTTACTTCCTTTTTTATGCATATTCTCTTTTCTTCCCACCTACCACTGTCTTGTTCTATAGACAATGTCACACTTCTTTTTTTTTTTAATATATTTTATTGATTTCTCACAGAGAGGAAGGGAAAGGGATAGAAAGCCAGAAACATCGATGAGGGAGAGACATTGATCAGCCACTGGGGATGTGCCTGCAACCAAGGTACATGCCCTTGACTGGAATCGAACCTGGGACCTTTCAGTCCCCAGCCGGACGCTCTATCCACTGAGCCAAACCGGTTTCGGCCAATGTCATACTTCTGTGGTGCCCACAGTACTTAGCCCTGGGTTGGATACAAAATGGGTGATATGTATATAGTATATAGTATATATATAGAAAGCCAGGAGGCAAAGATGAATTCTGGATATAACTAAGGGATTTAATAATAATAATAATAGGCACTGATACATCTGCTAGGCACTGATACAAATACTTTACATGTATTAATTCATCTAACTCTTAAAACAATCCTATGAGATGGCAACTATCATGATCTTCATTTTACAGATGAGGAAACTGAGTCCCAACACCAATAAATGACACACCTGGGCTCAAATCTAGTCACTCTGGCTCTAGAATATCTACTCGTAACTGCTTTATTATATCACAACCTGGAGAGAGCCAGGTTGCTGTACAGAGGATGGAGCAAAAGTGGGAGGTAAGCCGAAACCGGTTTGGCTCAGTGGATAGAGCGTCGGTCTGGGGACTGAAAGGTCCCAGGTTCGATTCCTGTTAAGGGCATGCACATTGGTTGTGGGCACATCCCCAGTGGGGGGCGTGCAGGAGGCAGCTGATCGATGTCTCTCATTGATGTTTCTGGCTTTCTATACCTTTCCTTTCCTCTCTGTGAAAAATCAATAAAATATATTTTTTAAAAAAGTGGGAGGTAAGTAGAGGATAAAGAATAAAATGATGGGACTAAAAAATGGATAAGGAAAAATAAAATGGGCAATTAAAAGACTAGTGAAGAAGGAAACAATAGTAAGAAGGGGAATGAAGATGAGAAACAGTTGACAAAAGAAAGATAAAAACAGAAAGCCAGTCAGTGTGGGTTGGGGAAGATGAGGGAAGCCAGGGTAGACCTCAGGGAAAAGGCTGCCACGTCAGGGAGGATGCAGAGAACAAGAGAGGAAAGGCAACTCTTACAAGATAGAGATGGTCCCCTTGTAGGTGTTGGGCTCTGGCACAGGCACTCTGTGGAGCCTCTCCTTTGGGCCGAGACCAATACAGGACAGCGTCCCATTATTGCAGGCACAGAGCTCACATATGTTCATGGCGGCGCTCTGTCCAAAGGGAGGAACTGTCTCAGAGGACTCTGGTGGCGGAGTTATTAGAACTTCCAGGGGCAAAGGTAGAACAGTGCTTCCAGGCAAGGTTGGCGGCAGAGCCTGAACAGTATCTGGATGTGGAAGTGTCACCTCGGGGTGCTTTGGAGGAGCTGTAGTCTGCTGCAGGGCTGTAGCATCCAAAGTAGGCTGAGCTGGGATCTCCTGTTGCCATAGAGATGAGTCTCTCTTCTCAGGGGGCGTTGGAGGGATCTCCTGCTGGGTTGGAGCTTTGACTTCCTCAGCAGACTTTGGAGGATGATCTAAGACCTCCTGTCCAGTTACAAACAGTTCGATCTCCTTTGTGGACTCTGGAGATACCAAAACCCCCAGACCGACATCTTTAATATTAATAGGGGACAACGCTGGATGCTGAGCTTCACCCGAACCTAGGGGTGAGACTGTCACCTCATGATGTACGGAAGGTTGAGCTACAACATCTGTAGAGGATTTTGGAGGCTGGGCTCCTCTCTTCTGATGGATTGGAGAAGGTTCTACACCGGCAAGAGACACTTGAGGCAGAAGTGATCTCTTCCCCTGGTTTGAAGATTCAACAGCGAAGATGGGATGCTGATCTGGAATTCCTTGGTGGACTGGCAAAGGTTTCAGCAGCTCAGAGGGCACTGTAGACTGAGCTGAGGCCTCTTGTTGGGGTGGAGACGGAGCTGAAGTCTCCTCCTGGGTTGAAGTGGCTTCTGCTTGCTGAGCTGGGACCTCCTGAAGGGTTGGAGGATGTTTCACTTCCTCAAGGGCCTCTGTAGGCAGAGTAGAGTCTTCTTCTTGGAGAAATAGAGATTCAACCTCTTTGAAGGCATTTGAAGGCTCAGGTGGGGGGTTTTGCTGATCCAAAGGCCAGGGCTCGGTTGGGCCTGAGGGGATGGAGGTCAGCAGGACAGGGTCCAGGGCCAGCTCTGAAGGCTGAGCTGCCTGGACCAGCAGCCACAACAGCTGCCACATAAACAGGGGCCATGGGGCCCAGAGGTGCAGCCCAGACATGACAGGCAGAGGTCCAGGGCATAGCGAGCGACCCAGGCGAGTAGGGCACGATGAGTGATCCAGGCGAGTGGGCCACAGTGAGTGACCCAGGCACTGGACGGAAGCCAAACAATTGGCAGCGTTGTCACAGTTGGCAGCTATGTCATGCATGCGCCCCTTAGCAACCAAACACCCCTCCCCCACCCAGGTTCCAACCTTTATTTAGGCAACCTTTGTTACTCTCGGGCTGAGAGTGAATGCAGAAGAGCGAGCCTTTTCCCAGAATCACCAGGGACTGAGCAGTCCTTTTAACTTGCAGAGGAGATAACAGCCTCTCACTAAGCCTCCCCTTCACCCTCACAGTGAGGCAGGATTTGAGCTGCAGACCTTGGTGGCTCCAGACTCCAGCAGCCCAGGGATGGGGACAGGGGTTTTAATATATTTTATTGATTTTTCACAAAGAGGAAGGGAGAGGGAGAGTTAGAAACATCGATGAGAAATCAATCAGCTGCCTCTTGCACGCCCCCTATTGGGGATGTGCCTGCAACCAAGGTACATGTCCTTGACTGGAATTGAACCCTGGGACCCTTGAGTCTGCAAGCCCATGCTCTATCCACTGAGCAAAACCGGTTAGGACTAGGGCTTTTAAATGAGGTGGGAAGATGTGATGTGCTAAGGAATCCACAGAGCCTGGCCTCCCAGGAAATTCAGAAATGCTAGTCCAGTTCTAGCAATCTGAACTCCTCAAAGCTGAAATACAGGAGACATTCTTCCTCCTCTCAGCCATACTGCTTCCAAGAAAAGTAGCTGATCTACAAATGAACAGCAGTTAGGGCAGTGGAGAGGAGGACACTTTACAGTTCTAAACCATTGCCATTTCCTCAAAATTCTTAGGATCCATGTCTGATTCTTAATTTACCACTCTATTAGACAGGGGCTACCACTGAATCAGTGATGTCTCCTAAATTTCTCTAAGTGGCATTTTGGAGGGCGAGCAATTCATTTTGGGAAAAGGGTCTGAAACCAAGTGAATTACAATGGTATGGAAAAAAGCACCAAAAGGTGGCAGGTTCAATTCCCAGTCAAGGCACCTGCCTGGGTTGTGGGTTTGGTTCCTAGTTGGGGCTTGTGTGAAGACAGCTGGTCAGATGGATGTTTCTCTCTCATTAATGTTTCTCTCTCTCTCTCTTTCTCTCTCTCTTTCTCCCCCTTCCCCCCTCTCTCTCCTCCTCATCCTCCCTCTCCCCCATTTCTCCCCCCTCTTTCTCCTTTCCTCTCTTTAAAAAGAAGAAGGAGAAGACTCTTAAGGTGTTAAAGCTAGCATCTATATACATAAAACCCTAAGTGTCCATCTGACCATCCGATTGGTAGCTATGATGCACACTGACCACCAGGGGCAGAAGCTCAAATGCAGGAGATGCCATGAGGCACACTGGCCATTTAAAAAGAAATGTCTGGCTGGTCCAAGTGCAGTGGTGTCTCACAACTAATTGGTTAAAAAGAAGTGGTACCACACACCTGGCACCCACAAACCAACACTCAGCTTCCCCCAAGTGGGACACAGACCTCGCCACCACCCTTGATACCCCACCAAATTGCAGCCAATGTGGCAAAACTCCATGGCACAAAATGTGACCCACAGCCCAGTCGAGCCAGGAAACTGTCACTGTGAGCGCCAAGTAATGACATCATATAGCAATGCCTGGTTTCCTCTCCCTAGCAACTAGCCTCCTTGGAGTTTCTTCAGCCCAGGAACACGGCTTACTTTACAGCCAGGTGGAAACATTTTACATGTTAACCAAATGTTTGTGAAGCGTTTTCACGTGCCTCATCCTATTGATTTTCACAGTTCTGGAGTAGAGAGACTCGGTAGAATCCTCTTTTCTTTTCATTAGAAAGTTCAGAAACTTGACCCAACTGAAAAGACCAAATGGTGGAACTTGAAAATGACTTCAGGTTTTGTCACTGCACAGAATATAGTCAAACACTGCTACAGTTAAATATTTTATCCTTTGTTCTCCCTGTAATAATAATCTGCTTTGTGTTGATATTTACTGCTGTGTTGTGACAATTACCTGAAAGAGAAGTTGGGGTGCTTCATTGGGCTGGAAAAAGTTTAGCTAAATCAGAAAGCAGGTCTAATTAAGCAAGTTTATCCTATCTATATAAAACTCTAATATGCAAATAGATCAAACAGCAGAACAACTAAACAACGAAACAACCAGTTACTATGGTACACTTTTACCATAGTCTTGAGAAATAATGTGTTTGAAAAGTAAAGCATCCAACAAGTTAACACCACAACCAATAAAGAAAGGAAAACAACTAGCAAGCAATATGAAATAGCAGCTCAAAACACACTAACTCTGTTACTAAAAACATTCACTGGTCACACTGCCTATCAAAATGTAATTAGAACAATTTTTAGTTTCCCAAATCCAAAATATTTAGAGTTATATCAAACCTTCATCTATTACAAGTTCTCACCTACTAACATTTATCCAACCAACCAATCTTTGATGAGTACCTGCTACTGTTACATGCAAGACACTTTGCAAGGAGATGCAGGTTATATAAGCATATATAATCTTTAATTTCATATAAAGATAGGAAGTATATACAAGGTCGATTGAGTGTTAAGAAAACAAAATGTCAGGTAAGTACATAAATATGCAATGTATTTTTTTTTTAAACTGTGGAGCAGCTCAGTGCTTGAGCGTCAACCTATGAACCAGGAGGTCACAATTCGGTTCTCAGTCAGGGCACATGCCCGGGTTGTGGGCTCAGTCCCCAGTAGGAGGAAGGTGACCAATGATTCACTCTCATCATTGGTGTTTCTCTCTCTCTGAAATCAATAAAAAAAAATATTACAATCTATAATAATAAGAGTGCAATATGCTAATTAGACCAGACAGCCAAACGACCTTCCAGACAAAGCTGGGGCTACGAGAGCCGAGGCAAGTGGCTGAGGCTGTGAGGGCTGAGCCCCTTGCACGAATTTCGTGCATTGGGCCTCTAGTAAATAAATAAAACAAAAAAGGAAACTCAACCACAAATTGTAATGTAACTCAGCATATACACAGCTATCAATCCTAAATATTATTTGCTAGGTCTTCCAAGAGAAGTCAATGTTAGCTAAACTGCCCTGCCAGAATGCCCTGGGAGAGTATCAGTCAGTCTCACTGGGTCTTTCATCCTGGGAATAAGAAGCGACTTTTTTCATTTGCTCTTAGGACAGTCTAAGTGGGATTACACTTGGCTTAATACTGATACTTCTCTAATAAGTATAGGGCCAGGGCTACCTTAGTCTCTTTCTGAAAAAAACAAATGACACACCTTAGTTTTTATAGATCTTATTTTCTCAAATATAAGTACTCTTAAAACGAGATGCTTAGTTAATCCAAATTAACAAGCATATAAAGAGCTCAGCCGGTGTGACTCAGTAGTTGATCGTGGACCCATGAACCAAGGACCCATGAATCAAGAGGTCACCATTGGATTCCTGGTCAGGCCACATGCCCTGGTTGCTGGCTTGATCTTCAATAGGGTCAATGATTCTCTTCCATCATTTGTTTCTCTCTCGTCGCTGAAATCAATACATATATATGAATGTATATATACATACATATATATAAACATGTATATATATTAAAACAAAGAAAAAAATCTTGTAGAGTATTGCTACAATTTATGCCCTTTTCCACAATTTAGTATCATGTAACTACCATATGAATACAAAACAGGAATTGTGTGGTTCAAAAAAAGGCACCTCAGCACCAGCCTAGAGAAACTTCTGCGAGTAAATTGGAGGGGAGTCACCACGGAGACATTTATTGCAGATCCAGGAAGGGCTTTTATCCTTTGAAATTGGATGATCAACTGCACATCTATCTCCTGGAAGGGGTGACACGAAACTGCGTTTCTCAGGCAAAGCAGTGGGATCAAATAGACGCCTGTGCCTACGGTTTCTTACTTTTATTTTGGGTTTTACCACAATGACTTCGGATCAATGACCGCGTTTGTTTTGGTTTGGTTTCCTGCTTTGCTTTTTTTTTTTTTAGTATATTTTATTGATTTTTTTACAGAGAGGAAGGGAGAGAGACAGAGAGTTAGAAACATGGATCAGCCGTCTCCTGCACACCCCCTACTGGGGATGTGTCCGCAACCAAGGTACGTGCCCCTGACCGGAATCGAACCTGGGACCCTTCAGTCCGCAGGCCACACCGGTGTGGGCCCTGCTTTGCTTTTTAGAGCCTGACAACACTCAGAAGAAAAACAAACCCAGGAGCCGAGGAGGCTCCCCTGCAACCCGAACTGGTCCAGTCCTCGCCGCACAGTTAAAGCCCGGGCGAGGGGTGGAAGAGAAGGGGTAGGTCCCTGTCTAAACCCACAATTCCCTTTTAGGGCCGCCGGGGTAGGGCCGCGGCGGCGACCTCACTGAGGGCGTCACCTCGGCGGCGGCGGTCCACCTGCCCCGGCGGCCGCCGCGGGGCCGCGAGCGGAGCCTTCCGATGGGTCCGGGCTGGACGTGGGCGGGGCCGCGAGCGGAGCCTTCCGATGGGTCCGGGCTGGACGTGGGCGGGGCCGCGGCTGCTAGTGCCGCGGCGGAGAAGGGGAAGCGGAGGGCAGAGAGGGGGCGGAGGGGACGCCGGGGGGTGGTTGGGGTGGGGGGAGGTGAAGAAAGGCCCCGGGGCCGGTCGGGCGGGATGGTGGAGGGAGAACGCCCACCGAATTACGGGGCCCACAGCGGATTGCCCTCAGCCGCCATCTTGTTTTTTTTCTCTTTGAGTGACAGCGGCTGCAGGTCCCGAGCGCGGTCACGTGAGCTGCGCGGCGCCGAGCCTGAGACGGAGCGTGGCCCCGACGGCCACTAGGGGGAGCCCTGAAGGGGTGGGAAGTCCGGGGCGCCCCCGCGCGGCCCGGCTGGACCCCAGAGGCAGCTGGCGCGATCTAGAGGGGCGCTCCCTTTCGCTAAGTGCCCGGCATCGAAAGCCTTGGGAGCCCCCGACGGAGCCGAACTCAGCAGGGCCTCCTTCCTGCCTCTCAACCCTAAGATAATGCTCTTTCTGCACTAGAAGCAGACAGGTGCACCTTCCCCAACATCCACTCCAATGATCTTACTCTAAAGAGGAGACACTTGTCCTACCGGGCTTGGCTCAGTGGATAGAGCATTGACCTGCGAACTGAAGGGTCCCAGGTTCGACTCTGGTCAAGGGCATGTACCTTGGTTGCAGGCACATCCCCAGTAGGGGGTGTGCAGGAGGCAGCTGTTGATGTTTATCTCATTGATGTTTCTCTCTTCCTCTCTGTAAAAAATCAATAAAACTTATTTTTTTTTTAAAAGAGAGATTCAAGCCCAGGGAGGATACCTACAAGAAGTATAACAAGGGCACCATTTATTATCCAGCCAGATGCTTTACACATATCCTGTGACCTCCTGAAACTCTGAGGTACTTATCCCCACTTTACAGATAAGAGGCCAAAATAACTTGCCCAAGGGCATAGTTACCAGGTAGCAGAGCTGTCCTTTAAAAATGGCTATAATTCCAAAGCATGTGTACACTTGACCTGTACTTTCAGGGGATTGGTCCTCAAGGATGGGGCAGGGGCAGAACCAGGAAAGGGGTTATTACTCCCTGTTGAGCAGTGGCCTCCCCATTCTGGTCCTTTCCCTTGCCTGTTTGCGGCAGGGTAGGAGGTGGTGCCTTTCCCACAGGGCTGCATCCAGGTTCCTGAGGCATCCAAGCTAACATCTCACGTAAAAGTGGTCAGGAGAATCCAGCTGTTTGTCATCAAGGAAGTGTGTTAACGGTATTTCTGCCTATGTTCTGAAAGTTCAAGGAAAATAAATATCTAACATTTATTGAGTATCAGAAGCTGGTCTAAGAACTTTCTATGTACTATGAAATTTAAGTTATTAACATCCACATAAGGTAAGTACTATTATCCCCATTTTACAGATGAGAAAACTAAGTTACAAGAGAGGTTAAGTGACGTTACACATAAAGCAGCAGAGCCAGGATTTAAGCCTAGGCTCTTAACCCCTACACTGTATTAATGAACTGAAGTCTGGGTGAATAACTACAACTCACTTAGCTCTTATGTTGGAAAGATGGTGAGGTTCTGCCCCAGGTCTGGATTCATGTACAAATATGAAAATCAAGCAGGTTTTACACAGTGTTCTATGGGAAGTTTCTGTCTGCCTTGTAGTAACCTAAGGGCAACTGCTTTACGGTTAATGCCCCCAGAGTTACAACGTGTGCCCTTCTCAAGTTCTAAAAGTGACTAGAAATTGCCCAGCTGGTGTGGCCAGTGGTTGAGCACTGACCTATGAACCAGGAAGTCATGGTTCCATTCCTTTCCAGGGTACTGTCCAGGTTGTGGGCTTGATCCCCAGTAGAGGGCATGCAGGAGGCAGCCAATCATTCTCTTTCATCATTGATGTTTCTATTCCTCTCCCTTCCTTTCTGAAATCAATAGATATACAGTGGTACCTCGAGATATGAGTGCCCTAACATACGAGTTTTTTGAGATACGAGCCGTTGAGCGAGCGATTTTTGCTTTGAAATACGAGCAACGTTTGAGATAGGAGTAATCGTACGGATCGGCCGGCTGCAAATGACCCACCAGTTTACCTCGACTTGAGCGTCTCACAGTTTCCCACGCCTCAAGATTATGGAACAAATTAAACTCATATCTCGAGGTACCACTGTATTTAAAAAACAATAAAATGTCAAAAGAACCCTAGCTGGGTGGCTCAGCTGGTTGGAGAGTCATCCCATACACCAAAAGGTTGCGGGTTTGATTCCCAGTCAGGGCACATACCTAGGTTTCGGGTTTGATGCCGCTTAGAGGCAAGTACAGGAGGCAACTGATGAATATTTCTCTAAAACATCAATGTTTCTCTCAAGTCAATAAAAACATATTCTTAGGTTAGGGTTAAAAAAAGATTATAAATATTAAAAGAATTTAGAACTTGGCATTCTTGAATTAGAATTCTGAATCAGAGCCAGGCTTTTTACTGATTCTTATCAAATAAGATCTCTTTATTCTCTACGTGGCTTCCTTAACAATGGCAGCTTTACTAAGGCACCAGCCTAGGGTGTCCGAGAGGGGCTCCGTCCCTGGTGCACACACATGTGCAGTGAGAGGACAGTCAGCATTCCATCAGGACAGAAGCTCGTACCCCAGACCCAGGGAATCTCTACTGGAATTTCTAGAAGTGCTTACCTTTGCTCTTTCCCTGCATATGAATACTAACATCTCTTTTCACAGAGTTGGAAATCTTCACAGAAACAAAAGGCTTAAAAAGAAAAATATTAGATTTTATTCAGGATAAATAAAGCAGAATATTAGAGTACTTATCAAATGAAACCATCCAAATATTTCTTGATAAGATACTTTACAATATTTTATCAAGAAACCCACCAGTGAAAGTCCAAGGAATTGGGAATAAACTGTACATGACACATTTTTACTTTATGAAAATGCTAAGAAAATAAGCCTCTTCCTTCAGGAGGCACGGCGGGGGCTTCTGGGGTGGGCACTTGGGGAGTTCAGTGCAGCTTCCTATAAATGCCACTTGATAAAAACAGATTATAGACACACCATTTTTCATTGGTTTATTACAAAATGAAGACAATTCCCACAAAATTTCTAAATCCTTTGCTGTCTTTTTGTTATTGTTGTTGTTGTTAAAACTTCTGAGACGTAACACCCTTCACAACCCCAATCTGCTCAGCCCACACTACAACCCAACTCCTTGCTCTGGTTGCATGGGACAGAGGTTTCAACATCCGGGGCCACGGCCAATGCAGCCTCTAAGGTGGCTGAGCCCTGTTAGAAAACATTGAAAAAAATTTTTTTAATTTATTGATTTTATAGAGAAAGGAAAAGAGGGAGAGAGAGAAGGAGGAAGGGAGGGAAGGAGAGACAGAGAAACATCAGTTTGTTGTTCCACTTATTTATGTATTCATTGGTTGCTTCTTGTATGTGCCCTAATCAAGGACGGAACCTGCAACCTTGGTTTAAGGGGACGATGCTCTAACCAACTGAGCTACTTGGCCAGGGCTAGAAAAATTTAACTAGCTACTAACTCATTCTAAATAAACAGTGCATGGATTACTTTCGCCTCTAAGATCACATCCGGAATATCTGATGCTCAAGCTCAGGTCTTCCTGTTATCATTTGACCCCTGAAAAGTATGGTAGCATATTCACCGGTTTGTTCATCCTAGGAATGCTACTTATGATGCAGATGGGTCAAAATAAACAGTCAGGATATTGTCTAAAAAGGCCACGATGGCCCTTTTGGCTGTGTCGCCAGCCAGTGCCTGGACACTGCTGATGTGCTCCAGGGCCGTTCTGACCATCTGGTCTCTTTCCTGTGGGCTGTGGGGTGCTCCAGTGTCATCTCCCTCTGCTCCCGATTTTAAAAACTGTAGGAAATAGGACTGGACCATGTCCCCATTCAACTCAAGGGTTTCTTGGATGCAAGGCAGGTCTGAGGCACTGGCCAAGCTCAAGAGGTGAACCAGCGCCTGGCAGATTTGGGTCCGTAAGCTGGCACAGTACTTGAATTCCAAGAAGTCTGTGGTGTCTTCACTCTTCTGCAAGGCAGTGACCAATGCATTCCAGATCTGAGCGTACTGGTCAACAGACCCATAGTGTTCTCTCTTGCCCGGGATGGAGAGGGCGGTGGCAGATCTGATGCGCACTTTGAAATTCTTGCATGATGTCACAACCAATGTCAGGGCATTGTAGGCCTGGGAGGTCCATGGAGCTGTTCCTAGAAGAATCCAGTCATTAAAAGGAATGAAGATTTAGAAATAAATAGGGGGAGCGGGAGAGGGGCATGCAGGAGGAAACATATACATTAGTGTTCAAGTTGTCAGTTTATGGTTGTTTTTTTAAAATGACTGCCCCATTTTTTGGGATACTTAAAAAAAAAAAAAAGCCCTAACTGGTTTGGCTCAGTGGATAGAGCATCAGCCTGTGGACTGAAAGGTCCCAGGTTCGATTCTGATCAAGGGCAGGCACATCCCCAGTGGGAGGTGTGCAGGAGGCAGCTGATTCAATGTTTCTCTCTCATTGATTTTTCTAACTTTCTCTCTCTCTCCTTTCCTCTCTGTAAAAAAATCAATAAAATATATTAAAAAAAAAGATTTTTTTATTGTGAAGAACATCTGTAATAACAATATAGAGGCCCTCCCCCAGAGAGCAGAGGAAAACGTTCTTACCTAATGGAAGAGCAGGGTTTTTAAACACATTTCCCATAGCATAACAAGCATTCCATCGGACTTTCATGGCAGCCTCAATCAGAACGGTAGAGATTAAGGCCTGGATAGACTCCTCAATGATTTCAGCAAATTGGGGTTTTTCTATATGAGATGGTTGTAGAAAATGAAGCAAATTTCCAAGGGCCCGGACTGCATTACTTTTTACCTAGAATAAAAGATAAAAGCATTAGAAACCTGTTTTGCCAAAGAGATAGTATTGCAGAAAGTATAATTTCAGCTTTAAAAAACACAGGTGGCCGAGACCAGTTTGGCTCAGTGGATAGAGCGTTGGCTTGCGGACTGAAGGGTCCCACATTCAATTCCGGTCAAGGGCATGTACCTTGCTTGCGGGCACATCTCCACTATGGGGCGTGCAGGAGGCGGTTGATCGATGTCTCTCTCTCATCGATGTTTCTGACTTTCTATCTCTCTCCCCCTTCCTCTCTGTAAAAAAAATCAATAAAATATTTTTAAAAAAATAAAAAAATAAAAAACACAGGAGGCTCTAGACGTCTTGAAGCAAGAGAGCTAATAAAAAACACAGCCCATAAAGGTGCACGTTCTCAAAATTCTGCAAGGTCTTGCGTGGCTCACACTGTGAGCCATCAGAAAGGGGAGGTTCTACAGAGGTTCCTCAGCCTGACGTTTTTAGTGTTAGACTAGACTTCAGGGACATCCATCTCCCTCGAGTTAGAGACAGGGAGAGCCCTGGAGCAGAGGACACTGGGTTTGCAGCAGAGCTGGGGGAGAAGCTGGGTTTCATAATCCCTGTCCATACTTTTCTACTGGAGAAACATGGTTTTTTTCTTTGTAGCATACTAGAATCATGTGGGGAGCTTTTCATTTATTTATTTTTATTTTTTTACTGATTTAACAGAGAGGAAGGGAGAGGGATAGAGAATTAGAAACATCGATGAGAGAGAAACATCGATCAGCTGCCTCCTGCACACCTCCTACTGGGGATGTGCCTGCAACCAAGATACATGCCCTGGACTGGAATTGAACCTGGGAACTTTCAGTCCACAGGCCAATGCTCTATCCACGGAGCCAAACGAGTTAGGGTGAGCTTCTTTTTTAATACCAATTCCCAGACCCTAACATCAGAAATTTAGACTGAGTTAGTCTGAGGTACAGCTTTCCCAGGTTTTCAGAGCCACTATACTAAATTAAGTACAGTGGTACCTCGAGATACGAGTGCCCTAACATACGAGATTTTTGAGATATGAGCTGTCGAGCGAGTGATTTGTGCTTTGAAATACGAGCAACATTTGACATAGGAGTAATCGCGCAGATCGGCCGGCTGCATACGACCCACCAGTTTACCGCGACTCGAGCGTCTCATAGTTTTCCTCGCCTCAAGGTTACGGAACGAATTAAACTCGTATCTCGAGGTACCACTGTACTTGATATGGGCCAGGTACTGTGCGAGGTGCTCTAAAGTCCAGGATTATGCTTTTTAAACTTATTAGAGCAACATCGGATATTAAATACCAAGGCTGCTCACCTTTCTGACTTGTCTATTCTACTTAAGAGCTTTTTTGAAAAAAACTGGACTTAGATTAAAATATGGACGTATCATTGAGTAGCATTACAAATGGCACTGATGCTTTTTGTTTTTTTGTTTGCCACTGATGTGTTTTTTTTAGTATATTTTATTGATTTTTTTACAGAGAGGAAGGGAGAGTGATAGAAACATCGATGAGAGACATCGGTCAGCTGCCTCTTGCACGCCCCCTACTGGGGATGTGCCCGCAACCAAGGTACATGCCCTTATTTGGAATTGAACCTGGGACCCTTCAGTCTGCAGACCGATGCTCTATCCACTGAGCCAAACCGGTATCGGCGCCACTGATGTTTTTATGAGATGGGAGATAAGAAACAAACTGTACAAGTATGGAGTGGGGCACTCTATACCCTGAACACACACTTACTCTCCTTTAAGCAGGGATATATCTGATGGAATGAAGCTGTAATACACTAAGTATCTACTGGACAAACACTAGATTTTGTTGTGGGTCTACCTTGTCTTTATCCTTGGAAGCTTCTATAGCTGATCGCAACATCTTCAAGAGCAGGAGGCCAGAGAACTCTTCCTGGAAACTGGGGTCTGGTGTTTCCCTGTTCCTCCCAAAGCAGACAAAACATGTTAAAAGGTAAAACCCACTGAAATGTAGATACACTGAATTATATTCACTTAGTATAACGATAAAAACTTTCAGAAAACAGCTTAACAAAACTGTCCAGCTTATATAGAGAACTTCTAGTTTATACCTTTTGATCTAGAAGGTCCACATTTAGGAATGTAACCAATAGAAATAACTTAAATGGAGATTTCATGCAAAAGCCTAACACAATGTAAATGTCCAAAATAGAGAAATGGTTAAATAATCATTGTACGGTGATGACTGTGCAACAGTAATGATCTATAAAAAAATCAGCAGAAGTCAGGAGAATGCTTACATGTTAAAATTAAGCGACAAAAAGCAGGACACTTTAAATTTGTATATGATTATATGAGTAACGAGTTGCCTCTGGAGAGGGAAACTAAGAGATTAAGGTAGGAGAAAGGCTTCACATTATTCCTTTGTACTGTTTGATATTTTTTAACCTGTGATTATATTATTTAAAAAACATGCAAATGTGATGTTCAAAAAGCAGGGCAACCATTACAAAGGTTTTGTATTTCAACTTTTGTGTTTCCACATTTTCTATGTTGGATATATTTACCAGCATATAGTATTTTTATGCATATACTAGAGGCCTGGTGCATGGATTTGTGCACTGGTGGGGTCCCTCAGCCTGGCCTGTGCCCTTTCACACTCTAGAACCCCTCCACGGATGTTGGACTGCGGGTTTCAGCCCGATCTCCACAGGCCAGGCTGAGGGACCCCACTGGTGTACAAATTCATGCACCTGGCCTCTAGTATGCATATAAGATCTTTGGTTACTCTCTTCCCATCGTCCTCCCTTTCCCCTTCCTCCTCCCCCCATTCCCCTTCCCTCTGAGATTCATCAGTTTGTTCCATGTTTCCATGCCTATGTGTTGAGCATCTGCCCCCTGGTGGTCAGTGCACATCATAGACTGGTAGAATGGTCCAAAGGTCCAATGGTTGCTTAGGCTTTTACATATAGATATTAAGTTTACTAATCTCATTACTTGAAGGAATATAAACCAAACAAGCCAGGAAGAGTGACTACATACTATGGAGAAATTGTGGCTAATTTTTTTATATTAGGGACTTCAGCCTCAGAAGTTTCCGGGGAAATGAGCTGAGTCACCTACATGTTGACAATCAGAGTGTCTGTCAGGTTGCCCAGGGACCAGGCTGCTTTGGCTCGGACATTCAGAGACTTGTCTTGAAGTGACATCAATATTGCATTTGCAGTGTCTGCAACAAATATGACATCCTATAAGATAAGCAAAACAAGATGATGTAGTTACTTTAGAAGTTCACACTATTACCTTGGAAATTCTCATTTTATTTTCAGATAAAGTAAGAAACCTTTACCACAAATTTCTATTTGGAAATCAAAAGTCATTTACTCAATCCATTTACTGTTCTTTGTATATATTACAATGTGGACACTCATTCAAATCCCTGGGGAAGGTCTCCCACAATTTTGGTATGTGCCACACACATCTGAAAAGCCTAAGCACAAATATCTTATTCCCTGGCCCCGTGGTCGGCAAACTGCGGCTCACGAGCCCCTTGAGTGTGGCTCTTCCACAAAATACCACGGCCTCGGTGTCTATTTTGAAGAAGTGGCATTAGAAGAAGTTTAAGTTTAAAAAATGTGGCTCTCAAAAGAAATTTCAATCATTGTCCTGTTGATATTTGGCGCTGTTGACTAACGAGTTTGCCGACCACTGCCCTGGCCTTTGAGAATTACCTATGAATTCTGTGCCTGGATAGATTTCCACCTTGAGAAAATGATATTGACAATGAATACATTTCTGAAACACATCCTATTTACTTAGTGAGATGTCACAAGAGAAGTTTATTTCCTTCTTAGTAAAAACTCTATCAGCCTTCTAAACTATTACTATCACATGGTAATGCCTCATATCATTTGTTTTTCAATTATTCATTAGACATTTACTGGGCATCTAGGGTCCTGGGCAGTGTGCTAAGTAATTAAAAATAAAGGAACTATAGGTATTAACAGATTTTAGTAGCGATAAAGGAAACCAGATTACAAAAGCAGTTTAATCTCCTTTACTGTCCAACTTAAGAGATCTACATCCACCAACAAAAAAGGACGGATATGGACTATAGAAGAGGCTCCCGCTGACCTGTCTGAGGCAGGGGAAAAGCACGTAGACGCCGAGGGCCCGCGAGGCTGCCGCTTTCACTAAACGGTTCTTGCTGTCGTTCAGCCCAAGCAGCACAGTGATGCACAGGATCTGCCAGTCGCTCTGCAGTGAGAAAGGGTGGCAAAGGGAAATCGAGAATGAAATAACCACGAGTGGGTCTTTGACAAGTGACCGTGACAGATCTATGTTTGAGTTTACATTCAGGAGTTAAACAACTGAGACCTTGAGGCCTTGGTAGAGAGCAAAGGTTCACTTCACATCCAGTTATTATCTGAGCACCGACTGGGTGCTGGACACACACAGCATCTGTGCTCATTTAACCTGCACAACGCTGTGGACTAGGTCATTTTATTCTCCTGCTTCATGAAAGCTGCCTTCTTTGTAAAGCTAATTTAGCCCTAGCCAGTTTGGCTCAGTGGATAGAGCGTCAGCCTGTGGACTGAAGGTTCTGAGTTTGATTCCAACAAAAGCACATGTCTGGGTTGTGGGCTCGATCCCCAGTAGGGAGCTTGCAGGAAGCAACTGATCAATGATTCTCTCTCATCATTGATGTTTTTTTTTTTTAATTTATTTTATTATTTTTTTATAGAGAAGAAGGGAGAGGGACAGAGAGCTAGAAACATCGATGAGAGAGTCATCGATCAGCCCCCTCCTGCACACCCCCCACTGGAGATGTGCCCGCAACCAAGTACATGCCCTTGACTGGAATCGAACCCAGGACCTTTCAGGCCTCAGGTCTATGCTCTATCCACTGAGCCAAACTGGTTTTGGCTCATCATTGATGTTTCTACCTCCCTCTCCCTCTCCCTTCCTTTCTGAAATCAGTAATATATATATATATATATATATATATTATTTTTTTTAAAGCTAATTTATATAAGTAAAAACAGATGCAAATGCTATTGAGAACTAAAGGAAAGGAACGGTTTGAATACCATGTGGGTTGGGCACCAGCTAAGTAGTTTCACATGCTTCATGTTATTACATAATTCCCATTTTATAGATGATGAAGGCAGTTTTAGAGAAGTTAAGATAATCAAAGAGCCTGAAATGGTTCTGAAATCTCTGCCTCAAAGCCTCTACCAACACGACCTCTACCCCTGCCGTCTAAGCACGGACAGGAAAAGCTTTCCCCAGACATTAAGGCTTTAAGTTTTCCCATTGCCCTCGCCCCACACTCAAGTAGAATAAGCACATTTCCTCAGAGATAACGTGGAAAACTGCTTCAAAATGAGGAAGAATCAAAACCAAACTGGAGCTGTGATGGCACCATTTAAGGACGGGAACCCACGCCTGACTGACCCGCAGCGTGCTGAAGGCTTCTGGCAGGATGGAAGACAGGGCATCGCAGGCGCTGGCCTGCAGAGTCGGGTGCTCTGCATTCTGCAAGGCTCTGGGTAAAGGGCCGCTCAGCATCATGGTCCAGAAGAGCACCACCTGGAACGGGCACAGTTAGAACCGCAGCCCGAGCGCAACAGTGGGACCAGCTCGCCACTAAGACTTGCACCAGTGACCTCAGTACTGAAACATAGTCCTTCCCATGGTAGCTGTTTATAAATGCTTTCATCAGAACTTTAAAAAACAGCTAATTGAATCTTCAGCTTTAATAACTAGGAAACGACAGTTTGCTAGAGTTAAGCAGCACAGAGATAATAAAAAGGAGGAGGGTGAAGATGACGGTGACAGGAACAACAGTAGCAGTCCCAGCTGATGTTCTTCAGGGAGTTTATGATGTGCCAGGCACTGTTCTAAGCGCTTTACATATATCAACTCATTTGAACCCTCGGCACAACTAAATGGAGCATGTATCACTATCTCCATATTTGCACAAGGAAACTGAGGCACAAAGAAATAATGTGCCTGGCTAGTAGACAGCAGAGCTGGACTAACATCCAGATCACTGACGCCCAGATAGGGCTCTTTCAACCGATTCCTCAGGGGCACAGAGATCAGGGTCCCGGAGTGGCCTTGGGCCGTGAGCCAGAGGCAGAGCTGGGGTCGAGTCCTCCAGCCATGGCTTCCTGTTTCTGCAACCTTGGGCGAGTCACTAAACCTACACTCTGGCTCCTCGTCAGTGAAACAGGACAAAGACATCCACCTGGCAGAGTTTGTGTGGTAAGAAAATGATACTGTGGCCCTAGCCCAGTTTGGCTCAGTGGACAGAGCATTGGCCTGTGGACTAACGGGTCCCAGGTTTGATTCTGGTCAAGGGCACATGCCCAGGTTGTGGGCTCGATCCCCAGGAGGGAGTGTGCAGGAGGCAGCTCATCAATGAGTCTCTCTCATCATTGATGTTTTTATTTCTCTCTCCCTCTCCCTTACTCTCTGAAATCAATAAAAAATATTTAAAAAAAAAGAAGAAAAAAAAGATGATACCCTGTACAAAGTTCCTAGCATAGTGCTTGGTGCATGGTGGACTCTGAAATTGAGCAGGAGGCTCTGTTTAAGCATCTTGCAGAATCATCTCATCTCAAAGTCCCTCAAAGGAGGCATCTGAAGAGTACCTTTCCAATTTCCTTCCCATGCTTTATAAAAACCCTGGCTTTCACTTTGCACATCTGTCTGGAGTTTCGGTGTCTCACTTTCTGCCCCACAGATTTAGTCCTAAGTGTTGCCCTGTATCCTGTGCACCAGTTCTGTCCTCCCCACCATCCCAGCTCCTGGAAACGCAGTGTGGGCCTTCCCCAGCCCAAACCAGGAGGATGTGCACAGCTGTGGCTGGCAAACTCCAAGATGGCCCACGGTGATCCTCGCCGCCTCGTGATTAAAAGGCAGTCCCCTCCCACACTGACTGGGGCTGACCTGTGTAACCAGTAGGATGGTGTGGTAATGATGCTGACATTTCTGAAGCTGGGTCATAAAAAACCTGTGGTTCTGTCTCTGTCTCCTCTCTATTCCCTTGCAGGGGGGAAGCCAGCTTCTAAGCCAAGAGAACACTCAAGCAGCCCTCCAGAGAGGTCCCCGGGGGGAGGAAGTGAGAGGCCCGCTCCCAACAGGCAGCATTAACTTGCTAGGCATGTGAGTGAGTGAGTCTCCTTGGGAGAGCCTCCCAGCTGTCAAGTTCAGTTGACTGCACCCCTGCCGTCATCCTGATGAACAACCTCAAGAGACACCTGAGCCACAACCACCTAGAGCTAAGCTGTTCTCAATTCCTGACCCAGAGAATGAATGTGTACTGTTTTAAGCCAAGTTTAGGATAATTTCTTATTCAACAATAGATAACACAGAAAGTAAATTCCATTTTCAAAGATGAACCAATACTTGAATGTGAACAGCTTAAGGGTCTTGTCCAGTGATTTGACAAACAAGGAAAGAAGTTTAGATTCCCACCCAGGTCTCTCTGATAGCAAAACTCAACTCATGTCCCTGCAGATGGTGACATTTCAGCTTTAGCAGCAGACTAAGGAAGGGACTAGGGCTGGACATTCTTAATTCCCTGCAAGGATGATGGAAACTGTGAAGGAAAAAGTATAAATGGGAAGAGGAGGGTAGAGGAAGAAAACTGCTGCATTGATTTTGCTTTTGGCACTAAATAGGAGCCTTTTCTGTGTGAGGTCACATGTTCCTTCTCCAAAGAAGAACTGGCACAGTGTGGGGGCAACAGACACAATCTAAGATCTCAAGAATTTAACTGGACTCAGGAAGGGGACTGCGGCAGGGAGGATTAGCATTCATTGAGCACCACTATTCGTTAGCATCTTTACCTTTCATTCAATCTTCCAACAGCTCTCTGAGTTAAGGATTTTTGTTCCTCTTAAGAAACCATATTCACAAGCACATAATTAGGTGGTGCTCCCTAGATTTGATCTCTTGCCTTCTGAGTCTAAATTCTAGGCTCTCCTCACCATTCTAGTCTGCCTCTTGGGCAGGCTGAGTAACCAAAGTAGGTTTTGTGCAAAAGAAATAACTAGTTTTTGCATAGCTAATAATTGGTTACACATAATCTTATCACATCCTGGACTGTAAATAAACTGAAATGCAAATAAAACCCATTTATCCTAGTATCTCATTATCCAAGACAATAAACCATAAGTTTTGACATTGGAAGAAACATCCACTCGACTTTATAATTGAGCCTAAAAAATAAACTGACTGAAGCATTAAGAAAAGAGGCATCTATGAATTGACATCTACTTACCAAGGTGACGGGCACTCTCTGTTCAGGTGCTAGGGTAGAATCTGGTTTGTATTGTTGTATTAAGCCTGTACCCAGTTCTTCCAGAAGCTATGAAGATAAATGAAATAGGTTATCAAAGCAAAGTATTAGAACTGTGGAGGTAAAAGACTACTTCCATCTGAAGATAAGCTCAAATCAAGGGAAAAAATAATTTCCAACTGAATTTCTTTCTATGTAACTTCCATGTCTGAGGCATTCTTTCTAAACAAAATCATCAACTATACACTGAATTGTTAATTTCTTCCCAAATCAATTCTTTGGGTTTATACAGTGAGCTGAAAATAGAGGAATGTATGACTTTCCTACCAGAAACCTCTTGAAGAAACCTCTGATGAACATGCAACAGAAGGAAGAATATTAAAGGAAAAAAAGAAGAAGAGCATGTGCTTTCAATGAAAATCACCTTTGCTCCATGAAGCTGAATAGAAGGATCCGCTTCCCCCATGCACTTGCAAATCACCTCTCCAAGCTCCATCAAGTAGCCCTGAGCCACTGAAAAGTAGCCCTTTGCCAGATGAGCCAACACCTGCACAGAGAAAAGAGCATAAACTCCAAGCCCTGAATGCAGGGCTGTGATACCCAGAAAAGTATTTCAATATTTCAGAAACCACTCACACTTAACAAAGTGTTGAAATATGATGTTGAATGAAGTGCAGAACAATCATAATCTTTACGGCTAAAATCAATGAACTATATCATATAATTTTATAGTGCTTTATAATTTACAAAACATGTTTCATTAAAGTTATCAATATTATTGCATTTAAGTAAGCCTGGGTATAATTTTTTGAGGTAGATCTTAATTTAACATTTCAGCTGAAGAAACTAAGGCTAAAAAGTTAAAGGTTAGCTGAAACCGGTTTGGCTCAGTGGGTAGAGCGGTAGCCTGCAGATTGAAGGGTCCCAGGCTCGATTCCGGTCAAGGGCATGTACCTTGGTTGCGGACACATCCCCAGGAGGAGGTGTGCAGGAGGCAGCTGATCGATATTTCTCTCTCATTGATGTTTCTAGTTCTCTATCCCTCTCCCTTCCTCTTTGTAAAAAATCAATTTAAGGTTAAAGAGATTAATGAACATATTTAAATATGAAGCAGATAAAGACCCCAGAACCAAACCTGTCTTGGATCATACTTGAGTACAGAAAAAACAAATACTTTAATCTAGAGTTGTTTTCGTCCTTTGAGGGAACAATTACATTTTGTTGTCTCTAAGCAGATAGAAGATAAAACATTAACTACAAGCCAGTTTGGCTCAGTGTATAGAGTGTCAGCCTGTGGAATGAAGGGTCCTAGGTGAGATCAGAATCTAGTCAAGGACACATGCCGGGGTTGTGGGCTTGATCCCCAGTTGGGGATGTGGAGGAGAAAGCCCATCAATGAGTCTCTCTCATCATGATGTTTCTATCTCTCCCTCTCCCTTCCTCTTTGAAATCAATAAAAATATATTTTAAAAAAAGATTAACTACATAATTTCTTTCAGAATGACTATATAATTATTATATCTATGTGTCATATAATACCTGAGGTGACTAAAATGGCTTGCAATGAAAATGAATGAACCTGACATTTTACAACCAAAGCCACCAACAACCATAGCAAAACAAGCAACAATAAACAAGGCACTCACATCTACAATACCACTCCCATTGACACAGCTGACATGCGGCTCAGCTTTACATACCTTCACTCACTCCTCACCCACACCCTGTGAAGGAAGAAAAATTAACTTCCGTTTCAGAGACAAGGAAATGACACCTCCTACCTGTAAGGCCTCCAGTCGCATGGGGGACGGCATGTAGGTGCTCCCTGCTGCACAGCCAGCATCGCTATCTGAACAGGAGTCCTCCTTGGGCAGCACGACAGTGGAAATGCAAAGTCGAATGAGCCAGCAGGGCTCTGAAGACCCCATTGGTGAGCTAACTGATGCTTCTTCCAGAAAGGGTCCTGAGGGGGATTTCTTCCACCAATCCGGGGGGCTGAGGTGAGGAGTCGCTGAATCGCTATTGCTGAGTCCAGAAGAACAGGGCTGTTGTAGAAGTAACTGAACTTCCGGTAAGGGTGCGTGAGTGGATACTATGGCTCCCAAGAGTGTAAGACTTGACACACGAACATTAACATCTGTCAAAGGAAACAGTGAGAATCTATCACCATGGGAACAGTTGTTAGAAGGACATAGAATTATGGCCTCCTTGTTTAATCTGGATCTAATTAAACCAGACCTATTTACTAGCTTATAGGCAATACAGGGGTCAGAAATATAAGTTAACACTACGAGGAAACTATCAAACTGAGAATGTGAGATATTCTATAGGGCAATTGGCTTGGACTTTTCCTAAACTCAGTATCAGGAAAAAATAAAGGATTGGGGCTATTCTAGATTTAAAAAGGCTAAATGAGCTGAGACCGGTTTGGCTCAGTGGATAGAACATCGGCTTGCGGACTGAAAGGTCCCAGGTTCGATTCTGGTTGGGGGCATGTACCTTGCTTGCGGGCACATCTCCACTGTGGGGTGTGCAGGAGGCAGCTGATCGATGTCTCTTTCTCATCGATGTTTCTGACTTTCTATCTCTCTCCCTTCCTCTCTATGGAAAATCAAGAAATATATTAATAAAATAAAATAAAAAATAAAAAGGCTAAATGACAAAAACTAAATGCAATACATAAATAAACCTTGAATGAACATAGGTGTTTTTGTTTTACAAATTTGCGTGTCATCCTTGCGTAGGGGCCATGCTAAACTCTGTATCGTTCCAATTTTAGTATATGTGCTGCCGAAGCAAACACATAGGTGTTTTTTTTTTTAAGCTATAAAAGACTTTTGGGGACATATGGGGAAATTTAAATGTGGACAAGATAGCAGATAATATCATGGAATCACTATACATTTCTTAAGTGGAAAATTGGTTTTGTGTTTTTTAGATTATCTTTATTCTTAAGATATGCATGCTCAAGTATTTAGGGTAAAATATATCTATAATTTACTTTCAAATGGTTCAAGGAAAAAAGTCAATATAAATATATAAACATAAATACACATATATACTCACACATATTTATATATACACACATATACACACACACATAGAAAGGGACACAGAAAGCAAATACGACAAAAAATTAACAATTGTTAATTCTAGGTAGAGATATAGATGTTCAGCAACAGAACATACTATTCTTTCAAATTTGAAAATTTTTGTGGATTTGAAAATTTTAATAAAAAATGGATGGAGGATAGTCAGACACTTAAGAACTTCTGAGACATGGTCCCCTCCCCTCCATTTGCAGATGCAGTGGAACAAGCAGAGGACTGAGCCACGGACCTGGGTTGTTTTCATCTCACTTCTGTCACTAATGTGATGAGACACCTTAAGGCAAGATTTATCTTTTGAGGTCCCATTTTACACACTGGTGAAAGGAGTGAATGGACTCAGTTTATACGCCACTATTTCAGTTAAACCTTTAAGTCTTATGAGATAAGTATAATGCTTCCTGTTCAGAGGAAATTAGAGTTCAGAGAGGGCAGAAATGGGATTCCTGGTCCAGGAACCCTCCCACAATATCACAAAAAAAATCCATATCTCCATCAAGTTCTGTAATTTTGAATAAAAAAACTCAACTTTTCAGAATGTGGTCAGATCATAAAGCTTGCAAACAAAAGAAAAACAAATGTTTTAAAGGCAAGTGTTTACAGTACATATACAGGGGTTGGCAAAAGTAGATTTACCAGTTGTTCATATGGAAAATAATACAATAATTAATTAATAAATAATACAAGAAGATGTTTCACGTACTCACAACTGTAACCTTCGTTTTGCCTACCTCTGCATATTATGTGTGGAAGAAGTCAGGATATACTTCTGACTATAAGACTATAGTTAGTGGGGATTTGAAGTTCTGGAATTTTAATTGATCTTCAGAAGAAATAAAGTTAAAGAAGTTAGGTTTTATATTCCAGTTTTTCTTTTTAAAAAGATGATGTCTATCTATTTGACTGTCCATCCATCCTCTACTTATGACTAAAGGATGTAAACTATTATATATGGGAGGGGATCCCTTGCACTTGGCTCAATCTAAAGAGATCCCCTGATTACTGCACTGCAGTAGCAAAGAGGCATTCAACTTTACAATCCACTTTCCAGCTCACTTCCATCCAGTGGTACTTCAGAAGTCAAAAGTAGAGTTTTAGCAATTGAATTTTTCTGAAAACTTGAGGAGAGTAAGTAGAGATATCTTAGAGCTATAAAATTGCTATGAATATACTTAAATTAATAATGTAGATTTGACTGATATAAAGAAGCAAATGATTTTAAACTACCACCAACCTTTGTGGCGGACATAAGGCTTTATTTGGTTCCAGACTTTGGTCAGCAGGCTGAGCTTCAGACGGTTATAAGGCGAATTTGATACTAAATTTGCAAGGCACTGCAAAGCACAAGAACAGCTGCTCAACAGACCTGATTGAGCCATAACATAAAAAAATTTTACAGCATTTAATTTAAAAAGAAGTCTTCACATTTATTTGAAAATCACTCATTTTCTTTTCTGTCTTTGGGGGTGGGAGGGAGATAGCACTTGCTTTCTCATTGGTACAACTTAAAACTAAAAATAAAGGAGTGTGTTTTTTTGTTTTGTTTTTTAGTAAATCATTTATTTGGACACATAGGGGTGGGAGATAAGATCAAACAAGTAGGTACAAATAGGATATCTCCAAATAAAATGATCCTTTAGTTATATTCTTAAGTCAAGCTACTTTTCAGCATCGCAAAACATTATCCAAAATTGAACCAGATAATTTGGCACATTTACCTTAATGATCTGAGTAAGGGTCTGTGAGGATGACTCAGCCACCAACGCTAACAAAAGACATCTGTGCAACTCTCTGATGCTGGAAGCGATCATAACAGAGAAGGGAGTAAAAGCCCTTCTGTGGTCACTGGTATCTTCAGCAACAGAAAGAAACTGCTTTGAGCCTTCCAAGATGGCAGACAAAGCTTGCAGAGCACAGGCACGCGTCTGAAATTTCAGGATGATTCACGTCAGTTAGTTAAAAACCAGGAGTCAGATCCCCTTCTTCCTATAGACGTTTTTCATTTTCAAAATTTTTAGCATAATTTTAATTGGAATAAAGGCAGTGGGATTATCTACTAGGTCCTAACGTAGCCATGAGCTAGGCCCTTGAACCCCACACTTGGGCTGGTATTAGTGAGAGCTGCATTCCTGTAAGATTGGACAGGGCACAGAACACAACAAAGACTTATAAAGTTTTTCCTCCTAGCATAACAACGAGAACGGAAATGCTCTTACCTTTGGGGAAGGATCTTTTAATGTAAGAGTCATCAAGGATACAGACTGCGGGCTTCCAAGCTCAGGTGTATCAGAAACAAAGGCTGACCAGTAGCCATAAAGAACTTTTTTTTCTATTGATTTTATAGTAGAAAGAAAACAAGCTAATGCTCCTTGGCGAACTTTGGCTTGGTAAGACCTTTAATAACCAAGAGAAAAAAGGAAAAAAGGCTTTCAATATTCTTAAAAATATAAGCATGAAATAAAATTTATTTCAGCCAGCTCAAATGATATATTGAGGAATTCAACATTGTAAGTCCTAAAGATGCTAATACGATATTTAAAAAGTATTTTTCAAAATACAATGAAAACATGTTAAAGCAATTTGTTATATAACATATTAATAAAATTGACAATTAAAAAACACACAACTAGATAGAGAATAAAAGGGCAGCATTTTGATGTTAGGAAACTGCAGAGCATCCATTCATCCCACAAACATGTCCTGAGTATCCTCATGGATGTGCCAGACATTGTGCTGAGGTTGGCAGACATAAACCAGCCCCTGCCACTGACCAGCTTATTAATGGCAGAGACAGAGTTGAAGAGATAACTACAACACATTATGTTGACACTAAGGTACAGAGTAAAAAGTCACACAGCAAAGGTATGTAAGCCAGAATAGGGGCAGGGAAGCTTAGAAGAGGCTTCTCAGAGGACATGACTGCTAAGTAATGGTTAACAAAACAAAAAGTAAAAAAAAAAAAAAAACCCGCAGTGAAAGAAAGAATGTTCCAGGCAGAGATATCTCATGCACAAAGGCAAATCAAAAGAATGGGCAAAATGCAGAGAAATGCAAAGTCCCACATAAATTAGAATATTTAAGTTGAATCACATGCAGCAGTGTTTTAAGCAAAGTTATAAAAACTTACATGCAATTTAGAATATAAAAATATAACAAAATACTACTACCTCATTTTACTCTGCATGCCTCCTTCAGCATCAGAATAGTCTGACTCACTACTGCTGATCCTTTTCCAACTGGAAGAACTGAAGGGAGAGGAGAGTCGATCTGTTCCTGCAGCTCCACTTCCATCTAATCGCAAACTCTGGACAGCCAAGGAGGAGGGACACTGGGTGTTCCCTTCGTGCAAGTTCGCTCTGCCCAAGCCAGTAACTGGGGCTGCTTCTCTTTCACCACTGGACTCTTTCTCCTCCTCTTCCTCTTCTTGCTGGATTTTCTTTGGTTTTATTTTTGATTTTTTCTTTCTATTCTGATGATAAGAGCAAATGAAAACACATACACACATATACACATATATATATGTGTGTGTGTGTGTGTGTGTACATATATTATAGTGATTTCAAAAGAGCTTCTAACTGAGTCACTAGTCCTTTCTCATTTGTTAATTACCAATTATGTCCCCAACACGTAGTTGAAAGAAGTAAAAAAAGTGACTTAACACCCCATGTGTCAGTCTCTATGATAAGTGCTTACACATACCCTATCTACACTAAGAAAAAGTCGCCATGCCCACCAGACAATTAGGAGTATGCAAATGAACACAACAAAGATGATGGGTTAATTTGCATACACAGGCACTGTGTTGGGAGGGTAGGGTGGGACGCTTGCGTTGTTGCCATGGCGATGATGCAAGCCACTCCGGGCCTCTGGGCAGCATGAGAAGGCTGAAAGGCCGCTCTGGCCCAGAGGGAAGGCAGTGCCGGCAGCCAGGGGAAGGCAGGCCCATTCTTCTATGATTCTTTGGGCATTAGGCCTCTAGTGGGACAGCAAAACTTGTGGCCTGGGTTACCAGGTATATTCTGCCTCTGTGAGCCTGACCTTCATCATTCAAGTATAAGGCTAACAGCACCCACCTTGCACAGTTGTTGTGAAAGCATTCAGCCTTCTCAACTGGGGTTCTGCAAGAGAATCGAGTTCTACAGAAAATGAGGAGTGACTATTTTCTCAGTTCTCCCAAACAAGACACATTGTTACTACTACTCTAGATGTATAGGACAGACATTAACCCATTAGGTACAATGCATGTTTTAGAGCATTAGGGCCTTGTAGGTGTAGATATTAAGTAAAAGCCATTTACTTTTCTCCTATTGCTTTTTGACATCCAAAAATCTTTGGAATCCGTGCTCTTCTGCATTCTCAAAATTCATGACCTGGGGAAGAGGGCCCTCATCATTCCTATCTTCTATTATTAATGTGGCTCTAACTCATAACCTTTTACTTGCTACCAGTTATTTTTCTAAAATGCAAATCTTACCTCACTCTGTTTTGTAAGATTCTTTTAATTTCTACCCCCTATATGATAAAAGTCCAAATTCCTTAGCACACTATACAAGACTCTTATGATTTGGCCTCTGCTACATACTTGCCCAACCCCTCCCTTCTGCACACCTGACACTCTACACCTACTGGTAACAATGGGCTATATGCACTCTCATTTTCTATATTTTTGCATTTTTTGTTCTTTTAAAATAACAATGTTCCTTTTCTGTACTAATACTCATTCTCGAGTCTCAGTTTAGCCACATCTTTTAAAAAGTCTCTGACTCTTCAATTTGTTTGGATGCCCTGACTGTGTTCCCAAAGTACTCTGTGAATATGCTGGTGAAAGAAGTCCCAAATTGCATTGCAGTTGTTTATTTATCCATCTTCTCCTTTCCCTTCAAACTCCTAAAAATAGTCTACTAGGTGTACCAGTTAATAATGAAGATTTTTTTCAATAGATGGAGTTATATATGTTGATATACTATATGCAATTTGATATGCATGCTATTTTGTTGTATTGACAACAAGCTTCAAAACTTCCTATGTCAAATTTTCTGAAGGTGTTAACATCATAGATATTTTTACACTTGAAAATGTTGAATTTGCCGAAACCGGTTTGGCTCAGGGGATAGAGTGTCGGCCTGCAGACTGAAGAGTCCCGGGTTCAATTCCAGTCAAGGGCAAGTACCTTGGTTGTGGGCACATCCCCAGTGGGCGCATGCAGGAGGCAGCTGATCAATGTCTCTCTCTCTCATCGATGTTTCTGACTCTCTATCTCTCTCCCTTCCTCTCTGTAAAAAAAAACCCAAAACAATCAATAAAATATATTTTTTTAAAAATGTTGATTTTCATGCCAAAAAAAGTGCTGCTGAAAGTTATCGTATACTTCGGGAAGCTTATGGTGAACATCCTCCATCTCAAGATACTTGTGAACGCTGGTTTAAATGCTTTAAAAATGATGATTTTGATATGAAAGACAAAGAACATCTAAGTCAACTGAAAAAGTTTGAAGACCAACAATTACAAGCATTATTGGGTGAAGATGTGTGACAAACTCAGAAACAACTTGCAGAAAGATTAAACGTTGAATAGAAAACAATTTCCCATCATTTACAAGCAATGAGAAAGATTTTAAAGGAAGGAAAATGGGTGCCACATCAGATAAATGAAAGACAAATGGAAAATGGAAAAGTCAAAGGTAAAATGTTGCTTCAACAACACCAAAAAAAAGATTTTTTTGCATCGAATTGTGACTGGCGAGGAAAGTGGATTTATTTTGAGAATCCCAAATGCATAAAATCATGGGTTGATCCAGGTCAATCATCAACATTGACTGCAAGGCCAAATTGCTTTGGAAAGAAGACAATGTTCTGCATTTGGTGGGATCAGGAAGGTGTGGTTTTTTGAGCTTCTAAAACCAAGTGAAACCATTAATACTGATGGCTATCAACAAATAATCTATTTGAACCATGCTTTGATCATAAAACCACCAGAATGGGCCAGAAGACATGGCAAGTAATTTTGCTTCATGATGATGTACCATCACACACTTCAAAACCTGTTAAAGACACGTTAAAAAATCTTGCCTTGGAAGTATTAACCTACCCGCTGACTGGTAATTGAGTTTTAATGGTATAGAGAGGGAAAATTACAGTCCAAAGGCCAAATCTAGCCTAGTACTCACAGCCTGTTCTATAAATAAAGTTTTATTGGAATATAGCCACACCCCTTAAGATAGTAGCTGCTTTTGCACTAGGACAGTGGTCGCCAAACTGCGGCTCGTGAGCCACATGTGTCTCTTTGGCCCCTTGAGTGTGGCTCTTCTACAAAATACCTAAGTAGACAGCCTGGGCAAGTCTACTTAGAAGAAGTTTAAAAAATTTGGCTCTCAAAAGAAATTTCAATCATTGTATTGTTGGTATTTGGTTCTGTTGACTAATGAGTTTGCCGATTACTGCACTAGGACATCAGAATTGGCAGTTGCAAATACATACCAGTAAGCCCTTCACAGAAAAAGTTTGCTGACTCTTGAGCATTTGAGAAATGAGGATGCTGGGCTTTGGGTGTAAAGTAAATGCTCATTTTTATTGCTGTTATACTGACTAGATATCTTAGAAGTTTCAGATCTCTAAGTGGTATTTTCTTTTTTAAATATATTTTATTGATTTTTTATACAGAGGAAGGGCGAGGGACAGAGAGTCAGAAACACTGATGAGAGAGAAACATCGATCAGCTGCCTCCTGCACATTCCCTACAGGGTATGTGTGCACAACCAAGGTACATGCCCTTGACCGGAATTGAACCTGGGACCCTTGAGTCCGCAGGCCGATGCTCTATCCACTGAGCCAAACTGACTAGGGCTAAATGGTATTTTCAGCAGTGTGTTGAAATTTAAATTTATTATTTTAAAATCCTTAAACTGGATCAAATTCAAAGTGAGCCTTTGGCACATTAGTGATGCAAATTATAGAAAACACATAGCAAGCAATAAAAACAATCCACAACTTAAATCTAAATAGGCGTAAATGTACCATAGTTGGTCGAGAAGCACTGGATTCTGGTAGTTGCAATTTGACCGGTGGTCGTCCATCATACTGAGGAAGTGGAGTGGGGTATAATACTGTGGGCATCTCTATGTTTATTCCGGGGAGTCCATGAAACATGGATTTCTAAGGATGATGATTAAGAAAGCACACACAAAAAAACACAAATAAAGAATCAGAATTATTCATTATGTTCTAGATCACAAAAACAACAAATTAATGTTTAGAAGCTTATTAAGGAAATAAAAATGGGATAAAAAATAGCTTATAAGACTTAATGAAGAGTTTAGTCACATCCAGCAAGATCTGATTTGATTAGATTAGATATGATTTAAGTTTATTCATTTATTTATTATTTAATTTATTGTTATAAAATTTATCCAGGCCTATGTAATTATCTTATCTAAATACAAATTTTTAATTTAGCTTATCTATGTCCACATGTCTGCCTATCTATTTAGGAGTAGGGGAGATGGCACAGGGAAAACATTAAAATTTCATTTTCCCATGATAAAGCTAAGTTATCATACATGGCTTAAATCTGAGGCTAGCAAAAGCTTTTACTATTTTCTGACTGTACTGATGACAGTTGGATCCTCAGAGAGGCTGACCTGACTTTCCCACTGACTAAAGGTTCAGAAGCCAAAGGATGTCCTGGCAGGCTACTGACACACATCTTTTTTTCTTTTTCTTTAACATTTTTTTATTGATTTCAGAGAGGAAGGGAGACAGAAACATCAATGATGAGAATCATTGATTGGCTGCCTCCTACGTACCCCCTACTGGGGATCAAGTCTGCAACCTGACACGTACTCTTGACCGGAATTGAAGGGGGATCCTTTAGCCCACAGACCGACGTTCTATCCACTGAGCCAAACCAGCTAGGGCCTGACACAAATCTTGACTGGCCTATCTATTATAGGGGGCAAGAGGCAAGGAGAAGACCTGGTTCTTCTTTCAAATACAGTTTCAAGATCCTCTAAAATTAAATTATTTCCAGATCATACATAGTCCTTTCCTAAGTGAAGATAGATAAAATTTTAGAATTTTGAGACATGTACTCCATAAAGCAAGGTTTATTGTTTTCAGTTCTTAATTTTAAGTAAGTTTGAATATGAACATTTTATTCTTCTCTCTTAAAACAAAATACGCTAAAACTAGCCTTGGAGTGATGGTCCTTATGCCTGAGGTTTAATAGGAAAGATATCAACCATAATGAGGATGTGGGTTTAAACAGACAATGCCTTACCTTGAGCACAGCTAGGAGAGCTCCGAGTTCATCAGTCTGTGTCAATTTCATTTTCCCACCATTTAGAAGTGACTGTATACCTTTTAATGCATTTTGTAACAACTAGGGGGGAAAAGACCAAGTTAAAAGGTAAATGAATTTGGTTGCCCAACGATCAACTTTCTAGAACCACTTAAGATAGAAGAGAAAATGTCTTTAGATGATGAAAAAAACCTTTATAAAGGGAGGGGGAAAAATACAAAAATGAAAATATCCCATGAAGATCCATCTGATGAACTACTTGTTATTTTCCAGAACAGAGTGTTTTTATTGAATAAGAGTGGTCTTATCATACATGTTTACAAATCAGCATGTACAAATGGTAAGAAAAAAAAAGGAGACATTCAGTGGGAAGAATGTGATAGGAATGAAAAAGTAGCAGCAGAGATAAGAAGCAGGGAATCTATAATACAACAACCTCAGCAGCTCTCACAGGCAAAGAAATGAATGTGGGAGCAGGTTTCTGGACAGCAATTCTGATCAAGATTGATTTTTTGACTCAGTAATCCCATTTCAGAATTCTATCCTTAAGAAATGCTCCTTATATGGAGAGGATGTAAACTGTAGACCTTTTGAAATAGTGGAAATATTGAAAAAACTTCAGTTTCCATTAATTATGACAATCTTAGCTAATAAAAGAACAATATGCAAATTAACCATCACTCTGTTACACCCACAAATCATGCCCACCAGCCAATCAGGAGCAAGTATGCAAATTAACCCAACCAAGATGGCTGTGGCAGGAGGAGAGAGCAGGAGGGAGGCTTGGGTTTTCCCTAAAATGGAGGAAGCCAAGCTTTCCACACACCCTGGCCGCCCCAGGCCTCCACTCCAGGCTACAAAGTTTCAATTATAGAAAACAAATAAATCCCAACAAAAATGACGGTAGCCATGGAGCTGGAGAGAACAGGAGGCTAGGGTTTCCCTGGCAATGGAGGAGGCCAAGCTTCTGTAGCCCTGATCTGCCTTGGCTCCGCTCCAAGCTACAAAGTTTCAATTGTAGAAGATAAACAAATCTGATACTAGGACCTCCACTTGGGTCACTGAGGGGTGTGGCCGGCCTGCAAACCATCACAGGCCCTTCGCCCAGACTGTCCCATGCCCCAAGGGAACCCCCACCCTGATCCGGGACACCCTTCAGGGCAAACCAGCCAGACCCCACCCATGTACCAGGCCTCTATCTTATCTAATAACAGTAATATGCAGATTGACCATCACTCCAACACACAAGATGGCTGTCCCCATGTAGTCAAAGATCCTGTCCCCATGTGGACACAAGATGGCTACCACAAGATGGCCAGAAGGGGAGGGCAGTTGGGAGGGACCAAGCCTGCAAGGGAGGGCAGTTGTGGGTGATCAGGCCAACAGGGGAAGGCATTAGGGGTGACCAGGCCAGCAGAGGAGGGAAGTTGGGGGTGATGGGATCTGCAGAGGAGGGCAGTTAGGGGAAAACAGACTGGCAGAAGAGCAATTAGGCATCAATCAGGCTGGCAGGGGAGTAATTAGGGGTTGATCAGGCTGGCAAGCAGAAGCGATTAGGGGCAATCAGGAAGGCAGGCAAGGGAGCAGTTGGGAGCCAGCAGTCCTGGATTGTGAGAGGGATGTTGGACTGCCCGTTTAGGCACTGGGATCGAACCTAAACGGACAGTTGGACATACATCCCTCAAGGGGTCCCAGATTGGAGAGGGTGCAGGCTGTGCTCAAGGTACCCCCCCATGCACAAATTTCATGAACTGGGCCTCTAGTGATTATATAAAAAGCTAATTCTTTACCCCCACCCCATTTTGCCCCTCTGTAAAAAAAAAAAAAAAAAAAATTAAAAAAAATCAATAAACATAACCTCAGGTGAAAATTAAATAAATAACAGCAAATTAAAAAGTCACTAGTCTGAAACTATATTGCTTTTATAGTCAGGAGGGGGGGAAATAGAGTTCTTTAAAAACCTAGAAATGCAAAACAAAAACAACAGCAAAACAAACAAAAACAGTTTCTTGTAATTTAAACTTGAGAGATATGATTTCAGTCTATTTAGGTTATCAACATTCCACTTATGCCTAAATCTCCAGACAAACTAATATACTAGTAGGAACCAAATTAAAATCTTTGGTAACGGCTTTGGTTCCACTGCTGCTTTTAGTCTTGTCTGTTACATTCGCAAGATTAGCGATAGTCCCACCTACCATGCAAAATGTGATATCATCCATATCAGGTGATTTTGGAGACTGTAAAATGGTCAAGAAAGCTTGGAAGCAGATATTCTGGTAGGGCTCCTCCAAGTATGGCTGCCCTGGCACACTGAAACACACACAGAGAAAGTCAGTCTCCTTCAAAATGGGTCTTGCAAAAGAATAAGAATTAAAAGTAGCAATAATAGAACGGCGGAGTTGGAATGTACTCTCTAAAGAAATTGTATTATGGAAGACTGTATTATGGTGCAGGCCCAAGACTGATATGAATTGAAGAAGGAAGAATGGTTTCCTTAGGAAAAGTTACAGAAGTTTGTAGTGGAAGAAGTATGGAGAGAGAAATCTTATTTAATTCTGCAAGGGAAATCATGCCGACAGATCCTGTCAAGGCAGAATCACACAGCTGAACATGCCTTCCTAGTCCCTGAACAACACTGCAATGTAGAGACAAATTATCCTAATTAGTTCAAGTTCGTGCTGCTCATTTCCTACTGCATAAGTCTAGAATTGGGCAGCTGGGATTGGTTCCATTTTCTTAGAAGAAATAGGCCTTGACAGACAAATCTCACCAAAGCTTAAATTCATATAAATAGAGCCTTCTAAAACACTGAATAAGATTAGAATTTATACCAGTAGAAAACAAAAACTTGACATACGGCACATATATCACTTTTACAATATTTTAGGAAAAAGGTCCTAGTCTATTTTCCTTCATTTCTTTACAAACAATATAAAATTTTAAAATAAGCAATATATTATTAGCAAAGAGCAGAGGAAATGCAGACAGATCTGACTTCAGACAGGTTGAACCACCTACAAGGAGCCCACGAGAGGCCCTATCTTATTACACCTGGGAAGTCTGATGGGACCCACGTACCTGAGACATAAGTTTGCCATACAATGCACTGCAGCTCTCCTAACTTCAGGGTCAGACTGAGCCAAGTCACTCAACCTCATCAAGAGTCCATTCTTGCCTAATAAGTCTGGGAGATACTGAAACAAAATGACAGCCAGTGTTGGTCAAAGAACAGCTTCTGAAAAATATTACTCTTTAGACAGATTTCATTTTTTAAATTAAAAGGCAGATAAATACAAAGAGACTAGCTGCTAGCTAAATCTTTAATTTATTTATTTAAAAATATTTTTATTGATTTCAGAGAAGAAGGGAGAGGGAGAGAGAGCAACATCAATGACAAGAGAGAATCATTGATTGGCTGCCTCTTGTACACCCCCCACTGGCGACCAAGCCCACAATCCTGGCATGTGCCCTTGACCAGAATGAACCTGGGACCTTTCAGTCTGCAGGCCAACACTCCATCCACCGAGCCAAACCAGCTAGGGCTAGATATCTTTTAGATGGAGATGCAAAGTTATGCCAAAAGACATCAGTAAGGATCATCACTCCCAGCCTAGGTAGTTGCCAAAGTATTTAGTCTTGGCTGCGTAATGATAATAAATAATAATGGTTAACATTTACCAAGTGCCAAGCATTTTACAAGTATTATCTCACTTCATCCCGAGGAACTATTTTACACAAGAGGAATGAGCCTCAGAGTAGGCGAGTAAGTGTTGCTAAGCCACATCTAATTAATGGCAGGACAGAAACCTGAAAAAAGGCCTGTTGGTTCATAACCTGTACTCATAACCCTTCAAAAAACAAAAATAAAAAAACAGAGACGAAACTGGTTTGGCTCAGTGGATAGAGCGTCGGCCTGGGGACTGAAAGTTCCCAAGTTCGATTCCGGTCAAGGGCATGTATATTGGTTGCGGGCACATCCTCAGTAGGGGGCATGCAGGAGGTGGCTGATCAATGTCTTTTTCTCATCGATATTTCTGGCTTTCTATCCTTTTCCCTTCCTCTTTGTGAAAAATCAATTTTATATATATATAAGAGTGAACTCAGGCAACACTAATGGACATGTAAAAAAATAACAAGTTATTTAAAAACAAAACAAAACAAAAAACAAAAAAACAAACAGAACACAATTTAAATTACCTTTTGACATCTTGAGCCATTGCCGTAAACCAGAGCTGCCAGGGCTTGAAGAATTTTCACGTGTGTCCAGGAACTGCATTGTTGAATTGCAGAAATTGTGTACGCCAACAGAAAATCCAGGTTTTGCTCATCAACTATCACCTATAGAGAGAGGAAAAAATATGTATGATCTATTTCAAAAAAATTTTTAAATCTTTTTCAGACACATATGCTCATCGGAATTAAGCTGTGTAAGAGAGAGAGTGTGGTGTGTTCATCTTTTTTGTGTCAAAAAGATCAGCTCTATAGGCTTTAAAAAGTCTGATCAAGACTGGGCCTTCTCTTGGCCTGAGTCTTGTTTATTTCTTCCCCTTTATTCCCTCTACTCAAAGTACAATATGGCAAAGTCCTTGTAACTTTTCCTTGAACTAACCAGACATTGGCAGCTGTAAATATACAGATATGTAAGGCTCAATCCATTGAAATTTCTTAATTCAACTACACTGCCTTATACATAGTAAGTAAATGCTCAACAAAAACATTGTGAATAAATGTTTACTAAATAGCTACAAAGTCTTCACCACAATGTGGTGAATACAACAGGGAGAGATGGTATACCCCTGTCCTCCAGTTGTTTATAATCTTGTTGGGGAAAAGCAGGCTAATCCTAATACCAACTCACAGACAACTATCATTAAATGCTGGAGAGTTGGTTAAGGGCTGTAGATGCCATAGGTGATGAGAAATGATCCCAACTGCCAGTGTGACAAAGATGACATACCTAAGAACAGTAAACATTCAGAAGCTATCACATCAGTCTGAAAACTTCTAAACATGAAAACAGCCTTATTCCATTTAATGAAGTCACATGCAGCAGACACTGTTGGGAACTTACCACCACTTACTTCCTGGTTTTTACATTTTGTTTGGGTGCCCACCTCTTCTACATGAGACCTGAGGGTAAATCCTAATTAACCTAAGACAGGATCAATTTTGTCCACCAGGGAACATTTGGCAATGCTTGTATACATTTACGATTTGTCACAACTGGAGGGATGCTACATGCAACTAGTGGGTAGAGGCCAAGGATTCTGCTAAACATCCTATAATGCACAGGACAGAATTACCCAATCCAAAAGCAATAGTGCTGAGGTCGAGAAACCATCATGTTAGGCTTCAACTTCACATTGTAATCAATCATCTACAGCAGCAATCGCCAACTGATGGCCCATGGACCACTGGTGGTCTGTGAGGTCGAGAAGGCTGGCGACCGCTGATTTAGGACAGTCAAGGTTTAAAGTCCCAATTTAAGCCACTTATGGTCATACCATTCCCTGATCAAATTGCTGCAGAGAGGTTTTCATATGACCTACATCTGTTCAGCCAAGTATCAAGGGAGATCCACAGGAGAACCTGCTGGCCAAATTTCCTCATTCTTAAAAAAAAAGGGAAAAAAAAAAGACATAAAATAAACACTTCTTTTGCCTCTGCTGGGTGTTATTTTGCTTGGATGCCTGGAATTGAAGCAGTCACCAGTCTTCTGATGACCGTGAGAGATGCTGGCTAAGGATAACCCATATACTGCAGGTGACAAAACTGAAAGATACTAGTAATCCTCTGATTTTAACTACCCCTAGAGCTGCCTCCCTTGGGGCATAATTAAAAAAAAAATTGCTTAGCTATCCTGAGCTGGCTTTTCTGTTTCTTGAAGCCAACAGCACCCTAAATTAATAAGTTTTGTTGTGAACTACATTCCTATACTACTCATGTAGTATCTTATTGTAATAACTTTAATATTTTAACCATTCATAAAAATAAATTTGGTTAGCAAGTCGGAAACAGTTCTAGAGAGAAGAGAGCTATGGTATATATCTTGATATTACAAAGGGTGCTTTTATCTAGCATCCTCTTACCTCTAAGCTACTTCTCATATTTAAAAAATACTAAAAATAGACCACAAAAAATGGCAGTTTTTGCAGAGGAAAAAAAAATAGATAGGAAAGGTGTAGGGGATTATTCCAATTTATTCTTAGATATATGTTGTTCAAATACACCTTCATGAAAAAAATTTTTTTTAATTTTTATTGTCCAGATTATTACAATTGTTCCTATTTCCTACCCCCCCATGGCTCTCCTCCACCCAGCTCCCACCCCACTCTCTGTCCTTACCTCCCCCACATTGTCCTCATCCACAGGTGTACAATTTTTGTCCAATCTCTCTCCTCATTCCCCTTTCCCTTTCCCCCTGAGAATTGTCAGTCCACTCCCTTTCTATGTCCCTGATTCTATTATATTCACCAGTTTATTCTGTTCATCAGATTTTTAATTCACTTGATTTATAGATTCACTTGATAGATATGTATTTGTTCATAATTTTATCTTTACCTTTTTCTGCTTCTTCCTCTTCTTAAAGAGTACCTTTTAGCATTTCATATAATACTGGTTTGGTATTGAACTCTTTTAGTTTTTTATCTGTGAAGCTCTTTAACTGACCTTAAATTCTGAAGGATAGCTTTGCTGGGTAATCTTGGTTGTAGGTTCTTGCTATTCATGACTTTGAATATTTCTTTCCACTCCCATCTGGCCTGTATAGTTTCTGTTGAGAAGTCAGCTGACAGTCATATGGGTGCTTCCTTGTAGGTAATGAACTGTTTTTCTCTTGCTGCTTTTAATATTCTGTCTTTTGCTCTTGGTATTTTAATTATGATGTGTCTTGGTGTTATCCTCTTTGGATTCCTTTTGTTTGGGGTTCTGTGCACTTTTTGAACTTGTTAAGTTTATTTCTTTCACCAGGTGGAGGAAGTTTTCAGTCATTATTTCTTCAAATGATTTTCAATATCTTGCTCTCTCTCCTTTTCTGGCACCCCCATAATTCTGATGTTGGTACACTTGAAGTTGTTCCAGAGGCTCCTTATACTATCTTCACATTTTTGGATTCTTTTTTCTTTTCTAGTTGAGTGTTTTCTGCTTCTTTGTATTTCAAGTCTTTGATTTGATTCTTACGTTCTTCTATTCTCCTGTTAGGTCTCTGTATAATTTTTTTTTTTTATTGCTGTCAGTGTATGTTTAATTTCTAGTTGGTCTTTTTTCATGTCCTCTTGGGTTTCCCTAAATTTATCCATCTTTTCTAGGAAATTCTTGAAAAACCTTATTACCATTGTTTTGAACTTTATATCCAGTCATTTGTTTTCCTCCATTTCTTTCATTTGTGATCTCTTTGTCTCCACATTTTCACTGCTTCCCTGAGTTGGTAGAATAGTTTTGTATGCTAGGTGTCCTATACGGCCCAGTAGCTCTGCCTCTCCAGTTACCTGAGGTAGACTCTCTTGGTGCACCCCGTTTTGGACTGTGTGTACAGCCTTGTTGTAGTTGAGTCTTGATTGTTCTTGGTATCACTGAGGGGAATTGACCTCCAAGCCAATTGGTTGTGAGGATCAGCTGTGTCTATACAGGGAGAACTTCTGTGCTGGAGTCAGCCTTATGATACAAGACTTGCACAACTGCAAAAGCCTCTGTGCTCAGCTTGGATGGATGGAGTGGAGTCTCAGGGCTGAGCAGACAGCCTTGGATTCCCGACAGCCCTGCCTTACGAGGTCCCTGTGTCTCAGTGTCCCTTGGTAATCACTGTAGCCCCCTCTGCATGCGCTCGCGCTTGCGCGCCTCTAGACCTCTGGTTTTGCGGCTCCCCTGAGTTTCCGTGCACTCTGGGGACCCATATGAGTCTGGGTCCCCAGGGTCTTGCCCAAAATTGGGGTTCAATGCAGTCAGAACTGGGGCTCAATGCAGTCAGGAGTTTCCATCTCCCTCCCACTAGAGGAAGCCAGCCAGGCATTCCACTGCCTGTCCTCTCTACACGCATGTCTCCATACCTCAGCTTTTTGCAGCTCCTCTGAGTCTCCGTGAGCTCCTCTTTCCTTCTAGTTGTAGAATTTCCACTCAGCCAGCTTTTCTGTGGTTCTGGATGATGTCCGTTCTGTCTTTTAGCTATAGTTTTGAAATTGTTGTGTGAGGCAGCAGGTTAGGTGTTCACCTATGCCACCATCTTGGTTTTTTTCCCCATGAAAAAATATAAGACCTGGGGGGCCTCAATGAAATTGGTTTCTTTGGGAACTTCTAGAATTATACAGAATATCTGAAGAAACTTCTACAATTGTATAGCATTTTTTTTATAAAATCAGTTATATTTGTTTTAATATCATTCTCTTAGCAGACATTTCCTTTCTCTTTAGTTTCTCAAAAGACCAACCTAACATACCTACCACAGATGTAGTGTTTCAAAGGTACTTACTTATTCTCAAAGTGTACAATCTGAATTCTAAAGTTTCACAAATGATTACCTGTAATGTGTTAAGTAAATGGTGGGTAAGCTGAGACACTTTGCTGACAAGATGATTCTGATTAAGAGGCACCAGTCGGCAAGCTTGGACAAGAAGAGTGCTGACATCCTACCAAAAACAAAACAAAACAAAAAGACAATGAAAGGTGATAGAGCCAAGTGAAGAACCCCCTCTGCAAAAGGCAAAATGAAAGTGAATGGTTTACATTCAAAATTGAGGCAGAAAGTAGGAAATGACAGCACAAAAATAGGATGTGCTGGAAATAATTAATACAGTTTCTGTCAGGTTAAAGATTCCAGAGTCTCTACATAATAGAAGCAGTATAATTAATAACCAAGGGAAGGTTTCCATAATATAAAAGCACAACTGAAGTAAAAAATACCAAGAAGTAGCAAACCAGATTTTCCTTTTTAAAAGTATTTTTATACATTTCATAGAGAAAAGGAGAGGAAGACAGATTGAGAGAGAGAACCATCAATGATGACAGAGAATCATTGGGCTGATTCCTACACCCCCCTCTCCCCTCCAATGGGGATCGAGCTTACAACCTGGGTATGTTTCCTGATCAGGAATCAGACTGTGACCTTCTGGTTCATAGGTTGATGCTCAACCTCTGAGCCTGCCAGTTGAGCAGCAAACCAGATTTTCATTGCCACTGGGAAAATCAGAAATGATTCTTGTATGAATTTAATGTAAAATTAGGGGATTCTAAATAAAACAAAAATTGCACCATTTATTCATTGATGTTTATTGACTAAAAAGGCTCTGAGCACCTACTATGTGCCAGATCTTTGTGATCCAAACATATTTCTGAGCCCTAAAAAGCTCACAATCTAATGAGGGAGAGGAAATACAAATACTTAAAGTGACCTAAGCGCTGAAAGAATTAAGTACAAACTTTAGGATAATGGTAATTAGGGAGGTCTTGTGGAAGTGAGTTTTAAGCAGAGTGTGGGATGGTTTGAAGGAAGAGTAAAAATCTGTAGACAGACAAGGCTTTAGAGACATTGGAAGCAAAGGGAATGGAGTGTAAAGTCTCGGAAACACTAGTGGGAGTGAAATACCAATAGGTGCGTGAGGAACAGTAAGTTGTAAATGACCGCACACAGAGCACAGGAAGAGGAGTTACGGAACAGGAAACTGGAAAGGCACATAGTTCTTGGTACAAAAAAATCTCAAATCATGCAAATAAAACGAAAGTCCCCATCTACTCCCTTAATTCCACTCTGCTCCCTAGTAACACAAACTCTTACTTTGTTGCGAACTCTTTGTATCTATAAAATGTACATTACACTTTTAAATCTCCTCACCCTATATTGGTCCCCCACGGTATGAACTGTTCTGTAATTTGCTTTGAGCATTTACTGATATATATTGAAGATGTTCCCAAGTCAAAAGTTTTACTTCTCCAGTCAGATTTTCTTCCACTAAAGAAAAGATCACTTTGTCAGCAAAGCAAAGAATGGGTTGGAGAAGGGCTGGACTGGAGGCAGGCGATAAGTTAGAGGAGACAAGTGGAACAGTCCAAGAAAGAGTCCCCTGGCCTGAGGGCCCACGGCCTTGGCATGTGGTATATAGAGAGGAGCGGATGGACACAAAAATATTAGGAGAGAGACTGTAAAGAATCCAGACTGGACAGGCTCTGGAAGGAAGGAAAGGGGAAGAACCGGTCTGTACCCGTGTAACTTGGCAGACTGTGCCTGTGCTTGTGTGGAGCATGGTATGTGGACTCACCGTGAGGAACTGTCAAGTCTGAGTTGCCTGTGAACACCAAGGGGACTGGGCCAAGTGTTCAGGGAATGCTGTCAACAGTATCCACGGCCTGATGTGTGTGAATAACATTACCCAGAGTACTTCTCAAGGGTGGCAGAGAGAGGCAGAGCTGGCATGAAGGCACAAAAAAGGCAGGGACTTTGTGACAGACTTAGGTTCCAATTCTAGCTCTGCCTTTGCCAGCAATATGACACTGAATCTTTATGAGCCTCAGTTTGTTGTTTTTTTCGGTGTTTTTTTTTTTTTTAATCAGTAAAACAGACTTAATACCCACGCTCTAAAGTTCCTGGAGCCATACACGGAGAAGCACAGTACATAACCCCTGCGCCATGCACTCAATAAACAGCAGCAGTGAGTTTTCTACATAAAGTATTCTGGGTGCGGGGAGTGGAGGAGGGAGTGGAGCAGGGAGCGGAGTTGGGAGGGGAGGGGCGGGCTGGGAAGGCAATGAATGGGATGGAGAAGGCTGGACTGCAGGCAGGCGGTCAGTCAGAGGAGACAGGTGGAACAGTCCCGGAGAGAGCCCCCTGGCCGGAAACCAGAGAAGACACGGGCGCTGGGATCGGAGCAGGAGTCATTCCAGTCGGGCTTTGGAAGATGCCAGTGTGCGGGCGGGCACTGCAGGGTCTTCCAGGCAGAGGAGAAGCAAGGAGCCCACCAGCCTCGAACTAAGCAATGCGAAGTGGGAGGGGGCGGGGGTGAGGAAAGCCCGGACAGGCAGCCGGGAGCCACGGGCTAGGGTCCCCGAGGGGTGCGGCCGGGGCCAGCCGACTCCCGCGGTCCTGTCCGCCGGCACCCGCCTACCTCCGGCGCCACGCCGCCGCCCGCGCTGTAGTTCTCGGAGATGAGCTGGTCCAAGAGCAGGTGGATCTCGGTGCGGGAGGCGCTGCTGTCATCCGGGCGCAGGGCGCGCAGCCGGGCCGACAGGCGGCGGAACCCAGCGCCCTGCTCCCGGGGCAGCTCCCGCGGCGCCTCTCGCGGCGGCCCGCCCAAAGGGGAGCAGGCCACTTGCACGGTCGCCATGTTTCCGACGTACAACGCAGGGAAATACTTCCGGGGCATCCTGGGCTCCGCGCTCCACTTCCGGAAACACCTTCTGTAGAGCAGAACCCCACGCCTTAGGGTTCCCACGACTTGGGGGAGCAGATCCTGAGATGGGTTCTGCAAAGAAGTACCTGTCACATTTAGCTCGGAGGCTTTCCCCCCGCTCACTCTCTCCCTGAGCCCGGACTGAAAGGTGGAGACTGTATTTGTTCTCCCAGAAAGATGGTTTCTGAGCAGGAGTGGCATTCCTGTTTGGCACCAGAGTTTCAGATTCGGGCTAGAGTTGGAGAGGCAGAGGGCCATTGGGGATGGCAGTGGCGGAAACTGCTAGTTCTACTACTACATTCCTCTACTTCAGTGGTTCTCAACCTTCCTAAGGCCGCGACCCTGTAAGACAGCTCCTCATGTGGTGGTGACCCCCAACCATAACATGATTTCCGTTGCTACTTCATCACTGTAATTTTGAACTGTAATGTAAATGTCTGATATGCAGGATGTATTTTCATTGTTACAAAACTGAACATCATTAAAGCATAGTGATTAATCACAAAAACAACATGTAATTGTATATTGTGAAATATTTCTAATTACAAATAAATGAAATTTTGTCTTGAATCGTGGTGTAGCATGGATAACAGTCTTCATAGGACAACAGCAAACTACATGGCTACATTTTGCTACACCGAGGAGCGGTGTGTTGGTTCCTAAGACCATGGGAAATAGGTGTTTTCCAATAGTCTTAGGCGACCCCTGTGAAAGGGTCGTTCGACCCCCAAAGGGATTGCGGCCCACGGGTTGAGAACCGCTGCTCTACTTACATCTTATCTCAGCCCCTGACCTTCTCCCAGGCACAAACCACCCTGAATAAGGTTACATTTCCCAGTATTCCTTGCAGCTGATTGGGATCCCCCACTCTCCCCCCCCCCATGGATTTTGTGACATCTCACCACACAAGTAATTCAGGAGTTCAAACAGAACCGTGTAAAATATAACCCACTGAGATTGGACACTCCCAAGGTTTCCTGAAACCTTAAAAGGAAAATGCTGGAAAAGAAAAGAGCCATTTTTTAAAGCTGTGAACAGTTTCCAGTCACCCAAGAGGTGAAGTCTTGGAATTTACATTTGGGTAGACAGGGAAAACCTTTGAGTTATGCAAATATAAAGCAAATTTTCACCCATGGCTCTTGGGGGAAACCCTGAAGTCAACTGAATGTACCTGTTTTATACTGAGAATAAAGCACTTCTGTTTAGCCATGAAAACTGGGAGTGTGTTCTGGAAGAGCTAATTCTCTGAAGACTTTGGGTTTCTTTGAGGAGAAATATTTATTTTTTGTTTGAATTTAGATTTCACTTTGCTTGCTATTATTATTTTGGGAAATGCACATACGTATGTGATGTATGTATATGTATTTGCGATATTTAAGCATTTGCTCAGAGAAGATCAGGGAGCGAACGCCAGTGTGAACGACCACTGGAGTCCAGACCAAATTAAAATTTAGAGAGCCTTTATTAGCTGGTCAGCAACTGCTCTGCCTTTCTCCATGCAGGGAGTCCAGAGAGTAGCAGTGACCCTTTGTGCAGGATTGCTTTTCAGCACATTTACCACATCTTGTTTTTGCAGAGCAAGTAATTTAAGACAAAATAGTTTTTAAAATGTTAGGGTCATATTATTGATGACCATGTTATTTACAGGGTCATCCTGTTCTTCAGAAAGCTGACAGTGTTCTATCTTGCAAGGCTATTTTTTGAGGTGCAGCTGGGAGGAAGCATGCCCCAAAACTTCTACTCTCTAACAATGTTTTAGTTTGAGTTCTCAAAAAGCAGAGCCTCGGTTAAGGTTAGTATGTGAGTGAATTACTCAGGAATGAACATGGAAGAATCAATACAAATATATGCTATTAAGTTGGCCATTGCATGGGGTGAGTGATTCCCCAATTCTCAGAACTTTCTGAGAAGCCTTTCAGAATGTGCTCAGAATACCGCCCCCCCTCCACCACAGGAATGGAAGGGGTAACCACATATTTGTAAGTGTTTGACCTTTATTGCCAAATGTTGCCCCATCAAGCATGAATTCTCCAGTGCTTCTGAGTTGAGCAATCATCAGTATGTGATGGCTCCTATAGGAATCTCTTATTGTATAGTCAAAGAAGCCCTGAGGCAAAAGTTAGAGGTGTGGTGTACTGGAGTACAAGTTCAAGGCAAGGATTCACAGTTATTTTATGCTAAGCTGATAGATAACTGAGATAAACTGATTACTGTAGCAATGATTACAATCTACACTAATAAAAGAGAAATCTGCAAATTGACCTTACCTCCACTATACCACCAACCAATCAGGAATGAGTATGCAAATTAACCCAATCAAGATGGCAGTGGCCATGGAGCTGGAACTAGCAGGAGGCTTGGGTTGTCCTGGCGATGAAGAAAACCAAGCTTCCCACCCACCCTTGCCAACCCTGGCCTCCTGTCGAGGCTACAAAGTTTCAATTATAGAAGATAAATAAATCCCAGATACTTACTTCCAGCCAGCCCTGGTGCTGAATTAAAAAAAGAAAAAAGAAAAAAAGGAGGGCCTGGGAGCTTGGGTTGCCAGGGGGTGATCAGACCAGGATGGGATGGCAGGCAGAGTGGGTGATCAGGCTGGTGGGGGAAAGGGGGCATTTGAGGGCAAGCAGGCTGGTGACGGGGCAGTTGGGGGCAAGCAGGCCGGCAGGTGAGCGACTGGAGTCAGCAGTCCTGGATTGTGAGAGGGATGTCTGACTGCTGGTTTAGGCCCGATCCCTGTAAATCAGTAGGACATCCTTTGAGGGGACCCAGATTGGAGAGGGTGCAGGCTGGGCTGAGAAACAGGCCCCCCCAAGCATGAATTTCATTCACCGGGCTACTAGTAGGAATATAAGGGGGAGAGTATTTGAAGTAGTGTATAAGAGATGTCCAACATACTGGGCTAGAAGGATGGGAGGCCTGTTTATCATCACAGTGGAAGTGGCATAAAAGAGACTGAAAAGGATGTAGGTTTGACGTGGCTCATTTTAGGTTGCATGGGATTATAGTTAAGACCCTGATACATGTGACTTTGAACAACTTACTTAATTTCTCCAAACCTCAATATCCTTTTATATAAAACTAGAGGCATGATGCACAAAATTTGTGCAAGAGCAGGCCTTCCTTCCCCCAGCTGCTGGCATCAGCTTTTCTCTGGCACCTAGAGTTATGCCCAGATTTCAAGATCTCCAAAGACCACTAGGGAGCCGAGTCCAATGCAAAAGCAAAGAGCCTTTATTCAAGCCTGGGCTTGGCTCTCCGCCTCCACTGTTGCAGTGGCAGGATGCAGGAAGAGAGCGAGTCTCGGAAGCACAAAGGTTTTATAGGGGGATGTGGGGCTTCCTCGGACCACTGAGTTGGCCAATCCCGATTGGTTGGGTGAGGGCTGGGGGTTAATGACGCAAAGGTAGGGTGTGGCTAGGGTCTGGTTACACAAAGACAGGATGTGGTCAGCATACTTTTGGCCTTAGGTTAGCTCCCCTTGCATTCCCATTGGCTGATTTAAGGGCAGGCTGAGTAACTGACACATTCTATGGCCTTTCTCGGAAGAGGGGTCAGGTCAGAGACACAGCTACACAAGATGGAGGACACGAAATGGAGTCAGTCCTGCTCTGCTCTTTCATTCCCCCCTTGTCCTGGAACTTACGGCTCAATCATGAGACAGACTGCCTTTCTACCCTGCCCTCCTTTACTAGAAGCCTGTACTGGGCATGAAGAACCATCAACTGAACTGCCCCTTTGCAAGTTCTTAAAGGGCCCCTATGTGCTGAGGCCTTGAAACCTCAACCAAAGACCTGGCCTAGTGCCAGCACTAATAATTTTGTCCAGGAAAGGTTTAATGGCCTCTCTGAAGTGAGCATAGTCTCATTTTCCTTATTATTTAAGCAAGCAAGCAAGCATTTACAGAAGCCAATAGCAAGGTTAAAATTTCTAACAGCTGTTTTTATATAAGATGGATGCTTCACTGGGACCCAGGTTTCATCAGGAAGGTCGTCTGGAAGGACGTCTGATCTAATTAGCATATCATGCTTTTATTATTATAGATGGTAATGATAATAAGCATAGTCACAAGGCTGTTATAAGGATAAATTGGATGGTGCTTGTGGAGAATATAATACAGTCTTTGTTGTATAACAAGTGTTCAACAAATGTTATCCAGCCCCCACCTTCTCCTTCTCCTCATCACCCCTGCCCAAATAAGTCAGGTAGTGTGGGTATTTTTTTAGAATGCTGATTTATTAAGAGGAATGGATTTCTTTTCCTTCTCCACCACATCCCCTGTAATCTTCACTCACAGGCCCCCATTTTCATCTGTCTTCCTGGTCAAGGAGCTCCAAACAGCCACATTTTTTGAAGATAGGAACTCTAGGGAGAGGTGCTCAATTATCAGAGAAGGATGACCCTTAAGATAAGTCTTCATCTGAGAAACGGACAAAAAATTTCATGTTAGATCTGCTGTTTTGGGGACCTAAATACACTTATACAATTGGGAGCCAGCAAGGCAAAGAACATCCCAAGGATTATGGGTGGATTGGACAAATAATAGATTATAAACCCAAATGGGTTATTTTTAAATTATATGTTGATTCTATTGTATTTAGTACAACTTGCTTAATTAACATTTTTTTCCCAAGGGGAAATGGTGAAAGGGAGGAAGGGGGAAATTTGTTTTAAAAAAGGAAGAAGAAGGGGGTAAATTAAGAAAGAGCAAGGCTGAGGTTTGCCACTTCTGCTAGTAGGGAAGGCTAGGGAGGGAGGGGAGAGAAAGAAGTTCCAGCTTATTCAGCTCTGTCCCAAAGGACCAATTCAACTTAATTTGTAATAAAAAACTCAGTAGCTTTTAATTATGGTTTGTTTTCATTTAATGGCTACTGCAAATAAAAAAATGAAAAACACTATCCCATGAGGACCCTGAAATATTTATAGAGGAAGGGGTTTTCATAGGTTGATATGGAGCTGTGCATTAAAAGCTTAAAATGAGCATATTCTCTGGTCATTAATTATATGTAGAATTTATCTCAACAAAAGTGAATAAGGGCATGTACACTAATTTACTATTCATTACAGCCAAATTAATACTATAAAAATAAGAAATATATAAGTTTCTATTAATGGAGGTTGCTAAATATATGAGCATGTATGATGAACTTCTATAAGGCTATTAAAGTTGATGGTATAGAAAATGATTGGTGTTGACATGAAGAGTTGTTCACTAGCTATTTCTAAGTGAAATAATCAAGAAATCAAAAGATTATCTTATTTTTACATAAACATTATATAATTGTATGTGTTTAAAGTATTCACCAAAGTGTTAAGTAGGTGCCATTTTTGGGATTCTGGGTGACTTTTATCTTTTTTTTTTTTTTATCAAATAGTCAGATTTCTTTCCAGGATATACTGGGTAATTAAATTATTTTAAATTGGAAACCGCTATTCTAAGATACATACTTCTTTGGGGTTGGGGGAGAGAGTATTGGTGAGGGGAGAGACCACAGAGAGACAGGCTTCTGTGCCATCCATTTCTGGAAAGTCCCATCAGGGCCAAGTGTACAGCCTGCCTGGCTGGGACAAGGTGTGAAGACAGAAAGCAAGGGCCCGATGTTTTTACCTGTCCTTAGTCTGCAACACAGGTGTGGCCACACCCATTGCTGAGGCAGTGCTCCCAGAGGTCACAGTCCCAGTCATCGGTGCAGAGGTCAACACAAGTGCCTACACGAGAACAGACCAGCTGAATACCATTATGCTTCAGGCACAGGGGTAGAGAGGACAGACCTTGTTTAAGGAGCCAGTTACACTTTTTTTCCTTTTAGTTTGTGATTTAAATGATTACTTTTGGAATAATATTCATTAATATCTTATATATTTTATTTTATTTTTTAATATATTTTATTGATTTTTTTACAGAGAGGAAGAGAGAGGGGTAGAAAGCCAGAAACATCAATCAGCTGCCTCCTGCACACGCCCCACTGGGGAGGGGAGTGCTCGTAACCAAAGTACATGCCCTTGACCGGAATCGAACCTGGGACCTTTCAGTCTGCAGGCCAACACTCTATCCATTGAGCCAGACTGGTTTCGGCTTATTTTTAATTTTAAAAATATATATTATTGATTTCAGAGAGAGGAAAGTAGAGGGAGAGAGAGATAAAAACATCAATGATGGGAGAGAATCATTGATTGGCTGCCTCCTGCAACACTCCCCCCCAACCCTCCAATGGGGATTGAGCACACAACCTGGGTATGTGTCCTGACTGGAAATTGAACTGGGACCTCCTGGTTCATAGGTTAATGCTTAACCACTGAGCAACACTGGTCAGGCAATATTTTATATATTTTAGTTAAAAATAATACATTCATATAATCCCAATAAAACAAGGACTACTCTAAAGATGTGTAAGAAGGGGACCTGGTGGGATGTCTACAATGCACTTGCAGATTTCAGAGCAAATCAGTACTATCCTTCCATGTTTCTATTAGTTGTTGTTGATTTATGTTGAGAGAATTACAAACTTCTTGTCCTTGCTCATGGAAGTTGGAACACTCATTACATCTGATTTCTTACTCTGTATAAATCATAGAGGTAAGTCACTCAGGAAATACAAAGATGTAAGATAGGGTCATTACCTGCAGCTTAAAGTCTGACAATGAAAACAAGACACGTTTAAAGCACTAAAGACAAAGCACCTTGAGACAAATGTCCTGAGAAAAGTATATTCAAAGGACTAAAGGGACTCCGAAGGGAGAAGACATTTTTTCCAATTCGATTAACCAGAAAAAGGTGAGGAATGTTTAAAGGCGGAATTGAGAGGGGCAGTAGAGTATTGTGAGAAGAGAAAATAATGACTAGCAAAAGTCCACAAAGGGAAAAGGGGACAGGCAGGTAAGGTGCGGTAGGCACAATACTTAAGGAGGCATTTGCACAGCTCTGAGAATGAGTAGCTTCTTTTTTTTTTAATTATTTTTATTTTGTTTTTTAATATTTTATTGATTTTTCAAAGAGAGGAAAGGAGAGAGATAGAGAGTCAGAAACATCGATGAGAGAGAGAGAGACATCGATCAGCCGACTCCTGTACAACCCCGAATGGGGATATGTCCGCAACCAAGGTACGTGCCCTTGACCGGAATCAAACCCGGGACCTCCAGTCCGCAGGCCAACGCTCTATCCACTGAGCCAAACCGGTTTCAGCATGAGTAGCTTCTTAAGTGTTGGGCCCATGGGCCTCATCCGCCTCACTCCTCACTCTGAAATACAAGGAATACAGGAGGAATGGCAAATGGAAGGTGGATACGCATTAGAAGACTGTTGGAAGTTAAGCAGGAAAAGTAGGCAGGGGACAAAGTTACAGAGACTGGATCTTGAGTAGCTGAGGAGTTTGGATTTCATTTGGCAAGCCAAGAGAGAAACGTGATTGCTGTTTTGTTATGAAAGTTATTCTAGCGTCACAGCACAGAGTGAACCAGGATTGAACAAGCAATTAAACTTCAGGAGGAAGAGGCGGCGGGGGTGAAGGGGGGAGAGGGGGACAGGAATTGCTGCTCAGAAGCTATGGCACAAGCTCAAGCCTGGGGTAATCAGGGCTGGAAATACAGCGTGGCAATGGGGAGTGGAAAGGAAGGGACATATGCAAGAGACAATTTCAAAAAATGGACACTAATTGGCAACCAGTTGCATGGAGGGGAAGGGGAGCAAAGAAGAGAGAGAGGTAAGAGTGGAATCTAACAGTCTTTAGGGAGCAGAAAGAAACACAGTTTGCGAGTTGGTGGAGTGGCAAAAATTGTCAGATGCTGCAGAGGCTAAAGACTTTGGCTACTGAAGAGAGTAGAGATTTGTCGACAGGATGCAGGAGAGAAGTTTCAGCAGTGGTGGGAGCAGCAATGGCTTCAAGGGGTTAGGGGTAAAGTATGGGCGGAGAATTAAGACGACTTCTTTGAGAACGTTGATGGTGAAAGGAAGAGAATGAGGTGATTAGTGTTTAACATAATTAAGAGCATATTTTCTCTAGACAATCCAATTTATTTGTAGCAAGAGATGAAGAAACTGGCAGAGAGAGAGATGCTGATAAGGGTGTAGAGGAGAAGGAGTGGAGGAGAGTCCAGGTGGAGGGGTGACCAGGAAAAGGAGGAGAAGAAAGTGGAGACAAAAGAAGAGAGATTCTGCAATGTCTCCTTGACTAGAATATTCATCCTTCTCATATGTCTGCCCCTCTCCGCTCCTGCACACACTGGGACATGATGTCTAACTCTCTGGCTCTCTCATTAAAAAACAACAACAAACAAAACAGGACTGCGTTCTGCCTGGACTCACCCAACAGTTTCAGCGGTATCACCGAAGCCTGGAGCTCCTGTACCTCTGGGCTGAGGGTGATGATGGTCACAAGGAGGAGGACGCCCACCACCTTCATGGTGCTGTTGGAAGTCTGCGGCAAAAATGCAGCAGCAGAGCTGAGTGAGAACAGCTGAAAAGTATTCCCTTTTGCCCTCTGAGCTGAAAGGCAAGGTTAAGGACTGTGGGAGTCTAAGCCCAGCCCAGATGAACACCTCGTGCACCCTGGGTCACACCACACTGTTACTGAAGCAGGTCTCTGGGCCAACAGGACATCCTCCTCTGATTGACAAATAAAACTCCTAAATCAGGAAAGACATGAGTGACCGAGAAAGGGGGTGGGAGCTGGGCACTAACTTTTATTATGTACTTTCATTCACAAATTTTTAAAATATATTTTATTGATTTTTTACAGAGAGGAAGTGAAAGAGATAGACAGAAACATCGATGAGAGACATCGATCAGCCGCCTCCTGCACGCCCCCTACTGGGGATGGGCCCGCAACCAAGATACATGCCCTTGACCGGAATCGAACCTGGGACCTTTCAGTCCGCAGGCCAATGCTCTATCCACTGAGCCAAACTGGTTTCGGCACAAATTCATTTTTTAACACCGTTACCAAATGTCTTCTCTGGGCCAAGCACAGGCTAGGAATGAGGAATATGTCCTTATGGAAATTACAACCTAGGAACTGGGTGGGTGCTAGCTAGTGAGGGTACAGTCCATTCTTCCCTCACTCCTCTCTATGTGCTGAGCCCTGGAGCCTCTGAGATTGCTGGCAGAGAGAGGCAGTAGAAGAGCAGGCAGGGGTGGTCCTAAGTCAGCTGCAGGTGGTAAGGAGGTGACCTTAGTCTCCTTCTG
>JAAGEH010000016.1:6006492-6086485 GCA_011751065.1 Lasiurus cinereus | reverse complement strand
AGCCCCAACTTTTAATAAGGCCCAACCTGATCTGATAAGAAGAATGTGGCCCTGACTGGTGTGGATCCGTTTGTTAGAGTATTGCCCCATATACTGAAAGTTTGCAGGTTCTATACCCTCTGGGGGCATATATGGTAGGCAATCAATGGATATTCTCTCTCACCTTGTGCCTCTCCCTCTCTCTCTCTCTCTCTCTCTCTCTCTCTCTCTCTCTCTCTCTCTCTCTCTCTCTCCCTAATCAATAAGCATATCCTCGGGTGAGGATTTAAAAAAAAAGAATTGGAAAAGCAGGGTGATCACTCCTGAAGGTTAAAGAAAGTGGGTCTGATCAATGCCAAATCTCCACTCTGCAGCCTGTTTCTGTGCCACACCCTCCGAGGTAAGAAGTTGGGCTCTGAGCCTCCTCTGCTCTCAGGTAGGACCCCCTCAGCACCCTTACCTCCAGGAGGACGTCTCCGAGCATAGGCCATCTCCATCCCCAAGATGATGAAAGCCATTAGGACAAAGACTGTGCTTGTCTTCATGTTGGCCTTTGATGTGAATGCAAACATGGAGCCCAGCCCCAATTTATACCCTCAGTGTCACCAGAGAGGAGTGTAGGGTGGGGCAGTAGAACAGGAAATGTACAACATGAATTATTTCATAACTGATGTCTCTCTAACTAGGTTAAGTTTTCTTATAAATGCAAATGCAAACAGGAGAGTTCATTGCTACATCCCAACTCGGCACTGGTTTCTCTGTTGTCATTAGGAAAAGTGGCCAAAGAAAAGAATTTTCTGTGTATAACTTAGAATTGCAGAGTAAGAGCTTAAACGAGGAAGCTAGGTATTATTCTATCTGCTGCCTCCTGGAGGTCCCGTTCCAGGAGGATTCAATGTGCTTCTGGGAGAGATGGCGAAGGGGTTGTGCTCTGGAGCCATCCCAGGGCTGAGATCTCTAAGTAGGGATGGAATGAGGACCACCCCTTAATCACAAAGGTGGGTAGTAAGGTAGCTCATGTGTGGAGATGGATGTTCAAAGATCACAAGCTGGCAGGGTTCTTGGGGACTGAGAGACAGGGTCCACTCTTGATGGCTGGTGGTCTCTGAGCTTACCCTGCTCCATACTGAGAGGTCCCTAGAGAGAGGACTGTGGGGAGAGCTACAATGAGCTGAAATACAGAAAAGAGTGTTAACAGTTGCACAGGGGCCTGAGTAAGAAGCCTGCCCTCTTTCTTATCCCAAATACCGAATTTCAAAGAAGGGGGTATAGAGGTAAAACTCCAATGACTGTAGGAATGAAGAGAAGCCTGCTTTGTCCTTGATGGTCAGATCAGGGACAAGCACCTATAGGGAGGCCTGGATAAGGTCCTCTAAGAGCACAGGAACACTAAGCGAGCCGAGAGGATGGCTCAGACCGGCCATCCCAGCATCTCAGACTCTTTGGATGTTCAAAGGGTACAGCACCCAGGACCCTCAGTCTGAAGGAGGGACCAGAGTACATGGCAGCCCAGTACAAGGTGGAGATCAATTGCCCAAGGCAGCAAGCGCAGAGCACAACAAAGAGCAAGCCCAGAGCAAATCTGAGATGTCTGGCCAAGTGACAGGCTGCTGAGGAGCATGGCCTTGGTGAGTGAGTGGGGCCAAGGGGGACAACCCCAGAGAAGTAGCAGGAGAACCTTCCAGGGTACTGTGGGCAAGGGGAGGACTCCCTAATCCCTCTCTAAAAGTGACTTGGACAGGACTACTATCACTTAACAAAATCTTTAAAATTTTTTTCTTATGTATTTTTCTAAGTTTTTTTCCTATAATATATATATATATATATATATGCATATATGTATGTATATATATATATGCAAATGTGTATTTTTCCTGCAGAAATGAAGTTATATTATACAATATTGTTTTGCTTTATTCATTTAACATTGTGTCTTTTTTAAATATATATTTTTTATTGACTGAGGAAGGGACAGATACATCCATGATGAGAGAGAATCATGGATCAGCTGCCAATTGTACGTTTCCTACTAGGGATTGAGCTGCTAACCTGGGCATGTGCCCTGACAGGGAATTGAACCGGGACCTCCTGGTTCATAGGTTGATGCTCAACCACGGAGCCATGCTGGCTGGGCTTACGATTATGTCTTGGAGAGATTTCCATGTTAGTATCCCCCCTTTTAAAACATCTGCTATCTAATATTCTATTATATAAATGATTCATAATTTATTTAAACATATTTCAATTGCTGAACATTTAGGTGGTGACTGTATCATTAGCAATTTGATGTTATATGCATAATATACTTTGTATATGTGTCAGTATTTCTCCCTGAATAGATGCTTAAACAGAAATACAAAGGATATGTTTACCGTAGAGTTGGAAGATAATTGCCAAATTGTCCTCCATAAAGGCTGCACCCATTTACACTTCCTCCTGCAAATTTCCCACATACTGGCGTGATGCATTTGCAATCTTACTTTCCCAAGTTAAATTTTTGATGCAATATTTCAAGCTGTATATTTCCATATTCCCCTTGCGATGTAACCAAGTTGGGACTGCAGGGCAAAGAACTCCCATGACAGTTACGAAAAAATTTAATGAGTGGAATTATATATGAAAATATAGTCTGGTATTTGCTACAATAGCACTTGGAGTTTCCAGTATGAAGCAAGGGTAGTATGGCCTATATTGGTTTTGCTGAAGTCTGCATTTCAAGAAAGGGAGCTGTAAGGTTGCAAAGGAGGCCTCCCTTCAATAACAATGATACTTGACCTTCATTAAGCATGAGATTATACATCAGCACCTGGGTCTGCACTTCACACCTGTCATCTCACCGAAACCTCCTAAGGGTTGCCTCCATTGGCAATCACATGTCACAGATGAAGGGACTGGGACTTGAAGGAAGTCCATGTTTTGCAAACACTTACACTCCATCTCAGACCCACCAATGGGGAACTGCCAATGGTGAAGCTCAGAAAGCTCCTCAAATGTTTTCATGTACATGGAAGTGAGGAACACTTCACCCACCTGATAAAACCTTTATTTCTGTGAAGAGCTAAACAAAATGTCTCCATAAATAGTTGATTTCTAGGGACATTCACAACATTGGAAATCTGGCAAGTTCCCATGACATATTACTACTTGATAATATTCAGGTGTCTGTAGCAACCATCAGACATAATTTTAAAAAATTAAGTGAGGAACAGTATAGAGGTTCCTCAAAAAAATTAGAATTACCACATTATCCAACAATTCCACTTCTGGGTATATACCCCAAAGATTTGGAAGCAGGATTCAAAGAGCTATTTGTACACTCATATTTATAGCAGCATTATTCATAAACCAAACATGGAAACAACCCAAGTGTCTATTGACCAATAAATGGATAAGCAACATGTTGTATATAAATACAAGGGAATATTATTTAGCCTTAAAAAGGAAGGACATTCTCCAGTATGCCACAACATGGGTGAGCCTTAAGGACATCATGTTAAGTGAAATAAGCCAGTCACAAAATGACAAATACTGTGTGGTTCCATTCATATGAGGTACTTAGAGGTCAAATCATAGAGACAGAAAGTATAAAGGTGGTTGCCAGGAGCTGGTGGGGAGGAGAGAAGGGGGAGTTATTGTTTAATAGGTATACAGTTTCAGATTTTCAAGACGAAAGAGTCATGGGGATGGGTGGTGGTGATGACTATACAACAATGTGAATGAATTTAATACCTCTGAACTATGGATTTAAAAATGAAAATGATGGGCCCAGGTTGCAGGCATGATTCCCAGTAGGGGGTGTGCAGGAGGCTGCCAATCAATGACTGTCTCTCATCATTGATGTTTCTGTCTCCCTCTCCTTCTCCCTTCCTGTCTCAAATCAAGAAGAATGTATCTTTTTAAAGATAAATAAGAATGATCATGATGGTAAATTTTGTTATGTGTATTTTAACACAATAAAAAACACATTAAGGAAGAAGAATGAGTCTAGACTTGGAAATCCCTACATGTCTTCAGCCTACAAGACCTACCCTTCACACATGCAGACTTTGAGCTTCTTTTCCTCTTTTATCAGGCTAGCATGTGAGACTTTGAGGGTGCAGCAGCTTCTGTGTTTGGACTCCTAAATTTGCTAGAATTCCATTTTTCCCCCCTGGAATTTCATAATCCAACGAGCCATTTTCTATCCTAGCCAAATCATTCAAACACCTAACTGGCTGCTCTGTTTGCCAGTCCCAGACAACATCTTTTGAAGAAAGGAAGGAAGGGGGGGAGCAATTATCAGAGAAGGATGATCCTAAAGATAAGTCTTCATCTGAGAAATGGGCAAAAACTTACATGTTAGACCTGCTGTTTTGGGAACTGGAATGCACTTACACAATTGAGAGACAACCGTTTCCAGTTCTGGTAATCAGTAAGCACTTGCAAGGAGCCAGAAAGGCAAAGACTATCCCAAGGATTGTGGGTGGATGGGACAAGTAATAGATTATGAACACAAATAAGTTATTTTTAAATTAAATGTTGATGCTGTTGTATTTAATACAACTTAATTAATTAAAACAATTTTTTTCCTGAGAGAGGGAGAGAAACATTGATGTGAGAGAGACACATTGATGGGTTGCCTCTGGCATGCGCCCTCACTGGGGTGGAGATCAACCCATTCTGGTGATCAGCAGTGAGCCTGGCATCCCTGTGGCTTTGGGAAACTGGGCCAGTGTGGGCACAAGCTCACGCCCAGTGAGCCAGGCTATGAGACCTGGGGTTAGGTTCTGGTATGAGGCTCCCCAGAACTGATAGGATGAGATCAGACCCCAGGTTTCCTGCACCCAACTCTTGGATAGAGGATGGATGTTATAACCCTGAATGCACTTACTCTCTGATCTGGAGAGGCTGCTTGGTGAATGTGCTCATCTCCTGTGTGATTCCACAGCTTTTCTTAGCTTTCGGATGGAGAGGAACAGACACTCTCTGCTATAGCTTTGCACAAACACTGACTTCCTGAAGCATCTGTGTCTTCTCCAGTGGAGTTTCCTTGTTTGAAAGGGGGAGTTTCTTAAAGTAATCTGGGCGTAGAGGCTGATCCACAGCAAATGTTATCTGAGCTGAGAGTCTGATCTGCTCCTTTCCAGTTTTTGTTTCTTCCCTTCTTCAGGGTGACATGAATGAAATTAGCTTTTTTTAGTGGGGGATGCCGGGAGAGGAGGAGTGCACGCTAACACTCTTTTTGCTCATCCCCACGCCCATGAGTTCAGCCGCAGAGCAGCGCAGGCAATGACGATCATTGGTTTTCTGAGTATTTATGCTATCTGAGGAGTGTCTCAATACTTAGGACATTTTAAAAGCGTCCATAGGAGCCAGTAGAAAATGTGAATCTATAGCCTTACAAATAGGCTTAAAAAAAGACTACAGGTCTTACAGAGAGAACACACAAGATCATCAGGTGGCCCACAGCCAAGAAGTGGCAAAGCTTTAAGCCAAAAGGATGTTTGCCTGGCCCAGCCCTCAAGATCTCCACCAATGCCAATGCTCCCTACCGACCCAGGGAACTCAGGGAAGATGCATATCTAGCACCAACACCTCACCTATTTCTTGGCTACCATTTACTGAGCACTTGTTATGTGCCAGGCACTGAGTTGAGTGCTCAACACAATCTCACTTAATCCTTAGAAAACACTGTAAGGCAGGAACTATAACTTCCCTCCCTTTTACTATCCCCATTTTGGAATGAGACTCTGTGGGAGTTGGCACAAAATTACAGATCTAGGAAAAGGAGGGGTCAGGGTTACAATAGGATCTTTGTGACTTTAAACTTCATTCTGGCCCAGCTGTGGCTCAGTGGTCTACCTATGAACCAGGAGGTCACAGTTCAATTCCTGGTCAGGGCACATGCCTGGGTTGTGGGTTTGGATCTCCAGTGTAGTGCATGCAGGAGGCAGCAAATTGATAATTCTTTCTCATCATTGATATTTCTCTCTCGTATCAATCCTATCTAATAAAAGAGTAATGTGCAAAGAGTAACACACAAAATGGCTGCCCCCATGTCAACACAAGATGGTCACCACAAGATGGCCAGCAGGGGAGGGCAATTGGGAAGGACCAGGCAGAGGAGGGAAGTTGGCGGTGATCGGGCCTGCAGGAAAGGGCAGTTAAAGGTTACCCAGGTCTGTAGGGGAGGGCTGTTAGGGGTAATCAGGCCTACAGGGGAGGGCAGTTAGGCATCAATCAGGGTGGCAGGGGAACAGTTAGGCATCAATCAGGCTGGCAGGGGAGTGGTTAGGAGATGATCAGACTGGCAGGCAGAAGCAATTAGGGGCAATCAGGAAGGCAGGCAGGCGAGCAGTTGGGAGCCAGCAGTCCTGGATTGTGAGAGGGATGTCCGACTGGGATCAGGCCTAAATGAGCAGTTGGACACCCCTCGAGGGGTCCCAGATTGGAGAGGGTGCAGGCTGCACTGAGGGACACACATCCCCATTGCACGAATTTCATGCATGGGGTCTCCAGTGAAATATATTAAAAAAAAAAAAAAAACCCGAGAGAATCCAAGATGGCGGCATAGGTAAACACCTACACTGCTGCCTCACACAACAATTTCAAAACTACAACTAAAAGACAGAACGGACATCATCCAGAACAACAGGAAAGCTGGCTGAGTGGAAGTTCTACAGCTAGAAGGAAAGAGAGGGGCTCACAGAAACCCAGAGGAGCTGCAAAAAGCTGAGGTACGGAAACGCGCGCACTGTGAGAGCGGGTGCTGGAGTACCTAGCTGGCTTTCTCTGGCAGGAGGGAAACAGAGACTCCCAACAGCATTGAACCCCTTATCTTACGACACTAAACCCCAGATCCAGCCGAAACTCATATGGGGTGAGTTTGGACTGTGAAAAGGGAGAGGTGCACGGAAATTTAGGGGAGTCGCAAAAGATCGGAGGTCTGGTGGCGCGCATGGCACTGCGCAGAGGACAGATTGCTGATTGTGCCGCTGGCTTTCGCGAGTGGGCGGGAGACAGACCCTCCCAACTGTGCCACTTCTGACTCCACTAAGCCCCTGTTTCAGGCGAAACCCGGGAGACCTAGATTCGTGTGGTCCTGGTGCGCAGGGGAGCCGGAAAGGCAGCGGTCTAGAGGCACTGCGGCCGGTGCACGCGTACAAGGACCGCTCCAGCGATTACCCAGTGATGTGAGACCGACTGGAAGGCAAGGCGGTCCCTTAAGCCCTGAGACTCCACCCATCCCAAGCTCAACAGAGGCTTCTTCGGTTTTGCAAGTCTGGTATCATAAGGCTGAATCCAACACTGAAGTTCTCCCAGCATAGTGAAAATGCTGAGACAAGGGAAGGGATCACAAACAAAAGAAATGGAGGGGAAAAAAAACGACTGGATATAGAGTTCAAAACCACGCTTATAAGGTTTTTGAAGAATATGCTAGAAAAGTTGGATAAAATTAGCGAGAGCCTAGAGGAGATAAAAAAGAACCAACTAGAGACACTGACTGAAATAAAAAATATTATACAGAGTCCTAACAGCAGACTAGAGGAAAGCAAGAATCAAGTCAAAAATTTGAAATATAAAGAAGCAGAAAACACTAAACTGGAAAAGCAAAAAGAGAAAAGAATCCAAAAGTGTGAAGATAATGTAAGGAGCCTCTGGGACAGCTTCAAGCATACCAACATCAGAATTGTGGGGGTGCCAGAAGAAGAGAGAGAGCAAGATACTGAAAACCTATTTTAAGAAATAATGACTGAAAACTTTCCACATTTGGTAAAAGAAATAGACTTACAAGTCCAGGAAGCACACAGAACCCCAAATAAAAGGAATCCAAAGAGGACCACACCAAGACACATCATAATTAAAATACCAAGAGCAAAAGACAAAGAGAGAATATTACAAGCAGCAAGAGAAAAAAAAGTTCATTTCCTACAAGGAAGCAGCCATACAACTGTCAGCTGATTTCTCAATAGAAACGATGCAGGCCAGACGGGAGTGGCAAGAAATATTCAACATAATGAATAGCAAGAACCTACAACCAAGCATAATCTATCCAGCAAAGCTATCATTCAGAATTGAAGGGCAGATAAAGAGCTTCACAGAGAAGAAAAAGCTAAAGAAGTTCATCAAGTCCAAACCAGTATTATATGAAATGCTGAAAGGTACTCTTTTAGAAGAGGAAGAAGAAAAAGGTAAAAGCCAAAAAATTATGAACAACAAATACATATCTATCAACAAGTGAATCTAAAAATTAAGTGAATTAAAAATTTGATCAACAGAATAAACTGGTGAATATACTAGAATCAGGAGCACAGAAAGGGAGTGGACTGATAATTCTCAGGGGGAAAGAGAGGTGAGGGAGGTACAGGGAGTGACTGGACAAAAATCATACACCTATGGACTCATCAATTGGATGGAAAGGTAAGTGTAGAGGGAGGGGTGGGAGCTGGGTGGAGGGGTGCTATGGAGGGGAAAAAAGAGAGACAAATTTAATAATCTGAATAATAAAGTTTTAATTAAAAAATCAGTAAAAAAAAAAAAACACCCAAAAACTCATTCTGTTGCCCAGTGTCTGTGGAGCTAGATACCATGTCCACCCATGAACCAGGGCAATGATGACAGCTCCAGGTATAGCTGTCCCCAGTCAGAAGCCCTGTGGCCTCCTGTCTCAGTGCCTCAGGATGGGGCTTTGTGAGTCATGACTAGGGGAAAGGAAGGAGGCTTGGGAGGAAACCTCATTAGGATAGAACTTACTTGCTCCCATTGGGCCTCTCAGAGAATAGGAAAAGATGGGTCTGAGTGGGAAGAAGTGGTCCCAAGTGGGGAGGTTGACCATGAAAATGAGTCCAAGTATGGCTAGCAGCTATCACACTAGCATACACCTTGTGGTCACTCTATGCAAAGATGATGGATGGGGTATTTTCCTTACAGTTTGAATGGTTTGAAGGAAACTACACAACGATGTGGATAACGTTCCCTCGCAATTACATCATTGAGGGAGGCAGCATGGTGTGCTGGGTGGTGTTCTGGCTTTGTGGGTGAAGAGACCTGTCATTTATTAACTGCCGGATGTGTGATGAGCACATAATCTCTTTGAGACCCACTTTCTAAGTGTTTGCAAGACAATTACATTTGCCAAAAGATGTTATGGAGATTAAATGCAATAGTGAGATTTACACTTTTGTATTTACACCTCTAGCTAGTTCTGCCATGTGGGTCATGCACTGGATAGCGACAGCCAGCAGATGGCGCAATGGAACTAGCACCATTGCAGGCTTTGCTCCTGAGCCTGTTGTGCTCTGGCTCTGCTTTCCCTGGAGGAGGAGGACACCGGATCATTAGTGCAAATCGGGGCACTGTTAGGTATGACAGCCCTGGTGTCACTCTCTGTACAGTGTAATCCAAGGGACTTCAGAGGGTAGCAAGGAATTGGGGCAAGGTGACCAAAGGAAAAAGCATTTGATTCATTCCTCGGTTTCCTCATCTGTAAGATAGAGTTCCCATCAGTAAAGCTCTCAAGATTAAGTAAAATAATGTATTTGAAAAGACCTGGCACAGAGAGTTTGCTTTTCTCTCTCCTCCCTCTCTGGGGGATGCCGACGCATCATAAAGGATTATTGAAGCATTCCCTAAAAACAAGTAAACATTTCATAAACACAATTGAAGTTTTTAAGATGTATGTGGTTTAAAAGTGAAAATTCATATAAAATTATGATTGTTGCCCAACAGTGAAAAGTTAAAATATATTCAGTATTTTACGTTTTATCAAACTTTTGTGTTAAAAAATACCTCCCTGGACAGGCCATGATGGAAGGAAGTGAAGATTTACCTCTTTGGAGGTGTTGGGGGATTGGGTGAAAGAGGTGAGGGGATTAAGAAGTACAAATTGGTAGTTACAGAATAGCCACAAGACTATAAAGTATAGCATAGAGAAAATAATCAATAATCTCCCTATATAAAAGACTAAAATGCAAAGTGTCCCTTTGGGAGTTCGCCCATGATACCAGGAGTTCGATCGCTCGCTATGACATGTGCTGACCACCAGGGGGCGGCATGGAACATGGCAGATGACCTGAGGCAGGCAGTGGTGGGGGCGGGCTGAGGGAGGAGGAGGCAGGGAGGCAGGGTACCTGATAGCTGGCCAGGCCTAGGGACCCTACATGTGCCTTTCATGCACCAGGTCTCTAGTCCATACATATAAAAAGCCTAAGCAACCAAACAACCAAATGACGGGTCACTATGATTTACACTGACCACCAGGAGCAGACACTCTCTGCAGGACCTGCCCCCTAGTGGTCAGTGCACTTCCACAGCAGGAGCACCATTCAGTCCCAGGGCTCACCAGCCCTGCAGCAGTAGCCACTCACCCCCTCAGTAGTCCTATAGGTCCAATCTCCAGAGAACAGCCAGGCCCAGAAGGACCAGTCCTCCGGGAAGTCGGTCTCATGCACTGTGTCCACTTCCCCTCCCTAGAATCTCCGCAAAGAAGAAATGGCATAAAAGCGGCTGCCAGATGGCTCCAGACAATCAGCATGCATATCAGTTCAGGAGAGTGGGGAGAAGGGGAGTGGGGTGGAAGGGACGGATCCTGATCCTGGGCCAACAAGAGTGTCCCTGCCGAAACTGGCTTTGCTCAGTGGACAGAGCATCAGCCTGTGGACTGAAAGGTCCCAGGTTCCTGTCAAGGGCATGTATCCTGGTTGTGGGCATATCCCCAGTGGGGGATGTGCAGGAGGCGGCTGATCGATGTGTCTCTCTCATGGATGTTTCTAGCTCTTGGTCCCTCTCCCTTCCTCTCTGTACAAAATCAATAAAATATATTAAAAAAAAAAGAGTCCCAACACCCACTTGGAGGGCCTGATCACATACAGGAGCCCTCCCGGCCCTTCCCCTCCTCCATCCTCCATTTCCTGTCCTCCAGAAGGGTGCCAATCGCAGGGCTCATGGCTTGCAAGCTCCATTGAGGCTGTGCAAGCCTCTCCCGATGGGGACTGGCTGGGAGAGAGTCTGTGGCAGGCCCAGCAGGGCAGGGATGAGCAAGAGCTGCAGGCAGGAGAAGCAGGCAGAGTTGGACTTCGGGCTGTGGCCCGATTCCCACAGGCCACGCTGAGAAACCCCATCAGTGCATCAGGCCTCTAGTGTTATAATAACTAGGTATGGTGACAGCTGGGTTCTGAAAATATTGGGGGCGAACACTTTGTAAAGTACATGATTGTCCAATCACTATGCTGTGCACTTGAACCCAATGCACAATAATATTGAAAGTAAACTGTCATTGTAAAATTAAAAATAAGTAACCTTTCCATTCCAAAACTAATTGACTTAATTAATGAATTTGGCAATGTAGCAGGATACAAAATTAATGCTAAGAAGTCTGTGGCATTTCTATATACTAACAATGAAATTATAGAAAGAGAAACTAAAAAAGCAATCCCATTTACCATCGCACCAAAAAAATTAAGATACCTAGGAATAAACCTAACTAAAGAGGTAAAAGACCTTTATGCAGAAAACTACAGGACACTGAAAAAAGAGATAGAGGGAGATGTTAACAGATGGAAGAGCATACCATGCTCATGGATTGGGAGAATCAACATCATTAAAATGTCCATACTACCCAAAGCAATCTACAGATTCAACGCACTACCCATTAAAATACCAACGACATATTTCACAGACCTACAAAGAATTCTTCATAGATTCATCTGGAACAAAAAAAGACCACGGATAGCTACAGCAATTCTGAGAAAAAAGAATAAAGTAGGTGGGATCTCAATACCAGACTTCAAGCTATACTACAAAGCAACTGTTCTCAAAACAGCCTGGTACTGGCACAAGAACAGACATATAGATCAATGGAATAGAATAGAGAACCCTGATATCCACCCAAACCACTATGCTCAATTAATATTTGACAAAGGAGGCATGAACATTCAATGGAACCAAGATAGCCTCTTTAATAAATGGTGTTGGGAAAATTGGAAAGATACATGCAAAAAATTGAAACTGGACCACCAACTTACACCAAATACAAAAATAAACTCAAAATGGATACAGGACTTAAACATTAGAAGGGAAACCATAAAAATACTAGAGGAATCCACAGGCAGCACAATCTCAGATATATGCCGAAAGAACTTCTTCACTGATACTGCTCCAAAGGCAATGGAAGCTAAAGAAAAAATAAACAAATGGGACTACATCAAAATAAAAAGCTTTTGCACAGCAAAAGAAACCATCAACAAAACAACAAGAAAGATCAATGCATGGGAGAACATATTTGCAAATGCTATCACTGATAAAGGTTTAATCTCCAAAATCTACAACCAACTTATACAACTTAATAAAAGGAAGATGAAGGATCCAATAAAAAAATGGGCAACGGACCTAAATAGAACCTTTTCAAAAGATGACAGAAGGAAGGCCAAGAGACACATGAAAACATGTTCAAAGTCATTAATCATCCGAGAGATGCAAATCAAAACGACAATGCGATACCATCTTACACCTGTCAGAATGGCAATCATCAACAAATCAACAAACGACAAGTGTTGGCGAGGATGCGGAGAAAAAGGAATCCTTGTGCACTGTTGGTGGGAATGCAGACTGGTGCAGCCACTGTGGAGAACAGTATGGAGTTTCCTCAAAAAACTAAAAATGGATCTCCCATTTGACCCTGTAATACCACTCTTAGGAATTTATCCTAAGAAATTACAAACACCAATCAGAAAGGATTTATGCACCCCTATGTTCATAGCAGCACAATTTACAATAGCCACAATTTGGAAACAGCCTAGGTGCCCGTCAGCAGATGAGTGGATCAGAAAACTGTGGTACATCTACACAATGGAATTCTATGCTGCCATTAAAAAGAAGGAATTCTTACCATTTGCAGCAACCTGGTTGGAACTGGAGAGCCTTATGCTTAGTGAAATAAGCCAGTCAATGAAGGAGAAGCATCACATGATCGCACTCATTGGAGGATAATAAAGAACATTATAAACTGATGAACAAAAGGATAGATACAGAGACAGTAAAGCTTCAAACAGACTGTGAAATTACAGCAGGAAGATTAAAGTTAGGTGAGGTAAATAAGAGATCAATCAAAGGACTTGTATCTATGCATATAATCATAACCAATGAACATAGACACTGGGGCGTTGGGGTATGCCTGGGAGGGAGGGGGGGCAATGGGAAGATATGTATAAAAAATTAATAAAAAAAAAAGAAAAAAAAAAAGAAAAAAAAGAAAAAAAAATAAGTAACTTGATTTTTAAAAAAGACTTACCTATTTGAATCATGGGGGAACAGACGTGACCTCAGCCTTGCCTGATGCACTGTTCTCCTTGCCCACAGTCCCTGCCTGCTCTGCATTGGTGCGTGCAGATGCCTGAGGAGAGGAAAGACTAGTTAAAAGCATTTAAGCCTTACACTTGAAGAATAAAATTTTAAATGCCTCTACAGTATCATACAAACACCCATCAATTACCTAAGTATAAATCTAAAAAATTATATTCAGAAAACTATATACTATTTCTAAGAAAAAATTTGAAAAGATCCTAATAAACAGAGTCATAGATGGTGTTCATGGATTAGAAAATTCATGATCATGAAGATATGAGTTTTCCCGAAATTAAAATTGAATGTAATTCCAATGAAAATCTTAGCAGGATTGCTAAATGAAAATTCATACACTAATACTAAAACTTATCTGAAAGTCCTAAAAATCATGAATAATCAAGACAATTTTTCCTGTTTTTTTCTTCAGTTACAGTTGACATACAATATAATAAAAATCAAGTGATTACTAGGGAACCAGTGCACAACATTCATACACTGCGGAGGTGGGGGGGACCAGGGGCGTTGTCTCCTCAACCTGGCCTGTGCCCTCTTGACATTCAGAACCCCTCGGGGGATGTCCACCTGCCGGCTTAGACATGTGGGGAGTGGACCTAAGCCGGCAGTTGAACATCCTCCCCGAAGTCCTTAGCACTGCACCAGGGAGGCAGGAGAGGCTCCCATCAGTGCTGCTGCACTCTCCAGCTGTGAGCCTGGCTTCTGGCTGAGCAGCACTACCCTGTTAGAGTGCACTGATCACCAGGGAGCAGATCCTGGATTGAGCATCTGACCCCTGATGGTCACTGCACATCATAGTGACTGGTCATTCCACCGTTTGGTCAATTTGCATATTAGAGTTTTATTATATAGGATTACTCATAGTAATTCACTTATAATTACTCACACAAAAAAAGAAGGGAGCAAAGGTAATACTTAAAGATCTCAGTATAAGGTAACTATTTCAACAAAATATAAACCTTTCTAAATACAAAACATACAGTAAGAGAGAGAGAAAGGGACACAGATTACACCAACAAAATACGTTACAAGTGAAAGATCATCTAGCTAATAAAGAGGAAATAAAACTATAACAGTAAAAAGGTCTGATAAATCACAATTAAAAGGAGTTCTTATCTTTTAAAGATACATACAAGAATAATCTATAATAATAAAAGAGTAATATGCTAATTAGACCAGATGTCCTTCCGGATGGCCTTCCAGATGAAGCTGGGGCTGTTAGGGAAGCCCGGGTCCCTGGTGCCAGAGGGAAGCTGGTGCTGGCAGCCAGGAGAAGGAAGGCCTCCTCTTGCACAAATTTTGTGCATCAGGCCTCCAGTATGTAATACAATAATGTCTGCATTATTGTATTGGAGGGGAAATGAATGGGATTATGAAAGAAGAATGATTACATAAAATTATTTTTGTTGCTACTTCATAACTGTAATTTTGCTACTGTTATGAATCGTAATGTAAATATCTGTGTTTTCCGATGGTCTTAGGCAACCCCTGTGAAAGGGTTGTTCGACTCAAAGGAGTCACAACCCACAGGTTGAGAACCGCTGTAGTACAAGGTGGAGATCAATTGCCCAAGGAGGACAGAGCACAGCAAAGAGCCAGCCCAAAAGTAAATCCCAGGTGTCTTGCCAGATGCCACACTGCTGAGTAGCATGGTCTTGGTGAGTGACTGGGGCCAAGGTGGACAGTTACAAAGAACTTGCAGGAGAACCTTCCAGAACACTGTAGGCAGGGGGAGGACTCCCTAATCCCTCTCTACAAGTGACATGACCATTATCACTTATTAACATCATCTTCAACAGGTGCTTTTTTACATTTTTTTTCATGTGTTTGGTATGTGTGGGAGCACTCGCTCCTCAAAACCGCACCTATTTCTGAATCCTGCTCACTGTACTAACTGTTGGGAGTACAGGTCCTGATCCTGCCCTACTACTCCACCTGTCAGGTCCAAGCCTCTCTGCTAGGTCTAGACCTTTTTAGACACAGGGTGGTAGGTGAGAGAGAAGCCATGAGAGGTTGAGTAAAGGGAAGAGAAGGTCGTATTTTGCAATGCTTCAGGAACCTAATGTCAGAATTAAATTCGTCCCAGAGTACAATTAGCAAGAACTTTGTAAATGCAGACATTCAAAAGGAGAGGCTTAAAGCACCCTTAGGATAAAGGCTAGAAACCTAAGGCCCTGATGGTTTGGGCATTCCTTATTTTGGCTTTGGTTGTTCCATTTCCTAACACTTTTAAAAGGTTACTGAATCTCTGAATAAACTCATAAAAGAATGGTAGCAGTAGCAGTCTTCATTGCTTCTAGAGAAGAGAACTAGATACTTGGGTGTAGAGCTAGGCGGGAGGTTTATCTTTTGTTGGATATGTTTTGAAATTTTACACAATATCTACTGTTACCTATTCAAAAATTATTAATTTAAAGACCATTGAGTTCACGATAGCAAAACTACTGGGGGTGGGAAGGAGTTCCCCACTGTCCTGTTAGTATCAAGCCTGTCTTTCTCTAAGCTGGGGGGAGGGAATAGTAACGTTCTCTTTTCTTTAAATAAATTTATGTTACACAATTATCAAATTATCTAAAATGAAACTACTGTCAACGTAAGAAACGTCTACATCTGTAGATAATTCTTAAAAAATATTTTTATTGATTTCAGAGAGGAAAGGAGAGGGAGAGAAACAGAAACATCACTGATGAGAGAATCATTGATCAGCTGCCTCCTGCTTGCCCTACACTGGGGTTCACACCCATAACCCGAGCATATGGCCTGACTGGGAATCAAAGCATGACCTCCTTATCCATAGGTCAACACTCAACCCCTGAGCCATGCTGGCCAGCCTCCTGTAGATAATTTTTATGACTCCATTGGAGCCAAACTGATGCCAATTGCCGGGAAGCAGAATCTCAAAGATTGAGAAAATGCTCCTGAGAATGGCAGTTTTGCAGCTTATTTTATATATTAGAATAAAAAGGAGGAGCTGTAAGGAATATTACATGAAATTCACTGGTAGTAGATTAAGGGGGCAGGAGAAAGCAAAGCGGAGAAATCTCTGAGATTAGATAAGAAGCAAAACGGTGGGTACAGGATAGTTCACATTTACAGCACAGAAAGATGGTATTTGGGCAATGAGCTAACAACGTGCTCTCGTGCTCTGGTTGCGAGATCGTACCTTAGAGGAGTCTGGAAAAGATAATTACTCTGACAACTCCAAGGTCTATTGTCTTCGTTGTACTAAGACAATAGACAGGCTCACTTACAGGTGAAGATTCACCTTTGACAAGGAAGCTACAGGCCCAAGAGTTGACCACCAGCCAGGACCCACTTTGCGTTAGGAATTTTAATGTTCAGACCATCCGATGTGGTTACTTTCAGTCTGAGTGTGTCAGGCCTGTCATGCAGGCCTCCCTTGCACTTGTCAGCTTTAACATGTGGACCCCTTTTTGTCCAACTATTTAAAAAGTAGGAAAATGAGTCACAATTTTTTCTCAATTTCTCTACCTTTTTCCATTTTCAGTCTGCTTAGACTCCGTGGAACCCAATAGAACAGGTGTTAAAAAGGGAGCACAGCCGGAACCGGTTTGGCTCGGTGGATAGAGCATCTGTCTGTGGACTGAGGGGTCCCAGGTTCGATTCCGGTCAAGGGCATGTACCTTGGTTGCGGGTACATCCCCAGTGGGGGGTGTGCAGGAGGCAGCTGATCGATGTCTCTCATCGATGTTTCTAACTCTCTATCTCTCTCCCTTCCTCTCTGTAAAAAATCAATAAAATATATTTTTTAAAAAAGAAAAGAAGGGAGCACAGGTGGAAACAACTAGAAAAGAGAGAGAGGAAGGACAAGTCCCTTGGGTCTGGGAAGGGTGAGTGTGGAAAGGAGCTCAGGACAGCCCTGTGGCCGCTGAGCTCAGCCATCAGGAAGAACTGTGGTTCCATTCATCATCCCTAGCTCAACCTGCAACCTTGGTCCCTGCTTCTGCTTGCTCATCTTCTGGTCTCCTGGGAGGAAGATGCCTGGCATGGGATTGTTCCTGAAGATTCTGGATGGGGGTGAGCTAGGGAGAGGACAAGAATTTGCATAAACCAGGGCATGAAGAAACAGACTTCCTCTTATAGGGAGAGAGGACTTGGGGAGGCAGACACTGCAAGAGAAGAGAAAACCACAGGCCTGACTTCCAGCAGCTGTTCCATCAACAGCAGCCTCTGACCCTGCTCTAGCTCTGGCCTCCTCCCAGAAACCCAGAGAAACCTCAAATGAAACGTCAAGTAAGGAGATACCAGCTCCCAGGCCTCAGGGTAAGAAAAGGAAGTTTTATGAAAAGAAGACAAAGGGAAAAAACAAAGTCTCATATTGTGCAACAGGTGAAGTCCCACATTGCCCGACTCAGAGGACTCCACGCTTTTATTTGTAATTCCCTGGTGAAGCATTTCTTCAAGAGAGTCATCAGGTCTCCTACAGCTTCTGGGGGATTAAGTCCCCGCCCCCACCGCCACCTTATAATTTGCTCAGGGGCTGGGAGGTGTTGAGGAAAAAGATTCCACTGTGAGGGAGAGATTCAGAGGGGTCCCTAACCCTGCCCCCTCTCTAATAACAGAGCCAGAGACAGGCCACAGCTCTGCTCTAGACTTCCTATGACAAACAAGAGGATATAATCTTCCAGATAGGAATTCAAAGTCTCCCCACCCCCATCCTCAGGGGGTCACAGGAGTCTCAAGAAGAGGCAGGCTCCCTCTTAACCTGGCTGGTGGATTTTGTACCCTTCATAAAGCCTCCGTCTTCATTTTCAGCTGCTGATGCAGACCCTCCTCTTGAAATGTCTCATCCCATTATAGTACATCATCTTGGAATGTGTCCACTTCATCCTGGGTTTCTCTTTCAGAGTATTTTGTCTCACTTTCTAGAATGTTCCATTACCTTCCACGCTGAGCTGGAGGGAGTCACTGGCAGTGACTCTTTGGTTGGTGATTGTATTAACTTCTTGCTGCTGTAAAAAAAAAATTACTATAAACTTGATGTCCTATAGCAGCACACATTTGATTCTCTAAGTTCTGGAGGTCAGAAATCCAAAATCTGTTTCACTGAGCTGAATGAAATCAAGGTGTCAACAGGACTGCTTTCCCTCTGGGGCTTTGGGGAAGAGACCATTTCCTTGGCTTTTCCCACCGCATTCTTGCATTTCTTGGCTGCTGGCCTCTTCCTCCATCTTCGAAGCCAGCAGCGTAGCATCTTGCTTCAATTGTCACACTGACTTCTTGCCTTCTGCCTGAGAGGTTCCTCCCAGCTTTTATAGACTATTCCGTGTTTGTAGATCAAAGGTTGATTGTGCATGTAATTCAATCTCAGAGCCCTGTTCCGACTCATGTAATAGTTTTGATTGAAGGGTTATTAAAGGTTACTCACACCATGCTCCAGAACCAAATCTGACTTCTTCTGTCATGATAACACTCCACCTTTGCTTTGGGTTTAGAAAGTTGATCCACTAACTAATCTAATCCACATCATGGCACTAGGAAGACAGATACAATGCCCAGTGTAAGTGAAAAAGCTAGGCTCAGAGAGGGAAAGAGAGAATCTTCCCGATGTCAGACCCTGTGATGGGTGCTTTACAATCTACATATATAAAAGCCTAAGCAACCATCCTACCAGTCAACTGTCTGACCATCCAACTGGTAGCTATGATGCACAATGACCACCTGGGGGCAGACGCTCCAACCAGTAGCTATGATGCCCACTGATTCCCCAGGGGACAGACGCTCCACGCTGGCGCTGCCGTGCTGCAGTGACTTGGCAACTGTGATTCTCGGATGACACACCTGGAACCAGAGAGGAGGGAGTCCAATTCCAGGGTCATCACCTGAGAACCACCCTCTCACAGTCTGGGACTCCTTAGGGCAGCAGTTCTCAACCTGTGGGTCGTGACCCCTTTGGGGGTCAAAGAACCCTTTCACCGGGCTCACCTAAGACATCCTGCATATCAAATATTTACATTACGATTCATTAACAGTAGCACAATGACAGTTACGAAGTAGCAACGAAAATAATTTTATGGTTGGGGGTCACCACAACATGAGGAACTGTGTTAAAGGGTTGAGGCATTAGAACCACTGCCTTAGGGGATGTCAGAGAGCCAGTTTTGGCCCCATCCCCACAGGTCAGGCCGAGGGGCCCCCCAGTGCATGGGCCTCTAATAACCTCATAATAGTCCTCCCACGTGGAGATGTAAAATTGAGGCCCAGGAAGGCAAGATGACTTTCTTAGTGATATATTGATAATCAATGATGGAGGCCCATTTTTATAACTCTGAACTACCTTGTCTTGCCTTTATATCATACTGCTGCTGCTATTTACAAGTTCTCTACCAGATATTGAAATGATAACCCTTAGCATCACAGCTATCCTTTTGGAGCATCCCCTCATGGTGCTCTCCAAACAGACCTACGAGCCTTAGCAAGTCACATCACCTCTGTGACTCTGTTTTCTCATCTATGAAGTTGGAGGTAAGAGTCCCAAATTCATAAGGGTGTTAAAATCCTTGGTGAATGTATTAAATGAGATCGTGTCTTTAGAGCATTTAGTTCATATGAAGTCCTCAGTAATTGTTCATTCTTATAGTGTTGGGAAATGGTAGTTTGTCCCTATTAATAACACCAGGCAAGTCCCTTTGCACCAGACCAAATTAAAACACAAAGAAACTGTCTGTATATATTTTTTAAGTTTTATTATGAAAACACATGGAATCAACTGCATTACCCATGTATCCGCAACAGCAGAAAAAATAATGGTGGACTATCCCCATGGGGGACATATGTCCTTTGACAAAACCAACATAAATTATGAAAATAACATAAAATATAATAACAGCATATAATAAAGATTAAGTTGAGAGATGGAACAGGGACTATTGAGAGAAGTAGTGAAGGTGGAGAAGGTGGGTCTCATGGAGAAGCATCAGGCTCAGATGACCTTCCCTGAAGACTTGCTCCTGTGCCTGGAGCGGCTCAGTTCAGTTCCAGGTCAGTCATGTACTCCTGGACCCAGGCCTCACTGGGGTTGGCGCAGATCTGTCTCCCTTTTTTGGTTTGAAATCTGCGGAAGGAGGAATGGCTAGATCAGATCGGAATGGGACCTTGTCTGTGGTAGATATCTCCCTCTGCTTGACCACAGTTCATGCTGAATAGCTCTAGTAGTAGAAAGACCCTTCTGGGGTGGCTCTGGAAACAGACTCCTTGTAACTTCCACCCTGGATTTAGCTGTGGCCTCAGCTAATTTGGTTCCCAGATTAGGAACCAATTAGTTTTATACTCAACATGACTATATCTCCCCATTCATTTCCTAGTGCCCCTAGAAATAACTTTTCTATGTGTTTTTCTAAGCATGGTTTAAGAATCAGCCCACATTCCTGTGATATTTTTTTACTTTCCCCAGTTTTCCACCATCTGGCTAATTTCCTCCCCAGAAATGTCCTCCCCCGGATTCTTGTCCCTTGATTCCCTCCCAGTTCCCCTCCAGACTCAACAGGTGACTTCATGACCTTGTTCTTTATTACTTTCTGGGAGGGCTTCAGTCCCCAGGCCTGTCTCCCTGCCCTGCCCTTGCTTTCCAGAGGAGGCCAGAAGTTGATACTCACACCACAGCAGGCTGGGAGCAAAGGCTGCTGGTCTCATAGTAATCCATCACAAAGTCCCGGGGAAGTTTCCGCAGGATGTAGGAGAAGCAGCAGGCCGTGGGAGGGTCGGAACCCACTGGAAAGGAAGACGAGGTGAGATCAAAGCTCTACAAGACGCTGCTCCTTTGGATTTTAGTTATGGTTATTCAAGGGGCATCTCTGTGGAGGTATTGGAGCCCAAATATGGTACCTTGTCTAATCCCATCCACCCTGAGTTGGAGTCTTTTTCTGAACATAGTATCCTCAGAGAAGATAATAGAGCTGTATTGGGTCTCAGAGCACACATCTAACTCCATTTAACAGATGAGAAACCAAGACACAGAAAGAGACGGGGACTTGAACTCAAGTTTACTGGTTACTGTTTCTTAAGAAAACAGAAACTTGAATATTACCGAATGTCTAGTAGACACCACATTTAACAGCAGACTACTTAAAAATCTCCCCTTTGTCTCATCCCCAGATGCCACTGTTGGACCAGCCCCACTAGAAAAGTGGGCTCTAGAAGCAGTAGCTGGAATAAGACTTACTTGGTGCTGAGAGCGCTGGAGAGCAGAAGGCAGCCGCTAACAGGAGGAGAGAGACGACAGTCGCACAGAGCTTCATGGTCTTGGCAGAGAAGAGGCTTTCCTGGAGGTGAGACTGAAGAGCCTAGAAGCTTCAGAACCCGACTGTGTTCTGTGCTGATGCTGAGCTGGGATCCCCTCTTTATAGGAACTCTGAGGACAGAGATGGGAGCACAGGGGGGCAAGTGGAATTTCCAGGGTAGAGATGATGTCATGGTGCTGGTAAGGAAACTGAAGCTATCGAGAGTGAGGAGCTCTGCACAGCTTCTCTGCCCCAGGGTGATGTCATCATGGTGGAAAGAAGGGGGAGGGGGAGGGGAGAAGTGGGCTGCACCCTCGAGGGAAGTGGTACACCAACGGCATTGACCAAGACCAAGAAGAGAATTGTAAACCCCAGAGGAAGGGCGCAGCATTCACACCTGCGAGAAGGGGCTTGTAGACAAGACAACCATGCTGTTCTTGGTGGTTGTCGCCTCCAGAAGCTTCATGTCAGTCTTTTCAGAGTTGCCACAAGCCTGGGCCCAAAAAGGAAAGGGGAACTAGAACTCCCTGTCAGATTCTTGGACCTCCTCCAGGGCTGAGTGACTTTATATGTTTCTTTGGGCATAAAGAGTCCAGCATGGAATGTGCAAAGGGCCCAACAGGACATTCACCTATTAACAGGCACTATGTGCCAGACACTGGGCAAGCTGCCTTATACACATAACATCAAAACCTACCTTGACCCTGAACAGGGGTATGATTATTCCTGGAAGCAATAAAGATCAAAGAACAGAGGAAAGTTCACAATCTTAAGTGGCAGTGCCAAGACTGAAAGGAGATTCTTCTGACTCTAAAATCCATTTTACTTTTACCCTGTTGTCCCAAATATTGAATGTGAACACAAAGGGAGAAATTATTGCCCACCAGGGACTATAGTACACACAAAGAACCATCTTATTAGGGCTGAATTCATCTTATTAGGGCTGAGTTCAGGACGGGAGTTTGGGTCAGTCTGTCCTAGAACAAAGAGGGGACAAGAAGGGAAAATAAGCAAAGGTTTCAGTATGTTCACTTGGACCCATAATAGAAAAGGAAAGAAATAAATAAGAATCAAGTTTGGAAAACCCAGATAAAGAATGTTCCTCCATAATTTACAAAGTGATCACCCCAATAAGCCTAGCATCCACTTGAGACATGTGTAGTTATTATATTATTATTAACTAATTCTCCATGTTATACTTTACATCCCTGTGACTATTTTGTAACTGCCAATTTGTACTTTTTAATCCTTTCATCTTTTACTTTTGTAAGTTATATATAAATATATATAATTCAATATTATTTCATATTAATTTCAGATGCACAGCATTAGACATCTGCTGTGCATCTGAAATTAATATGAAATAATATTGAATGTCAACTGAAACTGAGAAAGGAAAAATAAAGAATGTTCCTCTTATATATAAATGGGATTGGATATACCAGCAATGAATTTATCTGTTATGGATAAAACATGGACTCTAAGCATGTGGTGTTTCCCAGCCATCCATAGGGAATTCCTTGTGTTCATATAAAAGCCTGCCTGGTCCTCCAGATGCTTTCTGGGAGGGCTGCAGTCCTGAGGCCTGAAGCTGACCTGAAGCTGAGGAGATGAAGTTCACCAAGTCCAGGAATAGAGTAGTACATGAGAAGGCAAGTGAGGGCAATTAGGACGACTGGATCAGTATCTCTATTTACCTTCCAAGCACTCTGACCCATCTGCTCACCCCAGCTCCACATTGCTACCTGCCTCTGCTCTGAGAAAGAAGAATGCTGAGTGAAAACAGGAAACCAGGCCCCCTGGGTGCTGTCGAGATATGGGATAGGCGAAGGGCAGAGCAGCATCTTGGGGTACTTCAGGGTCACTCAATAAAGCACAATGTCATCGACCTCACATCACTGCCTCCACCATCACCTACACACACATATAACTGTACCTCTTTCCTCCTCTTTTTGTCCTCACTCTTTTCTTTGTGCAGGTCTTGCTTCAAATGTTCTGATCTTTACTAAGACCCCTACCCTCAGCTCTAATGTTCTGTAATCCCTCATATCATATATGCCAGTATCTCTCATGGTCTCTCCTGATTGGTGGGGTTTCATCTTCATATATCAAGGACAATACTTTAAGGGAGAGAGGGTGTGTCTTGTGTTCCCTGGGATCTACACAGACTTTGTTATCCATTCCATTTCCATTCAACCCAGTTTAGAAGTCATCTGCTTTTTGTCAGGGAAGGCAGAGCAGAATGAAGTCCCATCCCTCCCCTCAAAGAGCTTAGTCTAGTGATGGTGTTGACAGTGACAGAAATAACTATCCCATGAGATGGAATAAAGTAAGTGTCACATGAAAGGTAGAAACAAAATGTCAGAGCTCCCCTTGGCTGTAGACGCATAATTTCAAACCAATCTAAATCCTACTGTGTGCTGAGGAGGAGACCTTCTCTGGAGACCTCTGTCCAAATCAGTGGTTCTCAACGTTTCTAAAGCCACAACACTTTAATACAGTTCCTCATGTTGTGGTGATCCCCAACCATAAAATTATTTTTGTCGCTACTTCATAACTGTAATTTGCTACTGTTATGAATCTTAATGTAAATATCTGTGTTTTCTGATGGTCTTAGGAGACCCTGCTAGCTGTTCGCGACCCACAGGTTGAGAACCACTGGTCTAAATGATCTTCAAACTGCGCAGGGACTGGAAGATACCTGCTCTGGGGCACTAGGAGAATGATAGATAAGAATGTGTGATGAGTCTGCATGGAGCCACACAATGAGTTTGCTAACTTTTGCTTCTTAGCCTCGATTTGACCTTTGGCTCATGGAGGAAAAATGTTTTGTTCATGAAAGTCCCAACAGTAATGTTGTGTTCGCACTAGAGAAATTCAACACCAAGAGCACAAAGGGCTTGTATTAATATGTTTAGCTAAATCAAAATGGCCACTAAGATTTATCCATTGAGGCCATTTCTAAGCAATAGGTGATGGAGAATGACAGCAGATGCCTTTTGGACACACAACAGGAAAGTGCTCATCTTCTCCAGAGAGCCTTCCCTGACCTCTCCTCCAACTGAATTCTGCACCTCTCTCTGTGCTCTTACAGCTCCTGAGCTGCCACCTGAAACATCTGTTGGATTGCCTCCCCCACTGGAGAGTGAGCTCCTGGTGCAGAATATGTGTTATGCCTATCTCTGTGTACTCAATAGGTATTTAATAAATGTCCAGAGGCAGCCCAAACTACCAGCTTTAATGGGAGGGGGTGTGATACGTAACATGGACTCAGATGTGAACTCCATTTATCTAAATGAAGTAAGAATGAAGTGGGCATTCTACTCAAAATGTGATTCCCCAGCACTGATGGGGTGATAATTCCCCTTCTTCTCCTGCCTGCTCTCAATCCACATGCCTAGTGGTGCTATTTAAGAGATACTATTTTAGAACTCACTCTTTCCACAGCTCAGGGGTGTGAGAAATGATAGCAGCAGTCTATCGTGGGCCCTGGGAGCTCCAAATGCATTCAAGGGGTCACTCACTCTCTTGTTTCAGGGAAACCTTTCACTTCCCCTCACTTATGGGAACATCTGAGCTTTCTCCTGTAATCTTAACCAGCACTGTGCTCATAGCTCCATTCTGGGCACTTTCACATCAGTTTTGTCATTTGTCCTCCCAGTCTCTGTTAGCTGCAAGCAGGACTGGCAACCCCAGCAGAAATATGACCTTCTAAAGGCCCTCGTACTTTTCATTTCCCCCAGCATATCCATGTCCCCAGTCTTATCAGATACCAATCTAAATAATAAAACCTAAAGTAGTTAAAAGACTGGATCAAGGTCACACCTTATGTGTGGTAGGACTACAGGTCTATAGAAGACCAACTTCCTGTACAGGTGTGACCCTCTGAGATGGCACAGGTAGGAACCTCTGAAGGTATCAGCTTCTCAAAAGAGACTGCAAAGCTGCTGAGGAGCAGGAAACAGAGGTGACAATCTTGATGATCTGTGTTCTTTTAGAAAGAGAGTGCTGAGATGCATGAGTGTTGGGGAGACCATTGAGTGTTGAGGCCAAGAGCACTAGTCACAAGGAAGTGGAATGCCTAGAACTAAAGAATTCCCTGCAAGCAACTCATGAGACTGGAAATCCATAGCAAGATGGAATACATTGTCGTTTTGCCAGCATAATAAACAAGAAGTATATTCTTTGGTTTTGCCAATATGGTTGCCAAGTCACTTGGGAGGAATGGGACTGTAGAAACAAGGACACCATTATCCAAAGTGCAGGGCTCAAAATGGGGTCTGGAGGAGAGTAAACTAATTGAAGCAATTCATCAGGGTGGCCACACTCCATCCCCAGGCAGCCAGCCCCAAGCATTTGTCAAATGCTTCTTCTACATGGCTTTAGTTCTTAAAGTGGAAGGCCTTCAACACGCACCACAGCCTGTTCTTGTGCAGTCAAAAGTGGAAGGCAGTGACAGGTTCAAAAAAACCCTTCAGTATTCTTTTTGGTTTATTTTTAATATGTTTTAATTGATTTTTAAATTTTTTTAACTTAATAAATCTTTATTGTTCTGATTATTACAATTGTCCCTCTTTTTTCCCCCATAGCTCCCCTTCACCTAGTTCTCATCCCACCCTCTGCCCTTACCTCCCCCCCATTGTCCTCATCCACAGGTGTATGATTTTTGTCCAGTCTCTTCCCGCACCCCAACACTCCTTTCTCCCTGAGAATTGTCAGTCCACTCCCTTTCTATGCTCCTGATTGTATTACATTCACCAGTTTATTCTGTTCATCGGATTTTTAATTCACTTGATTTTTAGATTCACTTGTTGAAAGGTAAGTATTTTCTTCTTCCTCTTCTTAAAGAGTACCTTTCAGCATTTCTTATAATACTGGTTTGGTACTGATGAACTCTTTTAGTTTTTTCTTTCTGAGAAGCTCTTTATCTGACCTTCAATTCTGAATGATAACTTTGCTGGGTAGAGTAATCTTGGTTGTAGGTTCTTGCTATTCATCACTTTGAAAATTTCTTGTCACTCCCGTCTGGCCTGCATAGTTTCTGTTGAAAAATCAGCTGACAATCATATGGGTGCTCCCTTGTAGGTAATGAACTGTTTTTCTCTTGCTGCTTTCAATATTCTCTCTTTGTCTTTTGCTCTTGATATTTTAATTATGATGTGTCTTGGTGTGGTCCTCTTTGGATTCCTTTTGTTTGGGGTTCTGTGTGCTTCCTGGACTTGTAAGTCTGTTTCTTTTACCAGGTGGGGGACATTTTCAGTCATTATTTCTTCAAATAGGTTTGCTCTCTCTCTTCTTCTAGCACCCCCATAATTCTGATGGTAAATTTGAAATTGTCCTAGGGGCTCCTCTCTTCCAATTTTTGGATTCTTTTTGCTTTCTGTTTTTCCAGGTGAGTGTTTCCTGCTTCTTTGTATTTCAAATCTTTGATTTGATTCTTGTGGTCCTATAGCCTGCTGTTAAATCTCTGTATAATATTTTTTACTTCAGTCAGTGTATGTTTAATTTCTAGTTGGTCCTTTATCATATCCTCAAGGGACTCGCTAAATTTATTGACCTTTTCTAGAAAATTCTTGAAAAACCTTATAACCATGGTTTTGAACTCTATATCCAGTCGTTTGTTTTCCTTCATTTCTTTCATTTGTGATCTGTTTCTTTGTCTCCACATTTTTGCTGCTTCCCTGAGTTGGTAGAGTAGCTTTGTGTGCTAGGTGTCCTATATGGCACAGTAGCTCCACATCCCCAGTTACCTGATGTGGACACTCTTGGTGCCCCCCTTTGTGGACTGTGTGTACAGCCTTGTTGTAATTAAGTCTTAATTGTTGTTGGTATAACTGGGAGGAATTGACCTCCAGGCCAACTAGCTATGAGGATCAGCTGTGTCTACACAGGGAGAACTTCTGTGCTGGATACAGCCTTATGAGACAAGACTTGCAAAACTGCAAAAGCCTCTGTGCTAGGCTTGAATGGGACGGAGTCTCAGACAGCCTTGGCTTCCCATCAGCCCTGCTCTATGAGGCCCCTGGGTCTCAGTGTCTCTGGGTAATCACTGAAGCCCTCACTGCGTTCATGTGTATGCATCTCCAGACTTCTGCCTTTCGCAGCTCCTCTGAGTTTCTATACACTGCAGGGACATGTATAAATGTGAGTCCCCAGGGTCTCACCCGAAACTGTGGTTCAGTGCATTTGGAACTGGATTTCAGCACAGTTGAGAGATTCTGTCTTTCTCCTGCTAAAGAAAGCCAGCGACACAATAAGCAGTCAGTCCTCTGCACACTCTTGTGCATGTGCCTCCAGATCTCTGCCTTTTGTGGCTACCCTAAGTTTCCATACACTCCTCCCTTTTCATGACAGTTCAGACTCCCTCTATATGAGTCTCACCTGGAACTGTGGTTCAGTGCACACGGAACTAGGATCCAATGCAGTTGGAAGTTTCTGTCTCCCTCCTGCTAGAGAAAGCCAGCCAGGCACTCCACCACCCATCCTCTCCATGCACGTGTCTCTGTACCTCAGCTTTTTGCAGCTCCTCTCACTCTCCATGAACCCTTCTCTTTCCTTCTAGTTGTAGAATTTCCACTCAGCCAGCTTTCCTGTAGTTCTGGATGATATCCGTTCTGTCTTTTAGCTGTAGTGTTTTTTTGTTTGTTTTTTAAATATATTTTTATTGATTTTTCACAGAGAGGAAGGGAAAGGGATAGAAAGCCAGAAACATCCATGAGAGAGAGACATCGATCAGCCGCCTCCTGCATGCCCCCACTGGGGATGTGCCCGCAACCAATATACATGCCCTTGACTGGAATCAAACCTGGGACCCCTCAGTCTCCAGGCCGACGCTCTATCCACTGGGCCAAACCGGTTTCGGCTAGCTGTAGTTTTGAAATTATTGTGCGAGGCAGCAGTTTAGGTGTTCACCTATGCCGCCATCTTGGTTTCTCCAGTTGCCCGTTTTTTGATTGGGTTATTTTTTTTTTGTTAAGCTACATGAGTTCCCTCTAAATGTTGGAGATTAAACCCTTTTCATTGATATCATTGGCAAATATGTTCTCCCATGCAGTGGGCTTTCTTGTTGTTTTATTGATGGTTTCCTCTGCTGTGAAAAAGCTTTTCATTTTGATATAGTCCCATTTGTTTATTTTCTCTTTAGTCTCAATTGCCCTAGGAGCAGTATCAGTGAAGAAATTGCTTTGAGACATGTCAGATATTTTCCTGCTTATGGATTCCTCTAATATTTTTATGGTTTCCCATCATATGTTTAAATCTTTGATCCATTTTGAGTTTATTTTTGTGTATGGTATAAGTTGGTGGTCTAATTTCATTTTTTGCATGTGCTGTCCAATTTTCCCAACACCATTTATTGAAGAGACTGTCTTGACTCCATTGTATGTTCATGCCTCCTTTGTCAAATATTAATTAAGCATAATGATTTGGGTCCATTTCTGAGTTCTCTATTCTATTCCATTGATCTTATGCCAATACCAGGCTCTTTTGAGAACAGTGGCTTTGTGATACAGCTTGATATCTGGTATTGAGATCCTCCCTACTTTGTTCTTCTTTCTCAGGATTGCTGTAGCTATTTTGGGGTCTTTTTTTATTCCAGATGAATTTTTGGAAAGTTTGTTCTAGGTCTGTGAAATATGCCATTGGTATTTTAATGGGAAGTGCATTGAATTTATAGATTGCGTTGGGTAGTTTGGACATTTTGATGATGTTGATTCTACCAATCTATGAACATGGTATGTTCTTTCATCTGTTTATGTCTTTCTCTATCCCCTTTTTTGGTGTCATGTAGTTTTCTGTATATAGATCTTTCACCTCCTTCATTAAGTTTATTCCTAGGTATCTTAATTTTTTGGTGCAATGGCAAATGGGATTGCTTTTTTAGTCTCTCTTTCTGCAGTTCATTACTGGTGTATAGAAATGCCATAGATTTCTTGGCGTTAATTTTGTATCCTGCTACATTGCAGAATTTGTTTATTAAGTCTAATAATTTATTGATGGAGTCTTTAGGATTTTCTATGTACAGTATCATGTCACCTGTAAATAAGGACAGTTTTACTTCTTTTCCAATTTGGATGCCTTTTATTTCTTCTTCTTGTCTGACTGAAATGGCTAGTACTTCCAGTACTATGTTGAACAGGAGTGGTGAGAGTGGGCATCCCTGTCTTGTTCCTGTTCTTAGGGGAAATGGTTTTAGTTTTTGCCCTTTGTGTATGATGTTGGCTGTGGGTTTGTCATATATTGCATTTATTATGTTGAGGTATGATCCTTCTATTCCAACCTTGATGAGAGTTTTTGTCAAGAAAGGGTGTTAAGATTTTGTCAAATGCTTTTTCTGTATCAATTGATAGGCTATGTGATTTTTATCTCTCAGTTTGTTTATGTGATGTATCATGTTTATTGATTTGCGAATATTGTACTATCAATGCATCCCCAGGATAAATTTACTTGGCCATGGTGTATGATCTTTCTGATGTACTGCTGGATCCGATTTGCTAGAATTTTGTTGAGGATTTTGGCATCTATGTTCATGAGGGATATTGGTCTGTAATTCTCTTTCATTGTGTTATCTTTATCTGGTTTTGATATTAGGGTGATGCTGGCTTCATAGAAGGAGCTTGGAAGTGTTCCTTCCTCTTGAATTTTCTGGAATAGTCTGAGGAGGATAGGTTTTAATTCTTCCTTGAATGTTAGGTAAAACTCCCCAGTGAAGCCATCTGGCCTTGGGCTTTTGTTTGCTGGAAGCTTTTTGATGACTGTTTCAATTTCTTCCATAGTTATCAGCCTGTTGAGATTGTTAGAATCTTCCTAAGTTTTGGCAGGTTGTATTTTTCTAGGAATGTGTCCATTTCAAGAGGCCTGCACTTTTAAAAATGTATAAAATAGATTAATTGAAATATTCAACAGTAATCATAATAGTAACTAATACATAGTATTTATTATGAGCCAATGATGTTTTAATTCTCTTATAGATGCTAATGGATTTGTATTTTCTCCTGTCACATTTTAGGAAACTGAAGCACAGACAGATAAGTAATCTAAGGAAGAACACACAGCTAATTGTGATAGATTTGGAAATGACCCAAAAGACTGGCTCCAGAGTATAAGTAAATCAGAGAACGAAAATGTGCTTATTGCAAATTTATGTTAAAAGCTTAACACCTGCCTGACCACAGTGGTTCAGTGGTTCAGTGTTGACCTATAAACCAGAAGGTCATGGTTCGATTCCCAGTCTGGGCACATGCCTAAATTTCTGGCTTGATCCCCAGTGAGGGACATGCGGCAGGCAGCTGATCAACGATCTTTCTCATCATTAATGTTTCTATCTCTCTCTCCCTTCCTCTCTGAAATCAATAAAAATACATATATTTTTAAAAAGCTTAAGAGCCAAAGTTTTATACTTATGATGTAAAATGTCTTTCAGTTTTACATATTACATGTTTTTAAACAGTGGAATCTCTGGCTTTCTCTCTTTTTCTTAGAAACTTAAGGGAATTATATAATGGTTTTCCTTATTTGTTCTAAATATTAATCTCTGCAGCTGTCATAGGATGTACCCATATTTATATTACTCACTCTACCCTGTGATTTACAAGAAGGGGAAATTATGCTGTGCCAAGTTGACACCTCATTCCTAAAAAGCAGAAAAGAGACCTGCACTTTTAAGGAATTGCACAGCATTCAGAGGGCTGAGTCTTTTTTTCCAGGAAGTTTGAAGATGGCAAGCGATGTGGCCAAAGAGAGAGGCAGAGAGCAGGTCATGAAGAAGCTTCCGTTTTATGCTGGAAACAATTTAGAGTATTTGAAGGATTTTCAACAGAGAGAGACAGAGACTGATTTGCACTTCAGCAAAATCATTTCGGATGCTGTGTGATGATGGGACAGCTTTGAGAGGCAAACTAGAAGAAAACACAGTGGACAGGACACTCAAACAGCTGTCACGGGGAGAAATGAAGAGGGCTGACCTAAGACAGTGGCCGTGGGGATGGTGAGAAGCAGATACACTCAATTTCAAAATCCAATAGAGTCAGTGAATGAATACAGTACCCCCCCTTATCTCACGGGACATATTCCAAGTCCCACAATGGATGCCTAAAGCCTCAGACAATACTACACTACATATACTTAGTTTAGTTGGTCGCATGGATAAATCCAACATAATAAAAGCCTAATATGCTAAGTGTCCGATCATTCGTTCAACTGTTGAACCAGTAGCTATGACGTGTACTGACCGTTAGGGGGCAGATACTCCAACTAGCAGGTTAGCTTGCTGTTGGGATCCTGCGATCAGGACTGGGCAAAATGGGCTGGACATGCCCTGGAGCCCTCCCATGGTTCCTCCCCGGCCCCGGTCGGGCACCAGTGGGGCCCCTCCTGCGCCCTCTCACAATCCGGGGTCCCTTGAGGAATGTCAGAGAGACGGTTTCAGCCTGATCCCCACAGGCAGGTCAAGGGACCTCACCAGTGCACGAACCCATGCACTGTGCCTCCAGTACATAATATAAGAATAAACTGTGTTTCGTGCCCTCACAACTATAAACCTCCTTTTGCCACCCCCTGTGTGATTTTGCCATCACTACATGCGTACTTTTTTACTTAAAGGAAGCACTTCACAGCTTCTCTTTCGCATATCGCAATTGCTAGAATTATTACTCTTGCACTTTGGAACCAACATTAAGCAAAATAAGTGTTAGTTGAACACAAGCACACTGATATCAACTATCACTCTGATAACTGAGATGGCTACTAAGTGACTAATGGCAAGCAGAGTATACAGTGTGGATTCACATCTCCAGTGGGATGGAGGACAGTGTACAGTTTAAAACTTATGAATGTTTTGTCATTGAATTTTTCATTTAATATTTGGAACATGATTGACCATGAGTAACTGAAACCAAGGAAAGTGAAACCACAGATAAAAAGAGGGGGACCTTTGTAGGTGAAGGAGGTAAAGGGGTGGGACTAGCCAAAAGTGACTCCCAGGTTTCTGGCTTGGGAGCTAGGTAAGAGGGAATGCCTTTTACTGAATAGAGAATGCAGAGGAGAAGGATCTAATTCAATGCCCACATGTATGCCTTGATCTACTGTACACATACAAAACCATGGCCAGAGGAGCATGACAAGGACTCAAGATAGAAAAGCAGAGGGAGGGGGCTGCACAGAGACACTTTCCCTCTAGGTTTGGCTCAGTGGATAGAGTGTTGGCCTGCGGACCGAAGGGTCCCAGGTTCGATTCCAGCCAAGGGCACATGCCTGGGTTGTGGGCTCAATCCCCAATAGGGGGTGTGCAGGAGGCAGCCGATCCATGATTCTCTCTAATCATTGATGTTTCTATCTCTCTATTCCTCTCCCTTCCTCTCTGAAATCAATAAAGAAATATATTTTTAAAAAAAGAAAAAGAAAAGAAAGTGGAGCCATGCCTGCTACCATTTGACTCTGGGCCACACCTGATAAATGGAGGCTGAGGCTGGACCACATAGGAGCATCAATATTAGTGAACCCATCCATGGATCCCCCAGTGTCAAAGGGAGAGAGCAGAGATTGACACCCGGGGAAGTGCAACTGCAGGGCTAGAAACAGAAAGGGAACCAACCCAGCAGGGCCAGGGCTTGGGAAGCAACGAGGACAAGGCAGTAATGCTGCAGAACATGACTGCTAAGCCAGAATTCCCTGTACTCAAGGCTGGGGTACTCTGCTGTTCTGAAAGGGGGCCTCACAGAGGCTAGAATGAGTCAGGAATCTAAGGCACAAATCAAGCCTCTCCGTGCTGAGGATCCACCATGTTGGCGGCTGGCTACTCTCTGCCACCACTGCCTAAGAGACCTTGGTTGATCCCCACAGGTCAAGACCTTGACTCCATGGCTTTTCTGACCGTTCCTTCTTGTTAGTATTTCAACTCCATAGTGGGACTAGGACATAACACATACTGTTAATCAAATCAGCGATTTGTTCATTCGTTCACCAAATTTTTATTAAGCCCCGTTATGTGCCAGGCGTTGTGGTTATCACTGGAGATACACTGCTAAATGATGCAGACAGTGACATATGAAACTGACCAATTCTCTCTGTGTGATTCTGGGCTAATCACTTCACCTGGGAACATCAGTTTTTCACCTAGGAAATTTTTAAGACCCTTCACAACCAATTCAACCATTCTAAGGCTCCCTCACGTTATTCATTCAGCACATGCACAGTAAGTACACACTTTGCATACAAGTATGCTATTTTCCAATTTGAGTAAAAAAAATAGTAAGACAAAGGGCTATTTCCTGGTTTTAGAACTGATAGGGAAAAATCTTACACATATAATTACTAAGACAGAATTTTATATTCAACAAATCACCTTTATCAAAATAAACAAAATTATAAAAAATAGATACTATGTCAGAAAATTCATCACGTTATAATTATCGTGTGCTAGGATTTGGTTTAAATCCACTAATGAGACATGGTATGAATTTGGTTTGAAGTGAACAGGACGTGATCTAAATTTTTTGAAGAGAAAATTACATAAATAACGCATAGAATGCAATGAGGTAAGTGCTGTAATCATGGAGTAGCTAATAGAGTCCATTATCAGAAATTGGCCGATTCAGCACTTTCCATTTCCTTTTTCTTGCCCTGCCCAACTCAAAGAAACCAGCTCTCACTCACTGAATCACGAGTATGAATGGGGTTTCCCCCATTAAGTAAAGGAGGGAACACAATTCAGAGTATCGACTGAGGGTATCAATTGGGCAGAGGAGGTGGGGTGAGGAGGAGGCACTATCAGTGATCTAGAGTTTCCTATGAAACAAGTGAGAGACTCAATTTTCCGGAACTGACAGTAACAAGGGAAGACACCTGGATGTTCAAGCCTCAGTGACGTCGGCCCTTGTCCTGATCTTGTCTTTGCTTCACACCCCCCTCAAGACCAGCATTAGCAATCACAGGGATGGGACAGAAACACAGCCCGCATGTTTTCAGAGAAGGAACTCTACAGACACAGGAGGGACAGAATCCCTAAGGTGTGGTCTCACTTTGCTTATGTCTGTTTCCTCCATTGTTCTAGCCCCTTTGGGGGGAATTCTAAACCCTCTCACATGGCCCCAATTTAGCTCCATCGTCCATATTTGCAGCGACACTGACGGCTCTCTCCTTCTGAGCCAGCAATTGACACCTGTGACTGCATCAGCTGGACCCCTGCCTACCCCTATTCATGTATGTTCAAATCCTGTGTAGCTTTCAAGACCCAACCAAAATCCCATCCCTTTCAAGAGCCTTCCTCAGCTCTCCCAAGGGAGGTCATCGCTTCTTCCCCCTTTCATTTATTTCCTCCTAGGAATCTCAGCACTTTCTTCTAAGTGCTGCTGTTACCTGTTTATATATATTCTACCCACTTCCCAGTAGACCAGGGGCATCTAGAGGGCAAAAACCATTAAGAAGAACTAAATCTGCTGAAACCGGTTTGGCTCAGTGGATGGAGTGTCAGCCTGAAGACTGAAGGGTCCCAGGTTTGATTCCGGTCAAGGGCATGTATCTTGGTTTTGGGTACATCCCCAATAGGGAGTGTGCAGGAGGCAACTGATCAATGTTTCTCTCTCATCAATGTTTATGGCTCTCTGTCCCTCTCCCTTCCTCTCTGTGATCAATCAATAAAATATATATTTTTTAAAAAGAACTAAATCTGTTTCTCACTATAAAATGTCATATATGCCTTTTTATTATGTAACAATAAAATAATAAAGAATGGAGAAGGAAAAACCGTACAGACCTGACTGAGAAAGTAGCCCTTTCGCACCACTGACATTATGAATCAAAAAGAATAAGAAAAAAAACCTGCTGCTTTGAATATGGCATTATTTATGTAAATATTGTATACATGTTCCTTAAAATAGTTTGGAGACATGGAAATCAAGACTTCGTTTTAGCAAAGGCCATTGGACAGAAACTTGGTATATTTCTCTCAAATTAAAATTAAACAATCGACAACCTACTTTCCAATCAACGTTGCTATAAATGCTTTAAAACAAAATATGTTTGTAAATTTGTGAGTTGACTAGAAAGGTAAAACATGTTCATGTAAAAAAAAACACCTGAGAAAATGCTCAGCTGGTGTAGCTCAGTGGTTGAGTGTTGATCTATGAGCCAGGAGATCACAGTTCAATTCCCAGTCAGGGCACATGCCTGGGTTGTGGGCTCAGTCCCCAGTGTGGGGCCTGCAGGAGGCAGCTGATCAATGATTCTCTTACATCATTGATGTTTTTATCTCTCTCTTTCTCTCCCTTCCTCTTTGAAATCAATAAAAATGTTTTTTAAAAAAACGAGAGAACTGCAGAAAAAGATAGAAATAAGAAAAATATTCATCAATAGATCTTTCATACACACACACACACACACTATTGCAGCATTGGGACATTTAAATCCAATGCTTTTTATTTTTTTCTATGCCTAGCATATGCATATATATAGTTAAATATTTGTCATATGTGTGTATATACTTAAAATTTGTATAATTTTTCATCTTACATTTACCCCTGCCCCCACCTTATATTTTTAAATATATTTTTATTTATTTCAGAGAGGAAGGGAGAGGGAGAGAGAGATAGAAACATCAATGATGAGAGAAAAATCATTGATCAGCTGCCTCTTGCATGCTCCACACTGAGGATCAAGCCTGCAATCTGGGCATGTGCCTCTGTCTGGAATTGAAGCCAGGACCCTTTAGTCCACAGGCCTATGCTCTTTTCCCTGAGCTAAACCAGCCAGGGCTCATCTTACCTTTTTGTAACTGATATTATTCTACTACACTCCATTCAGATTAAGGGCTTAATACTAAACAAGCCAGTGGATATACCATATTTTATAATTCCTGATAGAGGAACATTTGGGTCTCCTTATTTTGGAGCTATCAAGGATGCTGGGTCATGCTTGAAGACGCTTCCATATTTGCGTTGGTTTCTTTAGAACTCTTTCCTAGAAATGTGTTCTTCAAGTTACCAGGTATAAATATTTTTAGGCTCCTGACATATTAACACCCACATCTGGTGTTTCTTTTTGATCCTCAAATAGTATTTAACCCATTGACCCTAGTCATTCAATGACTATTAGGTGAGTGGACAAGTGACAGAGCCATGACCTCATCCTTTCCTAGTCCTCTCGCAGGGACTCCTCGCTTCAGTTTCTTGCATCCAAGCGTGGCAGCGCCACCCTCCACATCATCATCAGGTCTACCCCATCTGAGTGGTTGTGCAGTGGAGGAAGCACAGACGTTTCAGCCCTGTGGGTTGGACGGGACTGGGGAGTTCACGTGTGGCTTCTATGGAAAGGGACCAGCTAAGAATAGCCCGGAGTGAAGACACTCTTCTCTCCTCCTGCTCTCGGGGGAAACCATTTCCTCACGAGCAATAAGAACAAGTCGTGAGTTGTGGGCTCCGACTTACAGCTCAGAGAAGCTATTCTTGGATATCCTGAACCCCTGCGGTCACCCAGGACCCTGAGTTGTGAAACACTCAGCCTATGCTTAAAAGTTTCCCACCTCCCCCCGATTCCATTTCCCCATCCACAGGGCTGTCGCCTATAAAGTGCCGGGGAGATGGCTTCGCAAAGCAGAAGGACCTAAGCCAGCAGCGAGTGCCTGCTCCCGTCTCTGTTCTCCTGACAAGCGAGCCCACAGTCCCTCTGCTCAGCATCATGAAGGTCTCCGGGGCTGCCCTGATCATCCTCCTCTGCGCCATGGCCCTCTGCAGCCAGGTCTTCTCTGTACCAAGTGAGTCTGCTCTCTGGCCACAGTCAGACCACAACCATCTTTTGTGTGTGTGTGTGTGTGTGGTTTTGAGCCTCTGAGAGAAAATAGGACTTCTTAAAAGGCCATAAAGCATCTTTGCTTTTTTTTCTGCAAGACTTGTATTTTCAGGAAAGGGGTGTTAACTAGCCTAGTCCCCATAACTGAGAGCCAGGGTGAGGTAGGAGAGTCATTGTCCCATCTTACAGATGGCAAAGTAGAGACCTATGCAAGTGAGTTTACCGTGACAGAATCCAAGTCTTGTGACTGCCCCGTGGTGTTATTCTGCAGCTAACTCATTCTAGGTCCCCAAGAGCTCTTTCCTTGGATGTCATAGGAGCTCTGTCCAAGGTTTCTCTCTTGCTGGGGTGTGGCTTCTTGAATCAGACAAAATTGCCTGAAGGGAAATGAGATGAGAGAACTGTCTGCTTGGATGTCTGGATCACAAAAAGAAAGACAGTACCCACAATGAAGACTCAAAGAGAAAGAGGGTACAGTCAGAAGCCAGGACAGAGACGGGGATTTTTCTAAACAAAAATGCCCAGAGCTTCCTAGTGACCTTGTCTCCCAGCCCACGGCCCGAGAAAGGCTGTCTTCCTCACCCTCTCAGGGGTTAGCTCTCAGATCCACCTGACCTGTGACTCAAGCTCATTCTGTCCCTTCCTCTACAGTTGGTGCCGATACCCCGACCGCCTGCTGCTTCACCTATGCGCCTCGGCAGATTCCACGTAAATTCGTCGTCGACTATTTTGAGACCAGCAGCCAGTGTTCCAATCCTGGTGTCATGTAAGTACCAGTCTTCCTGCCCATCCCTGGGGCAATAGAGAGGACGTGCAGTGGGGGCAATGCCCAGGGGCACAGAAGGGCCCCCGTCCTCCAGGAGGTCCTATCAGCTGTGCAGGACCCAGGTCTCTGAGGTGTGGCCTGACCTGGCCAGGGGCTGGCAGAGTCAGGGCAGAGGCTGGCCCAGCCCAGAGGGAAGGGAGAGGCAGGAGGAGTCGGTGGCAGGATCCCCTCCGGGGCTGCCTGAGTCAGAGAGAACAGCTCTCTGGATGGAGATGGGTGGAGGGTCCCTGAGAGAGCGAGGAGGCCCTGAGCTGCCCTGCACAGAGTTGGGTGGAGGGCCACAGCGAACCCAGGGTTCCCCAGCTGGACTCCCCAATGTGTAACCCTCCCATCCCTCTCCACAGCCTCCAAACCAGAAAAGGCCGGCAGGTCTGTGCCGACCCCAGTGAGGCCTGGGTCCAGGAATACATCGCCGACCTGGAACTGAACGCCTGAGTGGCCTGGCAGCTTCGAGGGACCCAGTGACCTCAGTGGACCAACAGGAGGCAGGGGCCTGAGCCTTGGAAATACCCCGTCACCTCCACAGCTACCTCTCCTGTGGGCTGGTTGTTGCCCACGCCCACAAGCTGGGACTCTTCCTAACTTCAATTCCAGCTTATTTATACTATTTAATTTCTGTAACTTATTTTGAACGTCATGTTGTGTTTGGGACTCTTTGCTCCACGAGATCTCAGGATACCTTCTGCACCACCCTCCCCCCACTGGTGACGAGTGAGTGACTGTCATCAGTTTGTTCTGGGCAGAGGTGGTGCCAAAGCCGCCAGACTGACATAGATGTATTAAATGTTTCTGCTCTGTGCTGTGTTCAGCCTGGAGAAATAATAAAGACGCTTTTTTATAAAAAGTAAACTGGCACTGAGTTTGGTTTTGTTTACCTGGCAAATCAGAACCACTAGGTCAGTGGTCGGCAAACTCATTAGTCAACAGAGCGGCAAACCGAGACTCGAGAGCTGCATGTGGTTTGCAAGCTGCAGTTTGCCGACCACTGTACTGGATGAAAGGAGTAATAGGCAAAGAATAGAAAGATGTGAAATGGAGGGAAATTGGGAGAGCTGGAAGGGGGCGACCACAGAGACACTCTGCTTGACACTGAAGCCACATTTCCGGGCAATAATGAAATTACAGATATTTTATAAATCGGTGCATACTGTATATGCTCTAGGAGAATCCACATTCGAATGGATACCACTAAGAAGGGTATTCATAGCACATAGTTAAGATAATTCAAACTTTCTTAATAACAATGACTAACATATTTGGGACTTACTTGCAGTGTCTATTCAGTCTTCACAATGAGATAATATAGCTTACTGACAGAAGAGTAAACTGGGGCTAGAGTAAACAGAGAAGTTAAGCAACTTGGCCAAGATCACACAGCAAATGGTACAACTGAGTTCCCAAACTAGACTTTGCTATAACTATGTTCTTAACCAGTCAAGTTATTTCCCAAATGCAATCCACCTATATTCAAATCATAAGCAATGATTATGTTTTTTTTCTTCTTTATTGTTGAAAGTATTACATATGTTCCCTTTTTCCCCCATTGGCCCCTTCCGGCCTCCCCCTGCCACCTGCCCCAGGCCTTCTGCACCCTATTGTCTGTGTCCAAGGGTTATGCATATTTGCATAGAAGGTCTTTGGTTGATTACTTTCCACGCATATATCCCTCCCCCGCCTTCCCTCCAAGATCCCACACTCTGTTCCATGAACAATGATTGTTTAAACCACTCATATCAGAATTTTTAGATGGACCTGAAAATGTGTATTTCTACCAAGCTTATGGGGCTTTCCTCATGCATGTTAAACAGCTGAGAATCACTGAAATAGTCAAATAGGATTTACCCCTCTTCCAAATGCGGCGCATGTCTGCATATGGAAACAGGTATAGTGTACCTTATTTTATTTCAATCCATGCTCCACAAAATGAATGGCTAATGTTAAAGGGAAAGCTAGCCAGTCTACATGTGGATCAGGATTCTGTTTCTACATTTACTGAGAAAGCTGAGTTACTTAACAGAGGGAGTGCCTGAGTTATAACTATAAGAAATATACAATGAACTAGGGTCCTTTTTGCCAAAGAAGGAGAAATCCAAAAAGACTTGTGGGAAAACAAACAGGTATTAATTTTTATGAGCCATGATTATTTCATTTTTTAAAAAAAATAATCTAATGTTAATACCCCAAATTAGTTTAGAATCTTAGTGGCCAAACTCTAATTTAGAGTACAATTAGACAGTCCTATTAAGCAAACATTAAAATGCACATACTATCTGACACAGATATCATTGGCCCTGTTTCCATCTCTAGGAATCTATTTTGTAACAACATTATCAAAGGATAGGAATATATAGGCATAAGGATATTCTTTGCAGCATGATTTATAAACAGCAAGCAAATGGAAACATCCATTAGTGAAGGGTTAAGGCAGTAGAGGATTGAGATGCTCACCAATGAAATGCTTTGCGTCAGTAAGAAGGATAACACACATTTATACCTATGACAAGTGTCCATAATATTATGTACAAAAGGTATATATGTTTACATCTAATACATGCATACACACTCTACATATATGCTACAAAAGTGTGTGCATAAAATGCTATTATTTTATTTTTAAAGCCATATCTACATATATATTTGCAAAGGCAAATATGTGTGCTTCCAAGCATAGTTAACCGATTTCTTAGAAGAAATGGGATTAACGTATATTTTTAGGAATGGATACTTTTCCTTTTTATTTTCTGCACTTTTCTTTAGTTTTATTTATTTTTCAGTGGATTGCTTACTCCTCTAGTCTCATCTTAAACCACGCTTTAATGGGTGATGCGTCTATCCATCTGAACCATTTTCTGGTTGGGAGTCTGAACTGACACAGAGAAGACAGAGCTTGGCTAGTCCTAACAGTCAGTAGGCCATAATGGCTTTTATATAATAAAAACAATGCAATGGAGGAGTCCTTATGGCCAAGACTTTCACATCATACACATATACACAGAGGGTCTTCCCAGGCAAGATTTTACAATCCCCTTCCATTACGAGGGCCTGTTCCCCAAACACCATCACCACCCACACCTGTGGTGAGTGTGAAGGCACTATCAGGGAAATGGGAGGAACAGCCTGGGTCTCCAAAGAAACAGTGAAGGTGTCCCCATTTTTTTTGACTTCCAGCACTGTGGGACAAACAAAACCTGCTCATTTACACTAAGCTGTCTCTCAAGGTCCAGCAACCCAAAGCCAAATGAGAAGCTTAACACTTCAACATTCCTTAAATACAAGTGCTTTGAACAGAGTGACAGAACAAAGACCTCTGTGAGGAAAAAGGGAGAATGGGGGTTGCATTGTTAAGTAACGTATGGAGGCTTTCAGAGTCTGAGATGGGACTGAGATCTTTGGTCAGCCTCCTGGTTGACCTCCCTGGGGAATGCCCACCCTGGACACAGGCATGTGCTGGGGAAGAGCCCTTCTCTGGAGGCTGTCCATGTGAGGTAGGAGCCTGGGGTTTTCCCATACTGTCGAGCCATCAGTGGCCATTTGGGGCTGGTCTTGTGGTTTCTTTAGCAATACAACACCCTTCTAATAATAGCAGGTTTCTGGGTTTTTTTTCTGTCGATTCTATGGGCTAAACAACCCAAAACAAAGAGCTTGTCCAATTATACATCTTGTGTTTTAACTGGGGTTGGGAATGTGTGCTTCCAAGCACCGGCCTCAATACTATAGTCACCCCTACACCCCTACCTCCAAGGCCTCTGGTGAGAGACCTCCACTTCCATTTTGGCCCCTGCACAGGTGGGGCAATGTGCAGAAGTGATAATCCTCACTTGAGGATATTTTTTCCATTGATTTTAGAGTGTGAGTGGAAGGGAGGGGGAGAGACAGAGAGAGAAACATCAATGTGAGAGAGACACATCATCTGGTTGCCTCCCACACAGGCCCCATCTTGGGTCTGGGATCAAGCTTGCAACTAAAGTATGTGCCCTTGACTGGAATAGAACCTGGGACCCTTCAGCCAATGTGCTAACGCCTGAGCCAAACCGGCGAGGGCCCAGCACAAATATTTATGTACCTTCACAAGAAGGGAAGACAAATATTTCCTTTGAGAGGGCAGGAGGGGGAGTTGGGGCCACAGTTAGACTGTTGTTGTTTTTTCCCCCATTACGTCTCTCACCTGCCACTCTGCTTGCCCTACCTTGAGCTTGCAATGGAAATTTCTGCATATGTAACCCTTCTCAACTCCAGATGACTGGCGATGGTCAACAGGTTGGGAAGGCCTTTCCTGGCAAAGCTGTTTTTCTTTTCCTGATTTCAGATGAGCCCATTTCAATATGGCCTCCACCTTCCTGGTAGATGCAAGAAATAGCTATTATATTCCGATATACAGAATCTAACCTATCAAATTCTTTAATGTTATAGCCTTAGTGTTTAGCACCGGGCCTTAGCACCCACCACAGGAGAGATCACAGTTCAACCAGCAGCAGCAATATCCTGTGAGAGTGATTCACCACAGTGGTGCCCAGACCACAGCATAAGCAGTGAGCAGCGCCAGAGAACTCGTTAGAAATGCACATTCCGAGCCCTCCTCTGAAAGAGGAACACAGTAATCTGGGTTTTAACAATCTCCAGGTAATTCCCAAGCACAATGAAGTTTAAAACCCACTTCCATTTAACAAGGTGCTCACCAAATTCCCTCCTACTTTTTCTGATCAGCCACTCCCACACTTCAGTCTGGGCTGTTACTCTTTTTTTTATTATTGATTTCAGAGAGGAAGAGAGAAGGAGGGAGAGATAGAAAGATCAATGAGGAGAGAGAATAATTGATCGGCTGCCTTCTGCATGCCCCCCACTGGGGATTGAGCCCGCAACCCAGGCGTGTGCTCTTGACTAGAACCTAACCCGGGCCCTTCAGTCTGCAGGCTGATGCTCTATCCACTGAGCCAAACCAGCCAGGGCTGAGCTATTACTTTTAACAGACCCTCTATCTCCACACAGATACAGGACTCTCTTTCTCAGGCTGCTGAAGTTTCGAGTAGGAAAACAAATCTAACTCAAAGAGGCTTGAATATATGAACCTGTGGCTCTAAGACTGAAGGGTATAGACAAGGCCCACAGGCCCTGTTTTCTTCTCTCTGTGACCCCCTTTCATGTGAGAATGCCAGGGGCTTCCCGTACCTCTCAGGGCTCCATGAATCCTTGTTCACTTTATTCAGGGGACACAGAGGCTCTTCCCCATTGAAAAATATCACTAGGTTCTCTTGGATTTGACTGACTTAAGGCTAGAATCCCAATTCCTAACCCATCACTGCAGCTGTGGGGATGGGTTTCACTGATTTGCTTAAGCCAGTGGTCGGCAAACTCATTAGTCAACAGAGCCAATATCAACAGGACAATTGAAATTTCTTTTGAGAGCCAAATTTTTTAAACTTAAACCTCTTTCTAACGCCACTTCTTCAAAATGGATTCACCCAGAGAGAAACCAAGATGGTGGCATAGATAAATACCTAAAGTGCTGCCTCGCACAACAATTTCGAAACTACAGCTAAAAGATAGAACAGACACCATCCAGAACCACAGGAAATCTGGCTGAGTGGAAATTGTATAACTTGAAGGAAAGAAAAGGGCTCACGGAGACTCAGAAGCTCTGTAATTTAGCTGAGGTACAGAGACAGGTGCGGGGAGAGGAAGGGCAGCAGAGTGCTTGGCTGGCTTCCTCTGGCGGGAGGGAGATGGAAACTCCCAACTGCACTGAACCCTAGTTCTGGGTGAGACTCATACGGGGGGAGTCTAAACTGTTGTGAAAAGGGAAGAGTACATGAAAACTTAGGGGAACCTCGAAAGGCAGAGGTCTAGAGGTGCTTGCAAGTGTGTGCAGAGAGGACTGACTGCTGATTGTGCCACTGGCTTTCTCTAGTGGGAGGAAGACAAAACCTCCCAACTGCACTGAAATCCAGTTCCGACTGCATTGAACCCCAGTTTCAGACAGCGCGAGTACGCGCAGAGAGGGCTGCAGTGATTACCGAGGGACACTGAGACCCAGGGGTCGCATAGGGCAGGGCTGATGGGAAACCAAGAATGTCTGCTCAGCCCCGAGACTCTGCCCCAACTTAGCTGAACACAGAGGCTTTTGCAATTTTGCAAGTCTTGTACCATAATGCTGACTCCAGCACAGAAGTTCTCCCGACATAGACACAGCTAATTCTCACAACCGTTGGGTTGGATGTCAATTCCCCCCAGTGATACCAACAACAAACAAGACTTTTAACTACAATAAGATTGTACACACAGTTCACAAAAGGATGCACCAAGAGTGTCCACCTCGCTGAGACCGGTTTGGCTCAGTGGATAGAGCGTCGGCCTGCAGACTGAAGGGTCCCAGGTTCGATTCCAGTCGAGGGCATGTACCTTGCTTGCGGGCACATCTCCAGTGTGGGGCGTGCAGGAGGCGGCTGATCGATGTCTCTCTCATCGATGTTTCTGACTTTCTATCCCTCTCCCTTCCTCTCTGTAAAAAATCAATAAAATATATTAAAAAAAAAAAAGAGTGTCCACCTCAGGTAACTGGGGAGGCAGAGCTACTGGGCCACATAAGACATCTAGCACACAAAGCTACTCTACCAACTCAGGGAAGGAGCGAACATGTGGAGACAAAGGAACAGATCACAAACAAAAGAAATGGAAGAAAACAAACAACTGCATATAGAGTTAAAAACCACAGTTATAAGGTTTTTCAAGAATTTCCTAGAAAAGATGGATAAATTTAGTGAGACCCAAGAGGAGATGTAAAAGGACCAACTAGAAATTAAACATACACTGACTGAAATAAAAAATATTATACATAGTCATAACAGTAGACTAGAGGAACGCAAGAATCAACTCAAAGCTTTGAAATACAAAGAAGCAGAAAACATTCAACCGGAAAAGCAAAAAGAAAAAAGAATCCAAAAATTGTAAGCTAGTGTAAGGAGTCTCTGGAACAACTTCAAGCGTAACAATATTAGAATTATGGGGGTGTCAGAAGAAGAGAGAGAGCAAGATACTGAAAACCTATTTGAAGAAATAACAACTGAAAACTTCTCCCATCTGGTGAAAGAAACTGACTTACAAGTCCAGGAAGTGCAGAGAATCCCAAACAAAAGGAATCCAAAAGAGGACCACAATAAGACACATCATAATTAAAATGCCAAGAGCAAAAGAGAAAGAGAGAATATTAAAAGCAGCAAGAGAAAAACAGTTATCTACAAGGGAGCACCCATACAATTGTCAGCTGATTTCTCAACAGAAAGTATGCAGACCAGACGGTAGTGGCAATGAATATTCAAAGTCATGAATAGCAAGAACCTAAAACCAAGATTACTCTACCCAGCAAAGCTATCATTCAGAATTGAAGGGCAGATAAAGAGCTTCACAGATAAGAAAAAACTAAAGGAGTTCATCACCACCAAACCAGTATTATAGGAAATGCTGAAAGGTACTTTTTAAGAAGAGGAGGAAGGAGAATCCAAGATGGCGGCATAGGTAAACACGTACACTGCTGCCTCGCACAACAATTTCAAAACTACAACTAAAAGACAGAACAGACATCATCCAGAACCACAGGAAAGCTGGCCGAGTGTAAGTTCTACAGCTAGAAGGAAAGAGAGGGGCTCACAGAAACCCAGAAACCCAGAGGAGCTGCAAAAAGCTGAGGTACGGAGACGCGCACGCTGAGAGAGTGGGTGCCCGAGTACCTGGCTGGCTTTCTCTGGAGGGAGGGAAACGGAGACTCCCAACGGCATTGAACCCCTTATCTTATGACACTAAACCCCAGATCCAGCCGAAACTCATACAGGGTGAGTTTGGACTGTGAAAAGGGAGAGGTGCACAGAAATTTAGGGGAGTCGCAAAAGATTGGAGGTCTGGTCGCGCACGGCACTGCGTGAAGGACAGATTGCTGATTGTGCTGCTGGCTTTTGCGAGTGGGCGGGAGACAGACCCTCCCAACTGTGCCACTTCTGAGTCCACTGGGTCCCTGTTTTGGGTGAAACCCTGGAGACCTAGACTCGTGTGGTCCTGGCGCGCAGGGGAGCTGGAAAGGCAGCGGTCTAGAAGCACTGCGGGCGCACGCGCACAAGGACCGCTCCAGCCATTAGTCACGTGAGACTCAGGGTCCGTGGAGGGCGGGGCCGACTGGAAGGCAAGGCGGTCCCTTAAGCCCTGACACTCCACCCCTCCCAAGCTCAACAGAGGCTTCTGTGGCTTTGCAAGTCTGGTTTCACAAGGCTGAATTCAACACAGAAGTTTCCCCGACATAGTGAAAATGCCGAGACAAGGGAAGGGATCACAAACAAAAGAAATGGAGGGAAAAAAAACGACTGGATATAGAGTTCAAAACCACGCTTGTAAGGTTTTTCAAGAATATGCTAGAAAAGATGGATAAATTTAGTGAGAGCCAAGAGGAGATGAAAAAGAACCAACTAGAGATGGAAAAGGTCCAACTAAAGATGATAAAAGACCAACTAGAAATTAAACATACACTGACTGAAATAAAAAAATATTATACAGAGTCCTAACAGCAGACTAGAGAAAGGCAAGAATCAAGTCAAAAATTTGAAATATAAAGAAGCAGAAAACACTCAACTGGAAAAGCAAGAAGAGAAAAGAATCCAAAAATGTGAACATAATGTAAGGAGACTCTGGGACAGCTTCAAGCATACCAACATCAGAATTGTGGGGGTGCCAGAAGAAGAGAGAGAGCAAGATACTGAAAATCTGTTTAAAGAAATAATGACTGAAAACTTCCAAAAGAAATAGACTTACAAGTCCAGGAAGCACACAGAACCCCTATAAAAGGAATCCAAAAAGGACCACACCGAGACACATCATAATTAAAATACCAAGAGCAAAAGACAAAGAATATTAAAAGCAGCAAGAGAAAAACAGTTCATTACCTACAAGGGAGCACCCATATGACTGTCAGCTGATTTCTCAACAGAAACGATGCAGGCCAGACGGGAGTGGCAAGAAATATTCAACGTGATGAATAGCAAGAACCTACAACCAAGAATAATCTATCCAGCAAAGCTAACATTCAGAATTGAAGGGCCGAAAAAGAGCTTCACAGATAAGAAAAAGTTAAAGGAGTTCATCAACTCCAAACCAGTATTATATGAAATGCTGAAAGGTACTCTTTTAGAAGAGGAAGAAGAAAAGGTAAAAGATAAAAAATTATGAACAACAAATACATATCTATCAATAAGTGAATCTAAAAATTAGTGAATTAAAAATTTGATGAACAGAATAAACTGGTGAATAGAATAGAAACAGAAAGGGAATGGACTGATAATTCTCAGTGGGAAAGGGGTGAGGGGTGTACAGGGAGAGACTGGACAAAAATCATACACCTATGGATGAGATCAATGGGAGGGAGCTAAGGGCAGAGGGAGGGGTGGGAGCTGGGTGGAGGGGTGCTATGGAGGGGAAAAAAGAGAAACAAATGTAATAATCTGAATAATAAAGATTTAATTAAAATAAAAAAGAAGAGGAGGAAGAAGAAAAGGTAAAGATAAAAATTATGAACAATAAATACATAATCTATCAACAAGTGAATCTAAAAATCATGTGAATTAAAAATCTGATGAACAGAATAAACTGGTGAATATAATAGAATCAGGGGCATAGAAAGGGATTGGACTGACAATTCTTAGGGGGAAAGGAGTGAGAGGGGTGCAGAGAGAGACTGGACAAAAATCAAACACCTATGGATGAGGACAATGTGGGGGGAGGTAAGGGCAGAGGGAGGAGTGGGAGCTGGGTGGAGGGGAGTTATAGGGGGAAAAAAGAGGAAAAATTGTAATAATCTGAACAATAAAGATTTATTAAATCAAAAAATAGATTCACCCAGGCCGTGGTATTTTGTGGAAGAGCCACACTCAAGGGACCAAAGACCCGCATGTGGCTTGTGATCTGCGGTTTGCTGACCACTGGCTTAAGCAAATCAAGGCACATTTTCCTGCATTGTGGGTTGGATGAATTTCATACAAACTTAAAAATCTGAGAATTATGGAGAAGAGTGGCTTCTCAAAGAACTATGGGTTTCTGGCCTCAGGAAGAATGTAGAATAGATGCTGGTCCCGCCATACCAATGAGGGCAGGACTGGCCCCGCCACAGTACCACCTAACCACTTCATACCAGCAGATGGTCGGGGACGGGGGAAATGGAAGAACTCTCGAAATAGTGAGTCATCATGACTGAGTTTGCCCAGATTGAAGAAGAATGGGAAGTCCTTAACATTAGGTGGCCAAAGAAGTGAGAGAGGACACTTCCCCATTGTTATTTCTATTCTCCTTCTTTCCTGGGACCAGCATCCACCAAAAATATTATATGGACTTGACCACATCCCCAGACACTGGGTGGGCCCTGATTAAAAGAAGCTAATTTTGGGGGGAGGGGGAGACGTGGCTTCTGTGGGGTGTGGCATCGCCAGCTCAGCAGCCACGCTGCCTGTACCGGCCTGTGGGCTGCCCCTCCTCCACCGGCCTCTGACAAGGTGGACTGTTGTCTTTTCTCTTCCTCCAGCCAGCATTACCCACTGTGCTCCCTCTGCGTGGCTTCCAGGTGGCTGGAGCTGGGAGACCGTGCAGGGGCCTGGAGAACAGAGCTGCGGGAGAGAAAGCTCTGCGGAAGGCCATGGCGATCATGGAAGTGGCTCATGGCAAAGATCGCCTGTATATTTCTGAGATCAAACCGGAAATTGAAAGCCACTGAAACAATGCCAATGTGGCAGTTTTTATTTAAGTGTTCGTGCAGAAACCTTCAAGGATTTGAATATTTAAATCATATACACCCCACGCCTACATTTCTGTAAAAATCACTGCCATGAATACACTTTGTGCACTTAAACCTTACAGATGGTTTACTTGAAATTGGTGTTAATTTGAACCTTAAAATCAGTCATTTAAAAAATATATATATTTTATTGATTTTTTACAAAGAGGAAGGAAGAGGGATAGTTAGAAACATCGATGAGAGAGAAACATTGATCAGCTGCCTCTTGTACACCCCCTACTGGGGATGTGCCTGCCAGCCACTAAGGTACATGTCCTTGACTGGAATCGAACCTGGGAGCCTTCAGTCTGCAGGCCGAGCCTCTATCCACTGAGCCAAACCGGTCAGGGCCGCAGTCATTTTTTAATGCTTTTTCCCATAACAGATGATGGCATGATTTCATGTATGATACTTTGGACAGATTGAGTTTTGAAAAACATGATTATTTTTTCTCTTCATGCCTATTATTATTATGTGAACAAACCTGAATGATGAAAGAGAACACAAAAGGGAATAGTAAAAAAAAAAAAAAAAAGCTAATTTTTATTAGAAACACACTCATTGACACAGAGAACAGATTGACAGCGGTTAGAGGGGAGGGGTGGAGGAATAGGAGAAAAAGGTGAAGAGATTAAGCAAAAATTAATTCACAGATACAGAAAAAAGTATGGTGGTTACCAGAGGGAAAGGGTGGGTGGGGACGTAGAAGAGAGTAAAGGGGGGATAAAGGGTGATGGAAGGGCTATGACTTTGGGTGGTGACATACAACACAATATATAAATGATGCGTTCTAGAATTATACACCTGAAACCTATATAAAGTTTTACTAACCAATGTCACCCCAGTAAATTCAGTTAAAAACAAAGAATTTAAAAATACTGTATCAGCAACACCTAAAACTGTGCAAATAAATAAATAAACAAAAATAAAATAAGCCAATTTGCATCTTGGATTTTTTTTTTAACTTATAACGTAAGCCCTTCCCGTGTCATTGCATTGTGTGTAAAGGCTCCCTAACAAGCAACCCAGTCAAGATGCCATCATTTTCTCCACCATTTCCATGTTGTAGATGATTTAAACTGGGTCTCAATTTAAATTGCTGTCAATGTGCTGAGGACCAAATATTCTTCTTTAAAAACATATATTTTATTGATTTTTTACAGAGTTGAAGGGAGAGGGATAGAGAGTTAGAAACATCGATGGGAGAGAAACATCAATCAGCTGCCTCCTGCACACTCCCCACACTGGGGATGGGCCCACAACCAAGATACATGCCCTTGATGGGAATCAAACCTGAGACCCTTGAATCCGCAGGCCGACGCTCTATCCACTGAGCCAAACTGGTGAGGGCAGGACCAAATATTCTTATGCATACATAAACCTTTCTCCCATATTAGAAGTTACTTCATTAGGAAGTAGAGTCATAAACAGGGATTATCTTGGTCAAAGGCTAAGAGTATCTTAAGGTTCCTTATGCGCATGAGCACCCATATCTAACACGTCTTCGTGCCCTGGGTGTATATCGGGGCCCTTGTTGGATCTCTCTTGAATGAGCAGGTGTCTGAAAGGCCGCCTGCACTCCTGACTCCTGAAGCCCAGGCTCTGCTAACACAGCTCTGTCCCTGGAAGTGGTTTCGATTGGGCTGTGCTGCTTAGGACTCATGGCATCACTGCACATGTCACATGCATGCGGTTCGAACAGCTGTGGAATAACAGAGAAGTTTCTGCTCTGCTGAGGGAAACTATGACTAGAGGGCTCCAGTGAGAAGACACCAGCTAGAAGTGTTGCCCCAGGGTGACATCAACTTCTCACCTCCTCTTGCTGTGGAAACCACTTCCCCCTTAAACAGCCCCAGACGAGAGAGTACTTGGAACTATTATTGCAAATATCCTGAGCCCTGTTGGTTACCCAAGACCCCTCTTGCATGTACAGGTCAACAGGCACCACTACACTAAAAAAGTTCCTTTCTCAACACCCCCTGTTTCCATCTCCCTGGGGTTCTGGGGACATAGCATGAACCCCAGAAGGAGGCTGGCGTCGGCGAGTCGTGGGCCCTCACTGTCCTCCTCACCATGGCCCTCGGTTCCCAGGCCTCCTCTGACTAGTGTCCTCCTGCTGCCATTTGCTGCTGCCCCCCACTTTCTGGCTCGGGTCAGACCACACCACCAAAGTCCTACAGACAGAGGCACCCAAGTGAAATCAACAACTTCTTGAAAGGTTTTCAAAGTTCCCTGGGCTATCCTTCAGGGAGCTTTTCTTCCCAGGGGAGTTTTAGCTTTCTGTTCCGAACACCTGGAAGGCAGAGTACGGGCATGTCTTTCTTGGGAATCCAGCTTCACCTGCTTCTCAGGGATCAGCTCAGTAATAAACTCACCTCATTGCCACTTTATAGGTGATTTACACAGTCTCTTGCAGGAAAAACCTCTTCCCAGGCCAGATTAAGTTTCCTGAATAGAATTGGAACAAGAGGCAACTATTCATTTATCAGCATTGCCTGCAGGAAAAGATGGAAACCAAAGCTAAGGTTAGAGAAAGGAGGCAGTCCAAGATGGCCACATACTAGTAAAAAGAGCCTGAATTTACCTCCTCCCACGGACACACCGGATCTACAGCGGCATGTGGAACCATTTCCTCAGAAGAAAACACCACCGCCATAAAACCCCCACAAAACCCTGGAAACTAGCAGAGCATGCGTTTTGCATCCGCCAACGAGAAAAAAGCCACACTGAGGTGGTTAGGAGAGGCCCAGACACAGTTCCGTAATCAATAATCATGAGGGAATGGCGAACCCAGAGCTTCCCCCTGCGGAGAGACGGGTGGGTGCCCACACCGCACCCGAGAGACAAGCTCCCCACACATTGGCTTTGACCACCAACGGGCTGTGTCCGGGCCCAGCGCAGAAGCAGCCTCTGAAAGCCTCCAGGTTTTCCATCAGAGATTCACCTGCTGATCTCAAAGCCTTGGCCTCGAGCAGGGGTCGGCAAATTGCGGCTCACGAGCCGCATGTGGTTGGTGAGTCACAGTTTGGCAATCACTGGGTAGGGGCCAGACCTGCTGGGAAACTCTGGGGACAAGGCACTGGGGAGCCATGGTCACGCTCTCCCTCTGCCTTCCGGCAGCTGGCAGGCGCCATTTTTTCTGTTTTTTTCCTTCCTTTGTTTACTCTGGACATTTTTCTTTTCTCTCTCTCTCAGCAGGTGCCGTCTTTACCCTCCACTGGCAAGCACCATCTTTGCACTCTCCCTCTGCCACGCTCCACGGCATCTCCCAGAGGGGCACTTTACCAGGTCTGGTGCCCTGTTTTTTATGGCTGCCATCCAGGCTGGAGTGGCTGGAGGAGGGTGGGGACTTGAGCTCCTGAGTCTCAGGGAACCATAATCACCAGAGGGATGGTAACAAGGAGCTACCGTCCTGTACAAGCAGCAGACGGAAACACCCCGCATCTCTCTGGGAGGAAAGGGGCCTGTTTGTCTGCCCTGGTGCTTTAGCCTTCGGGTTGGGCACACACCTGGGGGCCACAGATGCTCACAAGGAACATAAGCCAGGGGACACTAACTTTGCCCTCTCCCTCTGCCTCGCTACAGGGACCGTTACCCAGGGCACACCTTCAATCGCCCGGCCTGGTGGCCAGCAGGGCTTACACTTTTGGTCCCAGGGGAATGTGTATGTTTACATTCTTTAAAAACTGCTGCCTGAGGGTCTGATTTCCAATCAGCCTGAATCTAGGTGCTGAGAAGCCGCCCCCACCGCCTTTTGGCACCCCGACAGGTATTAGCTCCTCCTGAACAACTGGGAGCTTGGCCTGCGTGGCTCAGAGGTTGAGCATTGACCTATGAACCAAGAGGTCACAGCTCAATTCCCGGTCAGGGCACATGCCCGGGTTGTGGGCTCGATCCCCAGTGTGGGGCAGGCAGGAGGAAAGTAACCAATGATTCTCTCTCATCGTTGATGTTTCTATCTCTCCCTCTCTCTCCCCCTTTCCCTTCCTCTCTGAAATCAACAAAAATATATATTTTTGAAAAATAAATAAGGGCAGGAGTGGGGTGGAAAGGGTTAGTGAGAGGCAAAGAAAGGGGACATCTGTAATGCTTTCAAAAATATACATTTTTAAAAATAAATGAGGCTGCTTACACAATCATCAAGATTTAAGAGGCAACCAAGAGCCGGGGCAGATTAAAAGACAAGATTTATCTCTTACCCAATAGCTTGTGATTCCAAGCTATTCCAAGACTGGGAGAGGTGGCTGTTTTATCTAATACGTAGAAACCAACACAGACAAAATGAGAAAGCAAAGGAACGTGTTCCAAAGGAAAGAACAAGATACAACCTCTGGTAAAAAAAAAATATATATATATAAAACAATTGGTGAAAAGAAATCCCCAACTTCCTTCCCACTCTCCTCATCCCTAAATCCTTACTACTTAAATGCCATCCCCATCTTCTTCCTTCTGACTTCATCCCTGGGCAGAAGGAGCTGGCTCACTTGAAAAAAAAACAAAAAAGCTGCCTCTTCGACCAACATGGGCACAGGCCCCTGAGCATCTCCTGCTTTTTCCAAGCTTCCCCAGCTAGGTCTCTAGCAAAATGATAGATGGGTATTGTGAGACCAGCAGCCAGAGCCATGTAAGGGCTGGTCCTCCTGCCGATCTCTGGGGAGAGGCAGGACATATAGGATGGAGCCAGCAGGACTTGGAGCAGGGAGCAGCCTGCTAAGGTATGAGCGGGTGCATAGGGGCCATCCTGGGAAACCCAGAGCTTTGAAGGTCTGATCTGATGGCAGGAGACAGGGAGAGGCCATAAAGGCCTAGACAGAAGAAATTGGGGAGGAAATGATAATGGGGGCAGGGAGGCTGCTGAGGAAGGAGACCCTCTAAGTCACTGAAGGAAAGGCTAGGTATCTGAACTTGGAGAAATGGTCCTGAGAAAGAGAGCTGACCCTGTGCTTCCCTAGGTGGAGGGGGGACAATGTGGGACCAGAATCCCGCTGCTGATCCCTCAACTGTTATAATCCTATCCCTCTTCAGAGCTTCCAAACCAAAGAGGCCAGCAGGTCTGTGCCAACCCACGAGGTGCTGGTATCAAGAACACCATTGACCTTGAAGCTGAATCCCTGACTGAGCTAGAATCAAAAAGAAACCAGTTACATTTGAGGGCAGATTAAGGAGCAGGGGCCCAAGCCCAAGAAATGTCCTTTCAACTCCCAAAGCTACCTCTTTGGATGGTTGCCAAGCAAGCACACTCTTAATGTAAGTTTTAATTTACTTTAGACTATTTATGTTTTGTAATGTATTTCCATGCCTGCTTACCGGGAGAGACTCACAACATCACCCTCCTCAGGCCCTCTGATCACACGGTGGTTGACACGTGCTCAGTGTGTAGGTGAGTGGTTATATTTAGCTTGTTCTTCTCGGGGAAATTGTTCCAAAACCACCAACCAGCAATTATTTATAGAATGTTAATGACCACTTCAGTATTCAATTGTGTGAAATAATGGAATTTAAAAACATAAACCAGCCAAGACCGGTTTGGCTCAGTGAATAGAACGTCAGCCTGCGGACTGAAGGGTCCCGGGTTCGATTCTGGTCGGGGGCATGTGCCTTGGTTGCGGGCCCATCTCCACTGGGGGGTGTGTGGGAGGCAGCTGATCGATGTCTCTCTCATCGATGTTTCTGGCTCTCTGTCCCTCTCCCTTCCTCTCTGTAAAAAAAATATATATATATTTAAAAAATAAAAATAAAAACATAAACCATCCTTAATTGTTTTATTTTATCAAAATATGTTATAGAATCACCAATAGTAATTTTATTGGCTTTGTTTTGTGACAAAATCAGGATCTCTGGTTGGGGAAAAAGATAATGGGGGGCAAAGATTAGGAAAATCTGAAAAGGGGAAGTGAGCAGAAAGGAAATGATAATAATACCTGTATATTCCCAAAAGTTAAAAATAAAACATTATTTTTCAAAACAATGATTATTTTATAGACTATTAAGTACCTAGTCTTGAAGAGCAAGACTATTTCTTTTTCTTTTAAAATATATTTTTATTGCTATCAGAGAGGAAGGGAGAGGGAGAGCTAAATAGAAATATCAATGATGAGAGAGATTTATTGATCAGCTGCCTCCTGGGGATTAAGCCCACTACCCAGGCTTGTGCCCTGACCGGAAATCAAACCGTGACTTCCTACTTCCTACGTTTACGGTCAACCACTGAGCCACACCAGCTGGGCAAAGACAGTTTCTTAGCAAATTTTATAATTTACATACTCTTCAATCTAGCTACTTTATTTCTAGGAATGTATTTCAAGAAACTTTACCTAAAGACACAAAGGTATAGGCACATGGATATTCTTTGAAGCCTTGCTTGTAAAAGCAATGAAAGAGGAATAAATTCATCAAAATCGGAACCGTTTAAAACATCATAGTATAGCCACATAATAAATATGAAACCACTGAACAGGGTGAAGTACAGACAGATAATATTCATGTGAAACTATGTATATAAAATATGTATAACACATTTCATATGCATATCAACAATCATACCAATATCTATATTAGTACATATTAGTCTGAGCACTTTAAGAAAAGACATCTTCTTGGAGCACCCAGCCCTGTGCCAGGTGCAAGGATTTACAAGTAAAGTGCAGACTGGATTCAGCACCCTTTTCCACACAGCCAGGGATCTCTGTGGACATCAGCCCTGAGACCATCCCACCAGCTCCTGCTGGCAGAGTCCCTCCAAGCAGCGGTCTTGGTAGGATGAGCCCATTTTTGAAAGGCAAAGGGGATACTATTAGTATCTATTAGATACTATTATGCTGCCACAACTGATAGAAACTAGGTTTTCCCTAGGCAAGGAGGAATACATGATTCCCCAATCTATGTGCAGTGCCATTGAGAAGAAGGCTCAAGCCCAGCTACCTCCCACAGGGTCACCAATGGGAAACTCACTCCCTGTGGTGGGAGTAAAACAAATCAACAGGTTCACCCCAGATAGAGAGGCAGGTGAGAGATACAAACAAACAAAAGAGAGTGGCCAGCCTAGTGGGTTTCTCCTTTGTGGAGGGAAGGTCATGACTTCTCTAGAAACCCACTGAGTTTACAAAGTTCTTCTTTGTAAAGCCAAATGATTCACTTCACAGTTGATGTCATAGGATGAAGGACCAATTGAAGGGAGATCTGAGATTCAGAAAGATCACGGTTTATAGTGATACTTAAGGCTCACCCATCAAGCTCTGCCTGAAGCTATGCTACTTCTTGACGTTTCTGTTATGTGAGCAAAGAGTTTCCTTTATTGTTTACGCCACATTGACTCATCATTTCTGATACTAAAACTCAAACATTTGAAGAGAGTGTAAGGAGCCTCTGGGACAACCTTAAGCATACCAACATCTGAATTATGGGGGTGCCAGAAGAGAGAGAGCAAGATACTCAAAACCTATTTGAAGAAATAATGACCAAAAACTTTCCCCACCTGGTGAAAGAAACAGACTTACAAGTCCAGGAAGCACACAGAACCCCCAAAAAAAGGAACCCGAAGAGGACAACACCAAGACACATCATAATTAAAGTGCCAAGAGCAAAAGACAAAGAGAAAATATTAAAAGCAGCAAGAGAAAAACAATTAATTACCTACAAGGGAGCACCCATACAATTGTCAGCTGATTTCTCAACAGATACTATGCAGGTCAACCGGAAGTGGCAAGAAATATTCAAAGTGATGAATAAGCAAGAACCTATAACCAAGATTACTCTACCCAGCAAAGCTATCATTCAGAATTGAAGGGCAGATAAAGAACTTCACAGATTAAGAAAAAGCTAAAGGAGTTCATCAACACCAAACCAATATTATATGAAATGCTGAAAGACATTCTTTAAGAAGAGGAAGCATAAGAAAAAGGTAAAGATAAAAATTATGAACAAATACATGTCTATCAACAAGTGAATCTAAAAATTAAGTGAATAAAAAATCTGATGAACAGAATAAATTGGTGCATATAATAGAATCAGGGGCATAGAAAGGGAGTGGACTGACAATTCTGGGGGGAGAAGGATGGGGAGTGCGGGAAGAGACTGGACAAAAATCATACACCTGTGGATAAGGACAATGTGGGGGAGGTAAGAGCAGAGGGTGGGGTGGGAACCAGGTGGAGGGGAGCTATGAGGGGAAAAAAGAGGAGCAATTGTAATAATCTGAAAAATAAGGATTTATTAAATTAAAAAAACTCAAACCACCCTGATACAGAGCCTGAAAAATGCACTTGGCTAGGGCAGGAGGTGAGGTCGAAGTCAGTGAGGACACCGCTAGCTAGCACAGCAGCTGGGGTTACCCCCATGGCCTGTTACAGATTCTTACCAAGGCCAGCTGCCCGCCGCGGTTGCATCAAAAAGGGAAATTCAAGGTGTTGGAGGCTGGTTGCTTCGTGCATAAATCTGTAAAACCTTTAAGAAAGAGTTTCGCTTACTTTGAAGTTGGCTCCTCTGTTAGCAGAGAAGGAAAAAAGTTTCTAAGAGGCCGTTTCTACTCACTGCCTGCAAACCCACCGGGTTGAGAATCAGTAATCTGGAAAAGCAGAATTCTCCACTCCAAGCTAATGTTTGTATAAGCAGAAATGGGAGGATGGGAGACTAGGAAGGGGTTCATAAACAACCCGATCCTCCCCCCTCTTCTTTTAAATATTTATCTGGTGAACAAGATGAACAATCACGTTCTTTGTGAAGGCATAGCTGGGATGCAGGCAGAGAGGCAGGGAGTGAACTGTGGTGACCTCCATGCGGTGGCATTGTTTCACCAGCAGAGGGCGGTGTGGAGGTAGAAGTCAGTGAAATGGGGAGGGAGGTGGCAGTGAGAGGGATGAGGAGAGGTCCCAGAGGTGAGCTGGAGAGGCTTTCTGAAACCCAGTTCTAGGAGGGACCCTGGCTGACGGATTTTTGGATTCTAATAAACCATCCAGTAGAATTGACCAAAAAGAGACCAGAAGCACTGAAAAGCTGAAAGGAAGTTGTACTGCTTCTGAAACGCTAAGGCTGGCCCCAAACAGCCTATGGCTGCACCCCATCAGTGGTTCTGAGCATTGACATCACCTAGGGAGTTTTTAAATCACCGATGCCCCGCCCCTCCTAACTCTAATTATAAAGTGGTAACTTTGGAGTGAGGTCCTGGCTGTGGATTTTTTAAACTCTCCCACTGATTCTAAAGTGAACTCCATCTCCCACAGAAAACAGACGGACTTTATCAGGGATATTCACCTCCAATAAAATACAGGATTCCGTATTAAACTTGAATTTCAGATACACAACAAATAATTTTTGTATAAGTATGTCCCAAATATTTCATGGGACATACTTTTACTAAAAAAATTATTCAGATGCTGTTTTTATCTGCTAACTCTGGCCACTCTAGCCCCCAAGCCTCACCTCAGATATGACTAGTAAGAACATTCTCCCAGCCCTGGCCGGGTGGCTCAGTTGGTTGGAGAGTTGTCCAGTACACCAAAAGGTTGCTGGTTCGATTCCTGGTCAGGGTACATACCCAGGTTGCAGGGTTCAATCCCTGTTTGGGGCATATACAGCAGGTAACCAATAGATATTTCTTTCTCTCTTCTTCTTCTCTCCCTTTTTACTGAGAGTTGAAAGGGAGGCATTATTGTTGTCACAATATGGAAAAATTTTGTATTTTTCTTCTTTATCCTTGACATTATAAGACTTTCTCAAATCATTCCAGTATTTTTAAGAGCTGCCTAATTTATTCAATCATCATTCTAGTGCATTCATGCCATCATGCATGTTGCAGCACACACATTTGGACCGGTTCCCATTTTTTATTGTTATAAACTGTACCAAACATTTATATGCATAAAACTTTCTCCACAAATATTGTTATTTCCCCAATGTATTTTCCGAGCTATAAACTTTCTGGGTCAGAAAATAAGGCCATGTAAGGCTTCTAATCCATATAGACACTCCATATTGAACGCATGTTCATTTCCTTTCCCTCCTGTTGAACCCAGTGATGGCATATTGTAGGGCCTTGTGAAGGTCAGATGAAGGAAACAGGGATTTAAAAAAAAGCTGACCCCATCACTCCTGTCATGCCTGTACAAGCTTCCCCAATTCCATTCTGCCCGTCTGGGTCTGGATCAAACACGGCTCAGGCTACTTAAGACTTTGTGACATCTTGACCTATGTCACTCCTGAGAAGAACATAAGTCTGTGCTCTGTGGAAGGGAAAGGGGAATGGTACCGTCCATAGGTAGGTCTGTTAATGGTCGAAGGAAACAGCTAAGCTGGGTGCCCTGGTGATAACAACTCCTGGCTTCCCCATCACTGGTTAGTCATTTCCTTCGAAGCTCCAACCAATGTGATGTTATGGTCGCTTTTCACCCACGGTGTGGTTTAAGTGTGACTTGTGTGCCCAGGATGCTGTGGCATCATCACAGATGTCGCCCTAGATGGTCAGAAGACCTGTAGCAAGTGTCCTATCTGCCCTGTGGAAGGAATCACTCTCTGTAGATCTCTCCATGAACTTACAGCTGACACTAACATCACCTCACCTCCTCTCACTGTCCAAAATATTTCCACACAATCTGCCCCAACAAGTGAGCAACTGAGCTATTCTTGTGTCCCCGGAACCTCCATGGGACTGAGGTACCTCAGCAGGTGCACCCCGTGACATGACACCATCCCCAGCCTCCTGGTCCTCGCGGTGTAGAGTTGCCTATAAATAGGCAGGCCGTGGGTTGGGACACGGGATGGAGATAGGCAGCAGCGAGTGTCCAGTCCCACCTCGGCTTCGCCCACACTCCTCTGCCTGCCCAATATCGCTGAGGTTCCAAAGGCAGCTTTCGTTAACATCTCCTCAGCACGGCCCTCAGTTCACAAGTCTTATTTGTACCACAAGATTCTCTCAACCCTCATCCTTGCTTCCTTTTAGAGCTCTGGGATGTCTGAACCATATCATTTGAGTCCTATGGCTTGAGATTCCCTAAGTAAAAGCAAAGAACTTCACGGAAGGTTTCAAAATATTCTGGGCTGTTTCCCAATGACTTTTATGTGTCCTCACCTCTGGACATGGAAGACAGAAGAGAGCAAATGCCAGGTCCCACTGATTCCTACAAGGAGCCAAATGGCAGATTCCCCTCAGACCCTCCCTTTGAGTGACTTTCAGGACCATCTGTGGACCAGAGGAAGTTCCCCCAAAGAGATGGTACAAGGGCCAACTGTGCCAATAGCTCTATTCCCTGAAGGAGGAACAAGATCAAGGGCAGAGATTCAAAACCAAAATTCAAGGTGAAGAAGAAAGGCTTAGCTTTCTTGGTTCCCTTTGTGCCCTACTCTGAGGCCCTGAGCAGAGACCTCAACTTTCTGCTGGTCCCTCAGGGGGTGGAAGAAGTTGAGTTGGCTTTTCTCGGGCTGATTTCCACTTCCTCACGGTTAGGGCACACACCACACTCCCTCGCTTACTTCTCTCCCGACCTATCATAAAAGTGATGATTGCAGTGACACTGACACCAGTGTTCCTACCGTTGTGCAATGGCAGTACTTCCCCTCCTTCCTGGAGAGAAGCAGGGCTTGAGGAGAGATAACCCATGAGACATGAGGTGTGGAGAAGACAGTCATAGATAGGGGGCTTCATTTCTTTCTGCTTTCTTTTTCTCTTCCTAGGATTTTCTGAAATAAAATTGCATATAAAATTTTACATATTTAATATTAACAATCAAGTATTGTCATGTCACTCTGTTTAAGAGGCTGACTAATGGTCCATCAGTGGGTTAACTTTATCATTCCAACACTGTAAAATGTGTAGTTTGCTGTCCATTATTTGATCATAAACTGCACCAAACAACATCGTCCCTAATATGCTCCACATTTGTGAGGTCATTTCCATAGGGTTGATGATGAGAAATAGAGTTTCCAGTTCAAAGAGTATGGAGATTTTTAAGACCGCTGACCACATCCAGCGTTATATCTAGACATCATTGTACGTATACACTGAGTGGCTAGATTATTATGATCTCTGAATGCATAATAATCTGGCAACTCAGTGTACTTCTCTTAAGTACCTCGTTTACTTGATATCAAAAATACTATAACTCATGCACCTGATCAGTTGTCCCCTTTGCACTGGCTGATAGAAAGCTCAGGGCAAATAGGTGGTTGATCTCCAGCAAAAGTCTAGACTACTTTTGGTACCCATTTGAGATACAAATACACTGAGTGGCCAGATGATTAGGCGTTCAGAGATCATAATATTCTAGCCACTCAGTGTATGGTGAATATTTGATAAATAGACAATTACTGGAAGGTTAATTCTTACTTTAGGATCCCAATTCTGTATTTCCCATCTACAGTGTGGCTCCCTTGGCTTATGCTGCCTGAGACTCAGTGGCATTATTTGCTCACATTTAAATGGACAGCACAGTTGTGGAAGTGCACCGGAGCACTGCTCTCTGCAAAGAGGCCGTGACCCCGCACTTCAGAGAGATCTGTCACGTGAAAAGGAAACAGCTAAGCATGATCCCTGGGTGGTGCCAATTCCTGGTCACCCATCTGGAGAAACAACTTCCTCATAAGCATCCCAATCACCATTCTTGTGTGTACCCTTAGGCAACCCGTGGTACAACCCATGTGATACCACTATACGTAACATTTCTTGCTTCGGCACCTCCAATCCCTATGTTCCCACTGCCCTGGGCTGCCTATAAAAGGAGGGAAGATAGTGCAGATCCCAGACGGAGGCCAGCAGCAGTGATTTCCAAAGCTCCGTCTCAGTTCTGCCTACACTCGCTGCCTGCCCAGCATCATGAAGTTCCTTGAAGCTACCGTCCTGGTCATCCTCTGCACCAGGGTCCTCTACTCCTATGAGGAAGGTGAGTTTGTTGTCCACTTTTCTTTAACAACAGTTGCTCCTCACCCTCTGGCCAGAAGTCAGACCACATCTTCCACGTCTTCTGGCCTGAGAACCCCCAGGTGAAATCAGAGAACTTCGAATGGGGTTCCAAAGTAACAATGTTGTTTTCTTCAACAGGGTTCAAATGGAGTCTATTGATCTGGGAGGCAGGATTTTATATTACTTTTTGGGTGCGATCACTGAAGTTTCATTTATTGGGTTATTAGCATGAGGTAGAATCTACGTCTATTTAGATCAGCGGTTCTCAACCTGTGGGTCACCACCCCTTGGGGGGTTGAACGACCCTTTCACAGGGGTCGCCTAAGACCAGCGGAAAACACCTATTTCCCATGGTCTTAGGAACCAACACACCACTCCTCGGTGTAGCAAAATGTAGCAATGTAGTTTACTGTTGTCATATTAAGACTGTTACCCATGCTACACCACGATTCAAGACAAAATTTCATTTATTTGTAATTAGAAATAAATATTTCACAATATATAATTACATATTGTTTTTGTGATTAATCACTATGCTTTAATTATGTTCAATTTGTAACAATGAAAATACATCCTGCATATCAGATATTTACATTACAGTTCATAACAGTAGCAAAATTACAGTTATGAAGTAGCAACGGAAATAATTTTATGGTTGGGGGTCACCACCACACGAGAAGCTGTCTTAAAGGGTCGCGGCATTAGGAAGGTTGAGAACCACTGATTTAGATCCTATGGGTGCTGGTAAGTTTTAGAATCACCTTAGCTATTCCCTAGAGTTGTAAGAATTGTGCCTACTTTCACTCAGCTATTTTACAATTTCATGGATTAAAAAATAAATTTCCGCAAAGAAATTTAGGAAAAGAGAGTAGGATTTGGTTCCCTATAGAGTTAAGTTAGAGACCAAAAAGAAGAGACAAACCAAAGACAAGATTAAGGAAATGAATGAGAAACAAACAAAAAAGCCAAGTTACATCCAGTTTCCCTTTCCCCCAAGCCTCATGGCTGAGCTGTCTCGATTTCTTCCTGACCCTCTCAGAACCCCTGAGCAACTCCTTGTTGTCCTTGTTTCCCTCACAGAACGCACTTACGTCGCATCCACCTGCTGCATGACCTACACATCCCGGCAGATCCCCCGTAAATTTGTGGTGGCCTATTTTAAGACCAGCGGCCAGTGCTCCCAAAATGGTGTTGTGTAAGTGTCAGTCTCCGTGCCCATCCCTGGGAGGACAGAGAACACAGGAGTCTGAGTGGGGAGGGAAAGTGGATATAACCTGGCTTTTTTGAGGTGGCATCCTGAGAAAGCCCCGCCCTCTGGGGGGGCCTTCAGTGCATGTAAGACAAAGGGAGAGACCCCTGCGGCTGTTTACTGAGGTGAGATGGGGCCTTCAGGGAGCCAGGGAAGTTCTGCTCAGAAGTAGAGGGGAGAGGGGGGAAAGAGAAGAAAAGAGGTGGCTTTGGGTTATTTCCATAAATCACTCAGAGAAAGACCGTAAGTCCCTGAGGGTTGGGGGATGATTCCTTGATTAGCCCTGAGCTGCCCCCAGGGATGAAGATAGAGAGTCCACAGGTGGTCAAGCATGTCTGTAATCATCTTCTATATAATACTTCTGTCTTCCCTACAGCTTCCTCACCAAAAGGCTCCGGCATATCTGTGCCAATCCCAGCGATGCCTGGGTCCAGGAATACATCAACAACCTGAAGGAGATTCCCCAAGAGGTCCAGTGGGTCAGTTCCCCAATGGGCAGCAGGGATGCTGACTAAGGGAAGGTTCCTGCAGCCCCAGAAGTTCCCTGTCCTCTGAGTCCTTCCTCCCTCCGCTAACCACATTCTGAAAGCTTTCTTTAATTTAGTAAGGTCTGTAAATACTGTAAATGGCTTTATTCCTTTGATGCTTGTTTTTTAATGATTTCTTTGAGAAATCATCCTAACACCCTCTCATCCCCAAATCCTTTCCCAGTCAGTCATATAGTGGTTGTCTCATGTTCAGGATGATGGTGAATTATTGTGCTCCTATCTCTGGGTAGGCATTGGACCAAACCTATCAACAGATGCTTACTGAGTGTGTGTAAGCCCTTTGCTCTGTTAAAATTGCCAGAATAAAGATTATTTTTGTTTTTCTTTAGTAAATATTGGACTTCTGGTTATTCTTTTGTTTTTTATTTTCCCTGATAAATCTGTTTCATTGGCTAGAAGGAAAGAGCTAGGATGATTCAGGGCATCTGAGGGAAGGAAAGAGAAAGAATAAGTGCTGTTCCAACAACACCAGGCTTTGTGCCTATGAAATGATGCTCCTACACTGAAGAAGAAGCAAAGTATTAAAAAACAAGTGCAAACTTATATGCACGAGGGAAATCCACCATTTAAACAAACACCAAAGCAAATTATCCTAGCACTCGTATGTGTGCACTTCCATAAATTCAGCTTTCTTAAGAATGAAGACTAGGTCCTTAATCCTCATTTAGCTTCCAAACTGTGCCAACCCCAGTGTTGCCTGGGTTCAGGAGTTCATCGGGAACCCGGAGTTTTTCTATTCACATAATATTATGGAAAAGGTGAAACTATAAAGAAAGAAATCTAATCAAAGGTTGTAAAGAACTGGGGGTGAGGGAGGTGTTGACTGAAAAGGGGGAACAAGGGCACTTGCACTTTTTTTTTTTTTTTGGACTGATGAAAATAACCTAAATTTTCACTGTGTTGATGGTCAAAATTCATCAAACTATACTTACCTTCCTCCTATACTGTCCTGAATTGCTCCCTCCACATCTAATTAAATACTAGATTTGAGAAGCATTAATATTAGAGAGGGTGTGGAACAAAGGACACACACAGTCTGCTGCTGGGAGTGTCAATTGGTCCCATTGCTTTGGAAGACTGCAGAGTAGAGGTGAGCACAGCTAACCTCCTCCATACATCCGACAGATACTGATCACATGTACACCAGGAACCATGCATAAGAATGCTCATAGAAAGCATAAAAGGCGGCACTTAAAAATAAATTGTGGTGTAGACATACACTGAAATATCAGCAGGAGTGAAAGCAAGCATACTACAGCTACACACAATAACACAGGTGAATCCCATACACATATTGTTAAAAGAAAAAAAAACTATGGAAGAATACACATAACAATTATATATATTATATAATAAAAGCTTAATATGCTAAGTATCTGGTCGACCAGTGGGCTGTTCAACCAATCAAAGCATAATATGTTAAGGCCACTCAACTGCTCGCTATGATGTGCACTGACCACCAGGGGACTGATAAATTACCTTGTTGCTGGGGTCCGGTCAATCAGGACTGAGCGAGATGGACCGGACATTCCCTGGAGCCTTCCCATGGCCCCTTCCTGCCTGGCCAACCTCCCTCGTCCCTCCCTGGCCCTGACTGTGTACCAGTGGGGTCCCTCAGCCTGGCCTGAGCCCTCTGGCAACCTGGGACCCCTCGGGCGATGTCGGAGAGCCAGTTCCGGCCCAATCCCACAGTCCAGGCCTCTAGTACATATATATATATTTTTCAAAAAACACAAAGCTAAAAATACACTGTTTAAGATTCAGCTATACACTAGAGGCCTAGTACATGACATTTGTGCACTGGAGGTTGGGGGAGGGGAGGGTCCCCTCAGCCTGGCCTGAACTCTCTCGCAGTCTGGGACCCCTCAGGGAGCGGGCCTAAGCCAACAGTAGGACATCCCCCTAGGCATTCTTAGTGCTGCTGCACCAGCGGTATAGAGGGCTCCCGCCATTGCTGTGTTCGCCAGCTGTAGTTGTAAGCCCAGCTTCTGGCTGAGCAGCGCTCCTCCTGTGGGAGCACACTGTCCACCAGCATCGAGCATCTGCCACCTGGTGGTCAGTGCGCGTCATAGCAACCAGTTTTTCCACCATTCGGTCTATTTGCATATTATCCTTTTATTATATAGGATACAGTTAAACAAAAAATGGTATCATACTAAATATTCTTTTCTATTACCTGATTTTTATAGTCTTATACTTAATACTCAGTAGACATAAAATGTGGTTTGAGAATAAAGAGTAACAACATGACAGACATCCTTATGCCCTCCACCCCACGTGTCCCTCTACAGTATGTCCCCTTTCCCTCCTCCCTCTGAATGATCTCTCTCCCAAATGTTCACACTACACTCTTGCTTTCCTTCTAGTGTATAGCTGAATTTTAAAGTGTATTTTTATCTTTGTGTTGTAGAATATTGAAGACAAGCAACCAGCTTCCCCAAAAAAGGAGAGGGAAAGAAGACAGAGTCTATAATCTTAAGAGTGGTCAGATTCTCTACCTTTGCAATTCTTGGTAAGAAACCCTTCGTTGGCACTTTAAAAAGGAAGTGTCCAGGCCTAGCTGGTTTGGCTCCGTGGATAGAGCTTCAGCCTGTGAACTGAAGGGTCCCAGGTGTGATTCTGGTTAAGGACACATGCCTAGGTTGAGGGCTCGATCCCGAGTGGGGGATGTGCAGAAGGCAGCCAACCAATAATTCCCCCTCTCATCCTTGATGTTTCTCTCTCTCTCCCTCTCCCTTCCCCTCTGAAATCAATTTAAAAAAATGTATTTTTTAAAAAAGGAAGTGTCCACTGCAAGTCAGCATGGGTACAAGCTAGGGCAAGTCAGGCTGGAGAGACCCACTTCCCTCTCTGGCAGCACGAACATCGGAGGAAGGGTGGGCTGGAAAGAGCTATCAACAAACTATCTGATCTTTGGCTCTTACAGTACCCTGAGATCAGTCAGGAAAAGATTAATTTAGGAAACTGTGCAATCTATTGTGAACCAGCATCATTGTTGTAGGTGCCAGCAGACAAAAACAAAAGCAAAATGTGAGCCTTCATCTTCCCCAAGTCCCCCTCCCCCACTCCAGCCTTCTTCTTTGAATTGGGCAAGTAGAGCAAGACCGAAGCTCAGAAGAAGGATGCCTGTTGCCTACAAAAGACCAAAGCTTGGAAGGCAGATGCTCAGTGTCATCAGTAACTTTGACTGAGTCATCTTCTTCCACCCTCCTGTCCATGTGTGTCTCCCGCATCCCCACATCTGATATCCTGCTAGCCTGTGGGGCCCCCCTGCCCTCCTGTACACACACAGTAGTCCAGAGTCTGCAGGGAGGAGAAAGACAACCATCAGAGGCATCCATCCAGGTATCCATTTCTCTCCCTACATGCTCTTAACTTGTTGGGAGGAAAGGCAGCTCAGCCTCTCTCTGTTCACCTCCAGAGGAAGAGTATAAGATGAAAAGAATCCATGGACTTTTCTTTTTTGTTTTTCCTTAAAACAACTGACAAGCCAAAACCGGTTTGGCTCAGTGGATAGAGCATCGGCCTGTGTACTGAAAGGTCCCAGGTTCGATTCCGGTCAAGGGCATGTACCTTGGTTGTGGGGACATCCCCAGTGGAGGGCGTGCAAGAGGCAGCTGATCGATGTTTCTCTCTCATCGATGTTTCTAACTCTCTATCCCTCTCCCTTCATCTCTGTAAAAAATCAATAAAATATATATATTTTTAAAAAGTAACTGACAAGAGTTTGTGTTAAATCCACCCACCTACTGTCTAAGATATAGCTACCCAGGGGCCCACTGGTAAGAAACCCTTTGTTGGCACTTTAAAAAGGAAGTGTCCAGGCCCAGCTGGTTTGGCTCCGGGGATAGAGCCACACAGGCTTGCTTTGTGGCTATCTGCAGTGCCCATGTGAGTGCGATAGTGAAATGGGATGCAAACTGTTGCCACCAGTCTCAAAAAATCTGAACAGTGGACCCCTTCTTTAATCGCTCTGACCCTCGCTCCCTTCTCTCCAGGCACCCACTCTTCTGTCTGTTCTTCAAATGCACCACCGCCCATTCCCACCTCCAGGTCTTTGCCCTTGCTGTTCCCTCTACCCAGACACACTTCCCCCTGCTCTGAGTCTGGTTTCTTCTCAATCAGCCGGTTCTAGATGAAATGATTCCCTCTCCCAATGACCAGCTTATTAAGCAGCTTCCACCCAACCCTCAGGCAATCTCTATCTCATCTCCCCAGTTTATGTCCCTCCTAGCTTTTACCTCCATCTTCTACTACCCTGTTTGTCTGCCTTTCCCACTAAAACACCTGAAGAGCGGGGATCTTGCCTTCTTCTCTGTCTCTGTATCCCCAGGGCCTAGCAAGTGCCTAGGATACAGTAAAAGCTCCATTAACATCCCCTGAATGAATGAACATCAGCCCTGAGGAAGGTCTCCATATGGAAGATGCATCTACTCACTTAGATCATTTATATTATATATTCCTGTCAGTAACCATGTGTAACTTTAAGAGCTTAATGATATTACTCCAACGTCACTATACCTCGTAAGTGGATTTCAGGACTAAAAGCAGTGCCTCTGTCTAGCTCAAAGAACGGCTGTTTCCATTAAAACAGAGGTTTAAATTTTTCTTTTTAGTGGAAGAACATTTTCCTTTGCAAACAAACTTGCTTGGAAACCCCATTATATAAAACTGATAAAAACACAGATGCTTCAATCAAAACCACAATGAGATACCACTTCACACCCATTAGTACAGTATTACTACCAAAACAAAATAAAACGAAAACAGAAAATAACAAGGGCTGACAAGGATGTGGGGAAATTGGAACTCTTGTGCCCTGTAAAATGGTGCCAAGGGTGACAGTTTTTATAGAAGGAAGTGTCACACTGTTTTTAAGGAACTGTCACCCTGTTTTTATAGCAGCGGCACCATTTTACAGTGCACAAGCGGGGGGCTCTCCTTCAGCCCAGCCTGCACCCTCTGGAATCTGGGACCCCTCGAGGGATGTCCAACTGCCGTTTAGGCCTGATCCCATCGGGCAGGTGGACATCCCTCTCACAATCCAGGACTGCCTGCTCCCAACTGCTCTCCTGCCTGCCTTCCTAATTTCCCTTAACCAATTCTGCCTGCCAGCCTGATCACCCCCTAACCACTCCCTTGCCAGGCTGATTGATGCCTAACTGCTCCCCTGCCAGTCTATTTGCCCCTAACTGCCCTCCCCTGAGGGCTTGGTCACCCCTAACTTCCCTCCCCTGCAGGCCTGATTGCTCCCAACTGCTCTCCCCTGCAGGCCTGGGTCTTCCCCCAACCGCCCTTCCCTGCAGGCCCAGTCACCCCCAACTTCCCTCCTCTGCAGGCTGGATCACCCCCAATTGCCGTCCCTTGCAGACCTGGTACCTGCCCTCCCCTGCTGGCCTGATCACTCATAACTACCCTCACTTGAAGGGCTTGTCCCTCTCAGCTGTCCTCCCCTGCTGTCCATCTTGTGGTGGCCATCTTGTGTCCACATGAGGGCAAAATCTTTGACCACATGGGGGCAGTCATCATGTGTGTGGAAGTGATGGTCAATCTGCATATTACTCTTTTATTAGATAGGATAGAGGCCTGGTATATGGGTGGGAGCTAGCTGGTTTGCCCTGAAGGGTGTCCCAGATCAGGGTGGGGGTTCCCCTAGGGCATGGGGCAACCTGAGAGGCCTGTGGTGGTTTGCAGGCTGGCCACACCTCTCAGAGACCCAACTGGAGGCCCTGGTATCTGAAATTTATTTATCTTCTACAATTGAAACTTTGTAGCCTGGAGCAGAGCCAAACCTTCTGGCTCACTCTGTGGGGGCAGCCATTTCTGTTGAAATTTATTTATCTTCTATAATTGAAACTTTGTAACCTTAAGCAGAGGCCTGGGCCAGCCAGGGTATGTGGAAAGCTTGGCTTCCTCCATCGCCGGGGCAACCCAAGCCTCTCTCCTGCTCTCTCTGTGGCTATAGCCATCTTGGTTGGGTTAAATTGCATACTTGCTCCTGATTAGCTTGTGGGCGTGGCTTCTGGATGTAGTAGAGGTATGGTCAATTTACGTATTTCTCTTTTATTAGATAGGCCTAGTTTCAGTTTGCAAGATGAAAAAAGTTCTGTGGATGGATGATGATGATTACACAATATATAAATGTATTTAAAATACCACTGAACTGTACACTTTACAATGATTATAATGGTATATTTTATATTATGTGCCTTTTTTTAAATATATTTTATTGATTTTTTACAGAGAGGAAGGGGAAGGGATAGAGTCAGAAACATCAATGAGAGAGAGACATCGATCAGCCGCCTCCTGCACACCCCCCACTGGGGACATGCCCACAACCAAGTACATGCCCTTGACCAGAATCAAACCCGGGACCCCTCTATCCACTGAGCCAAACCGGTTTTGGCTATATTATGTGGCTTTTAACACAACGAAAAAATATTGGGGGGAAATCCCACAATTGCTTAATCTGAACTTGGTGGGAGTAGAGGTGGCAGACAGACACATCTGCCCAACCTCCCAGGAGGATGACCAACACCTCTCCGTGTTAGCACACTCCAGGAACCCCCTGCACTCCAGGAAAACCAGGAGCCAGTCACGAAACCATTGTGTCACTGAGCTGGGACTCTGCAGCCTCACTTGAAGGTGACAAGACACAACTATATTCTATGGAACTGTGTTCCAGGGGCCACACTGTGAACGGTGCCCCAGCAGCTTGCCGGTGCTGCTGTGCCTTAGTCACCTCCGGGGAAAGAGATGAAACCACCTGCAACCTGTCCCGGCTAAACCACAGGGCAAGCCTCTGGCTCCCCCAGCTTGACTCAGAAGGAATCATCCCGCAGCCCCCGGCCCCAAAGCAGTCCTGACTGAGCAGAGAGCCCTGTGCACCTTCCTTGCTTGGTAAGGATCTAACCGAACTCCCCGTGCTGGGCAGGGGGCAAGGGCCTTCAGCTCAGACTGAAGCATTTATCTTATATAAAAACTGCTGTTTGGAATTTTAACCTTGCTATTATCTTCTGTAAATGCTTGCTTGCTTAAATAATAAGGAAAATGAGACTACTCTCACTTCAGAGAGGCCATTAAACCTTCCCTGGACAAAATTATCAGTGCTGGCACCAGGCCAGGCCTTTGGTTGAGGTCTCAAGGCCTCAGCACATAGGGGCCCTTTAAGAACTTGCTAAGGGGCGGGAAACATCCCCTATTTGGGAGACAAAGGAGGTAAAAACCTATAAATAGGGAAAATTTCTGCATGTTGGGGCCCAGAATGTAAGAGACATTTTCCTCTGGGCCCATGCGTAATAAATATAACTCCAAACTCTCGGAGCATGGTTTGGTTATTCCGGTTTTCTGTAACAAGACTGGGTGAGGGGCTCCAGTCCAGTCCTGACTGGTGAGGCCCATCCATCCCAGGATCCCCTCTGGATCCTTCTCCCTACTCCTAGCCCCCATCCTGGGCCTGAGTCCACCTCCCTTTCCTGTTGGGCCCTAGAGCTGCTGAGCCTGAGACACTGGCCCAGGCCTCTGAACCCATGGTCCACACCTGAGGACCGGCTCACCGAGGAGGCTTACGCAGGCTCCCAGGCAGGGGCAGGAGTGGAGGGTAGTTTCCACCACAAAGCCCACGGCCCCCCTCAAGGTGCAAGCCAAATGCGGAAGCGAGGGTCATTCTCCACCTTCCACTCGTCTTTGAGTAAACAGCCTCGGTTCTAACATCTTAGATACGGCAGCAGTCACAACTCTCAAGAAACACAGCTCTCATGCAATCGTGGATTTTTCTATCTTTTCTTCTTCCTGACCAGCAACCTATTCTAGTGTAAAGGAGGCTCAGAGCCTAGACCTCAAGGAGTCAGAGAACTCAGGGGCCTTCAAACCCAGAAAGCTGAGGGTCAGCCTGACCCTCCTCACTCTTTCATTCTTCTGAACAAGGAGAACGCAATGGCAAGAGGCGGTGGTGCAGAGAGGGGGTGTGGGTGGTCCAGAAATGGCTGCCTGGGTCAGCACTTGGAAACAGCACCTTGACTGGGGGCCTCTGCCCCGTACTGGGCAGAACTCACTTCTCCCTCCTCTGGGGAGAGGAAAACCGGCTTCTGCACAGAGCCTCCGGACCTTGGGTACCCAGCAGAGAGAAGCTGATCCAAAGCCAGCCAGGCTATCTGCTCAGCCACCTCCTGGGGCTACACAGGAGCCGCACGTAAGCCTGGGCTGGGAGAGAGAAAACCACAAAGGATCAAGCTGGCTTCCTGGCTTAGACGGGTTTTACAATATTTTAATTGGTTGCCAACCCTTTAAAAAATTGGAGACATTAAAAAATCTATACTGAATATTTATTTTGCAAATATGGAAGACCAAGCAGACCTGTGCCTGAGTTTCCACACAAGATAACCTTTGACTGGAACTAAGGTCGTGAGCGCTGTCCCTTTAGACAGGGGTACACACCCCAGGTCCCAGGAGCCCCCACTGCTGGGCCACACACAGCCGCAGTCGGCCTGGCCTGAGCGGGCATGAGTCTCAAGCCCCCATGTCGCCCTCTCTCCTTCCTGTCAGATCTGTCCACTTGTGGACATGGCTCAGAGCTGCTCCTGGCAGCTAGGAATGAAAACCTGTGGGACACAAGACAAGGGAGCAGCAGGCAACTCTGAGAGAGGCCTGACCTCTGGCTCAAGGCCTGTCCACCCTAAGCAGGTGAGGTTGCCTCTCTGCAGGGGACTGATGGGCCCGGGGGCCCGGGGGGGGGGGGAGAAGAAAGTGACACAGCCGGGAGTCCCAGGGGGGTGGGAGATTTCCTGAATCTCAACTCCCCTGATTTGAATTTCAACCAAATTCAGAGACGGGGAAAATGCTGGGTCCTGGGCCTCGCACTGGACATCCCTGCTGGTCCAGGAATGAGAGCTATTTATCAGGAATTCTGACTGCAACCACCCAGAGAGCTCCTGGATGCTTTCCCATAGCCCCATTAGCATTGCATGACCTCTCCTCTGCAGAGGGGTCACCCATCCTTTCCTGGAGCGGTGCTGCGAGGAACAGAGATGAGTCAGGAAGCAAGCCCCCTGCCAGGCCTAGAGGCTTAGTGAGTGGAATCTTTCTCTAGAGCAGTGGTTCTCAACCTGTGGGTCTCGACCCCTGTGGGGTCGAACGACCCTTTCACAGGGGTCGCCTAAGACTATTGGAAAACACCTATTTCCCATGGTCTTAGGAACCAACACACCGCTCCTGGGTGTAGCAAAATGTAGCAATGTAGTTTACTGTTGTTATATTAAGACTGTTACCCATGCTACACCACGATTCAAGACAAAATTTCATTTATTTGTAATTAGAAATAAATATTTCACAATATATAATTACATATTGTTTTTGTGATTAATCACTATGCTTTAATTATGTTCAATTAGTAACAATGAAAATACATCCTGCATATCAGATATTTACATTACAGTTCATAACAGTAGCAAAATTACAGTTATGAAGGAGCAACGGAAATAATTTTATGGTTGGGGGTCACCACCACATGAGGAGCTGTCTTAAAGGGTCGGGCGGCATTAGGAAGGTTGAGAACCACTGCTCTACAGGGAACAGCAAGACAAAATGGAGAAGTAATTGGCCTGACAGTCAGAAAGATACAGGTTCAAACTGAATTCACTCAACAACTACCCATCAGAAGCCTGCTCTGTGCCACCATTCCGTCAGCATGCGGACATAACGCAGTGATGGGCGGGAACAGACACTCCAGCTCCCGGGGACGCCCAGTTAGGCTTCCTGAGCCTCCGCTGCTGACATGGGGGTAATAAGGCCTTTATTGCACAAAACAAGCATCCTATCTAATAAAAGGGTAATATGCAAATTAACCATCCCTCTGTCACCAAGATGGCGGCACCCATAGCCACCAGATAGCAGCTCCCAATCCTCTCAGCCCCGCCAGAGTCCCCCAGTCCTGGGGGCAGCGTGAGTGGCCTGGCAGAATGCTTGCTTCATTGCTGCAGAAATGAGGCAAGCATCCCACACCCAGCCGCCCATGGGCCTCTGGGCAGCGGGTGCCGAGCAGCCAGGCCCCGCAGAGCTACTGGTGCCCGGATCTGTGCACAGGGCTCCTAGTGGGTGTATAAGTCAGCACTCACAGTGCACAGTGCGGTCCTATCAATGCTATCTGCCACGTTAAGGACCCAGGTTCAGAAAGGCTGAGTGTTCTGCCTGCAGTCACACAGCTTTCCCGAACAGAAACAAGGACAAGTCTAGCATTCCTGCTCCCCAGGCCAGGCTCCGCTCCTCTGGGCACAGCCACCCCCACCTCCCAGCATCCCCCTGAGACCTGTGAGGGAGCAGTGCCCAACCTGGGCATCTACTAAGTAGTTCCCTTGGGAATTCTTTCCCAGCCTTCCTTAGAAAATGTGTATGTTTTTCCAAATCCCAAGAAAATTCAGTTGAGAAACTGAGAAAAAGCTGTAATTCTTTTTTAAAAATGAAAAAAAAAATATATATATATATATATATATATATATTTTTGATTTTCCACAGAGAGGAAGGGAGAGAGATAAAGAGTTAGAAACATCGATGAGAGAGAAACATCGATTAGCTGCCTCCTGCACGCCCCCTACTGGGGATGTGCCAGCAACCAAGGTACATGCCCTTGACCGGAATCGAACCTGGGACCTTTCAATCTCTATCCACTGAGCCAAACCGGTTTCAGCAAGAAAAAAGTGTTAGAATTCTCCTGAAGGAATTGAGGCTTAGCCATCACAGAGATGATAGTGTTCAAGTAATCCACGGACATCCAGAGCGAGAGCCGCACACATGGGACACGTGAAGTTCAAAATGAAGAATGGCCTTTTGGGGAGTCAGGACAGGAGCCTGTGGGAGAGCAGTGCTCAGGGCCCATCAGCCTGCAGCCCTGGCCACGGGACAAGTGTGAGCTCCGGGCCCTTTCTGCTGCTAAACAAATGTGAGCGAGTTTGTGTTTATAGCACATTTCACACCAAATCACGTGAGTGATGTTTCAAGCAAGTTTTGGAAGCAAAGTCAGTCCCTAAATTGGCGATTTCAATTTGCTAGGAGATGTGAATAGCATGTTACCTGAACCATAACATTCACTGACATTGTCTGAGTAATTGCTATAGGCTATAGCTCTTCAGAAATGATTCAACAGAAGAAATTCTGAGAGAAAATAGGTAAATGTCATAGAATCCTGGGAGGTGAAACCAGAAACATTCGCTAAAATCTCAATTAGCAAAAGCACTGTTAACTGGAATGGGAAAACCACAGTCAGAACAAGCAGACATCTGGGTCTTGAAGAGCACTCCTTCCCGGCTGGGCAGGTTCCAGAAATCGGAGGACCCTGGCAGCTCAAGGTCGCTGCCATTCAGGTGTGGCTCCTCCCCTTCGTTACAGGGACAGGGGAGGGGGTGCTCCTTGGTTCTGAGAGAAGCTGAGCAGATCCTGGGTGTCCTGTGAATGAGGAACTACAACTGCAGTGATGGTGCTCCTTCCTCAGGAAATAGAACCCCCTTCTCTAAGCCGTTCAAGCTGCAGACAGGAAGTCATCCTGAAGACCTCGCTCCCTTCTCTCCCATCCCCTCCCCCACCTCCCATCAACAAATCCTATCAGCTCTGCCAGAATCTCTCTCAAATCCACCCGCTTCCACTCTCCACCGCCACCCGAGTCCAGCTATCATCTCATGCCTCACGAGGTGCCTTAGAACTGAGCGAGGGTTTGGCAGGAACACAGGATCCAATCAGGTGTCAGGAAGACCATGAAAATTCAGAGTTCAAGCATGCAGAAAGAATATATAGATCTTGTAACATGGAAACCTGTATGTTCATGTTGACCAATGTAACCCCAATCAATTTAATAACAGATTTTAAAAAGTATGCAGAAAGAAACTGCAGAAGGAAGTCAGTCATAACCCCAGGAGAAAAGGCAACATTTCATCTACACAGATCAGACAGAAGAATTGTAGAAACGTCTGACAGACTGATGGAGGGGGGAAGGTAATGTCCTAAACAGCTGAAGAAATGAAAAAATCTAGCCTAGCCAGGAGGAATGTGTGCTACATTCTCAGTGAAGGTTCTGGCTTCTGTCCACACAAGTCACACAGAAGGATCATTCCAGCCCTAGCCGGTCTGGCTAAGTGGACAGAGTGTTGGCCTGCTGAACGAAGGATCTCAGGTTCAATTCTGGTCAAGGGCACATGCCTGGGTTGTGGGCTCGATCCCCAGTGTGGGGAGTGCAGGAGGCAGCCAATCAATGATTCCCTCTCATCATTGATGTTCCTATCTCTCTCTTCCTCTCTGAAATCAATAAAAATATTATTTATTTTTTTAAATATATTTTATTGATTTTTTACAGAGAGGAAGAGAGAGGGATAGAGAGTTAGAAACATCGATGAGAGAGAAACATCCATCAGCCGCCTCCTGCACGCCCCCCCAACCCCCACCCGCCGCTGGGGATGTGCCTGCAACCAAGGTACATGCCCTCAACCAGAATCGAACCTGGGACCTTTCAGTCTGCAGGCTGACGCTCTATCCACTGAGCCAAACTGGTTTTGGCAATAAAAATATTTTTTTTAAATCATTTGAGGGTATAATTAGAACATAAGAGACACCAACCCTTTTTAAAAGAAGTGAACTTCACGTGTCCCATGTGTGCGGCTCTTGCTCTTGATGTCGGTGGATTAACTGAACACTATCATCTCTGTGTTGATGGTTAAGCCTCCTGTGGCCACTGTGACTCTCAAGTTAGAGCTCCAAGTTCCCAGTCACAATGGAGCCCACAGGCCTGCATCTCAAGTCCCCTTTGACCAATCAGCAACCCCTGCTGCTGGGCTGGTGGGCTGGTGGGGGCCATAAATACCTGGCCCAGCAATCTCCATTTGTTTAAAATAATAACACTGCCTCCTAGTGGGGAAGCCGCAGACAGGACACGAATAAACAAACATGAAGATATGTCATGCATAGACTATTAATATTCACATGCAAAAATTAGGAATAAGTTGGTAATCATCTATGTGATTTGCGATTTAAAGCATTTATAGTGTACTTTTAATACGACATATTAGAGTACACACCAGATTATCCTTGTGATTTCAATATAAAATATGTAATTAAATAATTTATTTTATACTTGTGATTTTGAGTTGAAAGATATCAGAGGATTTGGCTAAGTTAACAGAATACTACCTGAGTTTGTTTTTTTTTATTTTTAAATATGGAATGCTTCACAAATTTATGTCTCATCCTTGCACAGAGACCATGCTGATCTCTATATCGTTCCAATTTTAGTATATGTGCTGCCAAAGCGAACACCTGAGTTTTTCATATTTATAAATTTATTATATTTACAGGAGTGAAGTGCTTTGGAATATTCCGAGTGTTAAACTGGACATGTAGGCTATGGTAGGGTCGCCAAAGGAGGAACGCACAAGGCCAAAGAGGGTAAAGGGTTATAAATGTATTAGGTTGTTTGGAAAACCAGATGGGCTGAGCTTCAGATACTATATGCATCAGCCCCCAGGGACAGGGATATTTTAAAGGACTCTTAGTGGGATTTTTCCAGGTGGAGAGTTCTCTGGGAGGGGCCCCGAGGGGAAGGATAATGGTCTTAGCAAGTGGCACGTGGTCTTAGGGAAAGGGATTGTATCGGTTGTGAAGTGGTCAAAAGGTCAGCTCCCAGGGAATTCAATTATTTGATCAGACCTAACAATAGCTTTCAAATTTCAGCATGTTACTGAAAACCGCAGCTTAAATTTAATCAGCAAAGTTGTACATGGGACTGACTGCTTAAGGGCAGTCTGTGTCACTTGATTAAGCATTAATCAAGAACCTTTGACATTTTGTCAGCTTCATAAACAGGGCAATGTGGGCAAAGCAAAAGGCTTATAGGAAATCAACTTTTACATGGATGTTCCTACTGAACAACATTCACTTAAGAGTCAACGTCACGGCAAATAGCTCCCTACACACGAACTTTACCTGCAGACGTGGAAAACCTCACACGGTAGAGGTCCTCCTCCTCCTCTCTCCCCGTGAAGACAGCATGCTCCACGTGGCCTTTCTCTTCCATTCTCCCCCACCCGCTCCATTCTTCACTTCAAAATCTTCCAAGAGCTTCCGGTCACACCTAGAACGAATTTCAAAATCCTTATAACAGGTCCTGCCAGAGGCCTCAGAACTAGGGCCCTTCCTGTGTCCTGAGCTTTGTTCTGCCCCACCCTCTCCCTTGTCTCGGTGCTCCAGCCACACTGATCGGACTGTGTTACTTCAAAGGCACCCTCCTCACTTTTGCCTCAGGGCTCTTCCCTCTCCTAGGATTTCTTTTTATTTTCCTTTTCTTTTATAGATTTCAGCGAGGAAGGGAAAGGGAGAGAGAGAAACATCACCCCACTGTGTGTGTGTGTGGGGGGGGATTGCAGGGGGCAGCTGAGCAATGATTCTCTCTCTCACTGATGTTTCTCTTTCTCTCTCCCTCTCCCTGAAATCAATAAAAAAATTATTTCTTTTTAAAACAAGAAGTGGAGTTAGGATATAAGCTAGTTATTTGCATCAACAAGTAAATAGATTTTTAAAAATGGGGTATACGCATACAATGGAATATTATTCATTATTCTGGCCTTTAAAAGGTCCTAAATTCTGACACATGCCACAACATGGATGAACAATGAAGAGAGGTCCATACCCTACATTATGATAAAGAGATAAGCCAGTAACAAAAGGGGAACACACATAACCAAACGGTGATGTTACTGCAGCCAACACCCATGTTCACGCTCACGGGATAAAGGCAGGAGATGCCTCACTTCACTTGGGTGACCAACTTTTGCGCCGGAAGTTACAGTGGGAGAATTTACTGCCAAACCAAGTCCACTGATGCTCAGGATGGGCACGTTGTCTACTGATCTTTAAGCGATTTTCTACTAGCCTTCAGTCCCTATTATTTCTGAGTTCTTTTACCACTTCACTGTCCTTCTAGTCTTTTTTTTTAAATATATTTTATTGATTTTTTACAGAGAGGAAGGGAGAGAGATAGAGAGTTAGAAACATCGATGAGAGAGAGACATCGATCAGCTGCCTCTTGCACGCCCCCTACTGGGGATGTGCCCGCAGCCAGGACACATGCCCCCGACCGGAATCGCACCCGGGACCCCCCAGTCCGCAGGCCGACGCTCTATCCACTGAGCCAAACCGGTTTTGGCCCCTTCTAGTCTTTTTTAAAAAACATGTTTTTTATTAATTTCAGAGAGGAAGCGAGAGGGGGTGCAAAGCTGGCCTTCTCTGGGGAGCTTTCTCAGTGCCCTGAGAGTCTGCCTCCCAGCAATTACAGTTTGGCTCAAACTCACAAACTCTCCATAGGTTCGCGTGTTTCTTACCCTGGGGTAACCCGAGGTGAGCGCAAGAAGAGGGGGACAGACAACTTGCCAAAATCCTCCAGTCCCGCTTAAGGTGCGGATGTGTAACAAAAACCTGAGCTGACACCAGTTTGGCTGGGTGGATAGAGCATCGGCCTGCGGACTGAAAGGTCCCGGGTTCGATTCCGGTCAAGGGCATGTGCCTTGGTTGCGGGCGCATCCCCAGTGGGGGGCGTGCAGGAGGCGGCTGGTCGATGTCTCTCTCTCATCGATGTTTCTGACTCTCTGTCCCTCTCCCTTCCTCTCTGTAAAAAATCAGTAAAATGTGTGTGTTTAATCTGAAAGAAACCACAGTGGAGATGCAGGGAGGTCTGCAAACAAGCTTTTCCTCCCCCAGACCAAGCCCACAGCAGGGGAGCCGGGCGGAGCGCTGCCTACCGGAGCCGAGGAGCCTGGCCTGCGCCCCGGACCCGCCGCCGGGTTTTGGAGGGGAAGTGCGGGTGCGGGGGCGGGGAGAGCGAGCGGCCCGGGCCCACACACCCCGCAGCGCACTCTCCGCTTCGGCCAAGGCGCCCTTCCCTCCATAAGCCCGTGTCTGGTCACCTGGGGTGCCCAGTATGCCCCTCTGTGGGGGCAGTGGGGTGGGAGGTCAGAGGAGGCGGGGAAGGAGCCACCGGGCGGCCGGGTGCCCGCGCTGCTGCAGGCGCCCTGGCTCCCGGGGCTGCTTTCCCTGCAGTGAGGGGCGGTGCCCGCCTCTCCCACCGCCTGGGGGTTGGGGGGCGGCCCCCACCTGCGAGGCTGCTCCTCCGCCCGGAGAACCTCTGGTGGGTCCCGCGGGCTGCTGGGCGGCCCATGGCCCCTGAGGGGGGCCGAGGCGGAAGAAGGGAGAGCCGAGGGGACGGACCCCTGGTGTGGTGGGGGCGCTTACGATCAGGTGCAGAGAGGAGACACCTCCAAATCGCGCGTGCGCGGCGGCGGCACGTGCGCAGGCGGCGGCACGTGCGCAGGCGGCGGCAC
>JAAGEH010000016.1:5778811-6006482 GCA_011751065.1 Lasiurus cinereus | reverse complement strand
GGCGGCGGCACGTGCGCAGGCGGCGGCACGTGCGCAGGCGGCGGCACTTGTGGGAAGTCACGTGGTCATAACAAAATTCAGAGCAGGCGCCTGGCCATTCTGCCCGCACTCAGTGGGCCCTTCCCGGGTTCAGTCCGGGCTCCAGCCTCTCCTTCCTCCACGGCGGCGTGTCCCGCTCTGCGGTGGAAACCGCCTCTTGCTGCTCCCTCGGAAGCGTTAGCAGGCGGCCTGCCCCGGAAAACAGTCTCCTCCGTTTATTTCTGTGACGTGAATGGTAAACTCGGGTTAAGAGGAGGCCCCCTCTCTGTTTCTTAGGTGACTCGGGCGTGTTTACAGGGCGATCATTTGAAAGGGGAGTTTGGTGAATGGCAGTAAGGGTGGTGCCATGTCTTGCGGATGTCCCTCCAGGAAACAGGGCGGTGCTGCAGGTAACTGGGCGCTCGCCTGGCATCTCTTCCCGCTTCCAGAGCGCGGCTGCCCCCTGCGGCGGCTCATGGACTCTGTTTCCGTCGGGGACGCCCTCTGCGGCGCCATAGGCCGCGCAGCGCTGGTGCCCCCGGCCTTGCGGTACCTTCATGAACGGCCTCTGCCAGTAGCTCCTCATCTGTCGGAAAAGAAGAGGCCACTTTTGATCATGAAAGACTCACGGGACAGCTTTTCTTCAGCCCTCAGCCGTACATCCCGCCAGATAAATTGGGAATCAGCAGATATGTGGGTGCCATTTAGAGAGGAGAAAACTAAACCCTAACTGAAACCTCTGATTGTCAACACGACAAAAGGAGAAGAGGCGTTCTTTAAAAAAAAAAAAAGTAGTTACTGAGAACATTCCACAGTGTGAAATACAATAACTCTATGTAGGATTTTTCCATTGGTCCCCAAGGGCCAATTTTGGGTTACTAAAGAAAAGCCAAGTCTGGAAGACCCACTCAGCGAGAACCTGAAGACCTACTGTGACTCCCCACGTCCGGGTTCCCCATCCTGTTTTGCCTGAGATGCGGAGGGGGCCAGAGGCCTCCTCTCTCCCCTCTTCAGGGAGCCCCTGTTCGTGCCACCAGCGCAGATGCCCACGATCAATGCCCGGTGCCAACAGGTCCTCATCTGGACACGCCCTTCTCCACTAACCCACCAATTCCTGAGCTTGGTCCCTGCGCCCACATACCCCACCCCCATAACAGAAGGCTCTTTGCAGAAAAAAACACTCTGTCCACTCTTACTCTTCGCTTAAATTTAGGCAGGCATCTGGGGTGTACCAGTATGGAATAAAACGTAGGGTCCTCAAACACAGAAGGGAAAAGGCAATTTTTGTCAGATGCCTACTTTGTTTTCATTCCATGTCATTTCTTATATTTTCAGCTTCACTTGGGGAACCATCCAGAGCTTCTGACTGCGTAAAGGTCAAGTGTACCGTTGTACAGCTGGGCTCTTTTCCAGAAGAATTACAAGTATTGCTGGTGCTGGCGAGGGCCCTGAGAAAGAGGGAACATGGGCTTGGGGAGAGCCCCAAACTGGGAGGTGGAGACCTGGGCACTAGGTGGCAGCACTTAGCACTCTGTGACCTTGTTTCCACTCACCAGTAAAAGGAGATTAAAATGCGTGCTCCCTTGGGGCTGAAGGGAGAAATGTAATTGGTCAAAACATTGTTTTGAAAAATAAGCAGCACTGTCAAAGGCATGACATGTGATGCCTGATCTTTGAGTGGATCCTGGATCAAAACAAAACAGATTTAAAGGATATTTTTGGAGGGGGGAAAAGAAGATCACTGGCTTTTGGCCAAGTTGGAGTAACTGGGACCGATTTAATCTCCTGCGTAAAACAGTTTAAAAACCAGACAAAATATATGTAACCACAGTTTTCAAGGAATTTGACCTCACGCAATGGAGACCAGGGACCCCAAGACATAGGCAGTAAATGAGTGAGACCTATGATTGCCCTGGCTTACGGCTCTGAGTTTCCAGGTCATGATGGAACTAAGAGGGAAAACCAAGGCGTCTAGACTTTACAAAGCAGAATACTAGAAAGCAAAGAAGTGCACTGCCAAGCTCTCTTGAGTGTCCCACAAAGTACTAGTCAGTACATGTGTAGGAAGAATTGCTTGAAGCCAGGAAAAGAACCTCACGGCGTTCCTAAAAGCCAGTGATTTTAAGACTACGGTGTCTAAGGGCAAAAGACACTGGCTAGGATGAAGGGCAGATTAGACCCTGCAGAAGAAAGATACATGCGTTTAAAGCATAGCAATAGGAACTATACAAACGGAGATGCAAGGAAAAACAAAACCACAACAATGAACTGTGAGGATTAAGTAGACGAGGAAATGCAAGGTGGCTGATACACAACACACGTTTGCCACACATTCCCTCTCTCTGCTCTTTCCTTAACCCGAATTCAAATCTTTTTTTATATATATATATTTCTATTGATTTTCCACAGAGAGGAAGGAAGAGGAATAGAGAGCTAGAAACATCGATGAGAGAGAAACATCAATCAGCTGCCTCCTGCACGCCCCCCACTGGGGATGTGCCCACAACCAAGGCACATGCCCTTGACCGGAATGGAACCTGTGACCTTTCAGTCCGCAGACCGACGCTCTATCCACTGAGCCAAACCGGTTTCAGCGGAATTCAAATCTTACTGGATTCGACTTTGCACCAGGCCCTGCCCCACCGCCCTCCCTTTCAGCAAACGCTGGGGAAGGCCTGTTTCTCCATCTCCACTTGGTCAGAGTTCAGAGCTCCACAACTGGCAGCAGGAAGGACCTCTCCACTCAGCTGTCTCCTGAGGCTGAACGGCCCCGCTGAGAGGATGAAGGTCTTCGTGGCTGCCCTCTTCCTCCTCCTCCTCAGCCTCACCATGGCTCCTGCTTTCCAAGGCCAGCCAAGTGAGTGCACCTGCCCCTGGAGGGCAGCGATGAGCAAGGGGACTGGGCAGTTGGCAGCGAGGGGACCCCAAGAGCGCTGTCAGATCTCTGTCGTCATCCCTGGGGCCTCTCCCCCTCCTGCATGCTCAGCCGCTATCTTGAAACTCTCCCCTTTGTAAGTAGCTGGGCTGTGGTCCAGATCCTTCTGGGATTGGGCTGTTCTGGGGAGCTGGGTCAAGGTTATGTCAGAAGTCCAAGGGTTCTCTGATATCTGTTCTTACTGAAGTGGGGATCAGTGATGAAAACAGCCAAATCTGAGCATTAGAAGCCCTTCCAGTCCACCTGATGCATGATCTCTCTAGTTCTGAGAAGCAAAAGTATAAAGTAATTTAAAACAGTGTGGGGGTGTGGGTGTGGGTGTGTGTGTGTGTTAAGGAGACAGTGACTAACTGAGGACTTGCTGATGGATGAATGAGATTGGGATGGGAAGCAGGGACATATGTGTTTGAAAGGCTGATCAGTTCGGAGCAATGATGAAAAGATTTCACTACTGACCTTTGTAATTATGAAGGTTTCTACACTTGGCCTGAGCTCAAAAAAAAAAGTCCAGCCCTGGCTGGTTTGGCTCAGTGGATGGAGTGTCAGCCTGTGGACTGAAGGGTCCCAGGTTCGATTCTGGTCAAGGGCATATATTTTGGTTGCGGGCATATCCCCAGTGGGAGGTGTGCAGGAGGCAGGCAGCTGGTCAATGTTTCTCTCCCGTTGATGTTTCTAACTCTCTATTCTTCTCCCTTCCTCTCTGTAAAAAATCAATAAAAATATATTAAATAAAAAAAAGAAGTCCAAGGGTTGAGCCTTTAGGAAGAGGAGGCAAGGAAGTGACAACAATAATGTACGTGATGAAGAGGCAGGCACAAGGCAAGGGGATGAGAACAGCCTGCTCTCTGGGAGAGCAGACCAAGGCTGAGCAATGTTTGGGGCTAAGCTCAGAAATGAGGAGTCTGACCCTAGGCACCCCTTCCTGGCACAGACTGCTGGGGCTGTCATGCAGCCAAAGGAGTCCCAATGGGATGCCCACCCAAGTGTGCCATTTGGGGTTTCACGTCCCCCGTCTCCACCCCCCAGCCTAGATCTAAATAAAGTCTGTGGGAAAGAGGAAAGGGTTAAAAGGTTGGGAGCCAGAATGCTTGGGAACTATGTACAACAAGACTGTGTGTTTTGCCTGGCTTGACCCCTGCTTCTACCATCTTTTATGAGGACCTAGTGACAGGGAAGAGACCACTCATTCAGTCCTTCCACACACCTGCCTTCCGCTGATCCAGCCCTTTTCTCCCTCGGCCCAATTGGCTTGCAGTTGAGCCCGACTCTGCCTGTGTAAATATTTGGAGGAGCAAGGGTCATGCACACCACACAATCTGCCCAGCTGCTCTCAGGATGCCCTGATCTACACGTTGTTTTGAGAGCCAAGGACGTGACTGCCACTGAGTGCAGAGGTGCATGTGGTGGGATAACCATGCTCTCTGGGCGGTCCGGCAGGCCCGAGCGATGGGTTCAGGCTTGGAGAAGGAGAAAACGGCTCACCTCAAACCTGAATCAGCCAAATGGGGCGCTCCAGCTGTTCCCAGCCTGGCCACCAGCTGCGCGGTCCTGGCTAAGTGAAGTGCAGTGGGCGGGGGATGGAGGTCATGGGCTCCCTCTCTGCCCCCTCGGCTCAGCTTTCAGTGTGATTCCCCCAGGAAGTCCCGTGGCGGTGAACCTTTCCGCCAGCTGCTGCCTGAAGTACCACTATGAAGAGAAAGTGTTACCAAGGAAACTGGTGGTGGGATACAGAAAGGCCTTCAACTGTTACCTGCCGGCAATCATGTAAGCACTTCTCTGCAGACGTTTCTGTGGAAAGGGAAGGGGGACCAGGGACTGGGATGAATGCACAAAACCAGTACGTCTCCAGACTAGGAGGAGGAGGAGAGCAGTGGTTAAGGGCTTTGAATCTTACAGGACAGGCCTGGGTTTAAGTCTTGGTTTTGCCACTTATAGCTGTGTGACCCCATACATAGTGCTCATACTGAAACCCAAGCCTGAGGGTCTAGGCTGGCTGGGGGAGGGGTTACACGTAGGGTTGATGAGGTCTAGAGGCTAGAGAGGGAGGCTCTCCATGTGGCCTCGATGGGGGAAGCCTAGGTTAGCCCCGTGTCAGCTAGAAGTGGGGGGTTGTGGACTGGACCCCTATTCTACATGATGGCCCATGGCAGTCTAACTTTGTCTCTGCAGCTTCGTCACCAAAAAGAACCGAGAGATCTGCACCAATCCCAACAAAGAATGGGTCCAAGATTACATCGCGGATCCCAACGTGCCTTTGCTACCCCGCAGGGAGGTGCCCCAGGTTAAATCTATCTGATCCTAGACACGCCTAGCCCAGCTCCTCAATTCCTCGTGACAGCCAAGCCTCCGTGGGAGCCCAGGTACAGGAAAGAAAGATGTGACCCAATGAAAAATGAGGGCAGCCTTATGCGCTGAATGACCGTCACATCAGAGAAATGAGCCAGTGATCAAAAAAACAAAACAAAAAAAAACAAGTATTTTGAATATTTTCTCACTCTCTGGAGGAAATGCCAAAGTTAAGGGAGGTGAGTAGGCATACATTCTTCATCCACAGAAACACGCCTTCCACGTCTTTCTCCTTGCTCACAGTCTCTCACCTAACCAATACCTCACAATACCACAGCCATTCTAATAACTGCATCCAGCTCCCAACCAGCCTGACCGTCTCTGGCCTCTGACTCATTAAGAGCTCCACAGAACTCTAGACTTTTCTTGTCCATCCTTATCCTATTTCTAGATCTCTTCCCCCCCCCGCCCTCTATTTTTGTTAAATTTTAAAACATAATTTTGGGGAACATCTGAGATCTTGTGTCCCTGCATATGTCATCAGTTTGGCTTTGGCTTAAAACACTCGGGAAACAAAAGGAATAACTGAGCAGCCCAGGGTGGAAAAAATCACATACTAATGATCTTTGTCTTTTTTTTTTTTTGTCACCTCAAATATGTTCATTGATTTTTAGAGAGGAAAGGGGAGAAAGAAAAACAAAAAACAAAAAACAAGTGACATCCAGCCACAAGCTAGGTATGTGCTCTGACCAGGAATTGAACACACAGACCTTTAGTGCATAGGACGATGCTCCAATCAACTGAGCTGCCAGGCCAGGGCTGATCTTTGACACTTTTGCTGAGGTTTTGCCAGCTCCCTAAGATTTGGTCTCCCCTCAGATGGCATGAATACAGAGAGTGTCGAAACAAAAGAAGAGGTGAGACTCCCTAGCTCCTACACTAAGCTTTCTGGGACAGGAAAAGGGCATTATACTAGGTTAAGGGTAAAAATCTTGGTCTAAAACTCAACCATTCAATAAAGAAAATGTCCTTTAATCCTAACTTCACTCCTGACTTCCTTTTTGCTAGAGTGGGAGGAACTTAATCTAGTTGTTTCAGTAGCTTCTCATCATTCTGATGTGGTACATCTACACAAAAGGAATTCTTATCATTTGCAACAGCCTGAATGGAACTGGAGAGCATTATGCTAAGCCAGTGGTGGGCAAACTGGGCTCTCTTGACGAATGAGTTTGCCGACCACTGGGATAAGGGCTTGATCACAAGGAACAACAACAGCCTGTAATTATTGGAATCGAGAGTCTAGGTCAGTGGTCTGCAAACTCATTAGTCAACAGAGCTGCAGTTTGCTGACCACTGTACTAAGCGAAATAAGCCAGTCAGAGAAAGATAAATATCACATGATCTCACTTATTTGTGGAATATAATGAACAACATAAACTGATGAACAAAAACAGATCCAGAGACAGAGAAGCATCAATCAGATTGTCAAACCTCAGAGGGAAGGTAGATGGAGAGGGGGGTAAGGGGGAGAGATCAACCAAAGGACTTATATGCTTGCATATAAGTCTAACCAATGGACACAGACACCAGGGGGGTGAGGACATGAGTGTGTGGGGGGTTGGGGGGTAGGGTGAAGGGATCATGGGGGGATAAGGACACATATGTAATACCTTAATCAATAAAAAGAGAGAAAAAAAAACATTCTGAGCATTTTGTCAAGGTTGGGAGCTGGAGAATTTATAAGGCACTAAGGCCTGACATACATACTCAATATCCCCTTCTTGCTACCTTTGTGCCTCCAGCTCAACAGCTGGAAGCTGACTCAGAAAAAAAAGTCAACATTCCCCCAAAATGCTGTTGTGGAAACAAAACAAAAATCAGGCAATTAAATACATGTAATTAACAGAAACAAATTCAGGTAAAGTGATCTTTCTGAAGACTAGCCAATGATTTGAATTCTGGTAAGTTGGTCCATAATGCCTCCTAGTGGCCTCCAGTGGTAATAGGTGAGCCTGTCACCCCCAACCCAACTGAAGCCCCTGACCACAGCTAGCCAATCAGAATCTCCTTCAGAGAGATAACATCTGAACCAGAGAAACACATAAGGTTGCTATTGGAGCAGCACCCCAAGGGAAGAAGCCTAGGAACTCTTGCACTGAAGTCCCTGGAGCTGCTGCACTTCCTGTCCCCCACAAAGGCTTGGAGGTTTAGCTAGTCTGTCCGTCCCATGAGACACCCCAGCATTCGTCCCATGCTTTTGTTGCTGTTGTTTTCAGCCTTGAAGGGCCAGGGTGGCATTTAACACCTCTGGACTAACTTTTTGTTGGTTTAGGTTAATTCTGGTTTGTGTCTGGTAAAGTACACATCCCACTTTATACAGTTTTAAGTGTACAATTCAATAGAATTAAGTACAGCCACAGTGTGGTGCAACCATCACCACTATCCATCTCCCAGAACTTTTCCATCTTCCCAACTGAAACTCTGTACCCATTAAACAAATAATGCTCCACTCCCCCTCCCCAGTCCCTAGTAACCATTATTCTACTTTCTTCCTCTCTGAACTTGACTACTCTAGTTACCTCCTGTAAGTTGAATCAGATAGTATTTGTCTTTTGTGACTGGCTTATTTCATTTAGCCTATGTCTTTAAGATTCACCCATGTTACTGCCTGAGTCAGAATTTTAATTCCTTTTTAATATTTAATAACGTTCCATTTTGTTTATTCACCCATCCATGGAAATCTGGGCATCCCCCCTTTTGTTTACATTAGCCAGAATTACCTGATCTTGGTTTCTGTTACCTGTGCCAAAAGCACTTTAACTTGTACAATGACACATCCGCCAGTGTTTTTCCTGCCCTTGTCCCTCCACATGTTTTTGACCCTACTGGGCTGTGAGCTCCTGTTCCTTGATCCAGAAATGGCCACTGAACTTGACCCAGAAAGGTCATCCGTAACTTTGAGGAGAGGTCTCAGTGGGAAGTAGTGATAGAAACCCCCATTCTGTGGGGGACAGAATGGGAGTTGTAGAAGTGGGGCCTAGGACTCTACACAGACAAGTCTTCTAAAAACTTTTTTTGTGAAGAAAAGCAAAATTTAGGACAAGCGCTAGAAACAGGTACAGATTTGAGGGAAGATTTTGAAAGATGTGAGGATTTAGAGCATGTTTGTGTGTTTGCTTCAGTTTTCTTTGCTATAAAACGGAAGCCAAAAAACCCAGGACTGCAGGTTATCAGGAGAATCACACCAGCTAACAGATGTAAAGTGCCCAGTACTGTGCCTGGCTCACAGTGGAGATTCAGCGCTGAGGGGCTCCCCTCTGAGATCCTAGCAGGTTTTCACTGGTAAAGGCAAGATGACAGTCTTCAGTTCTCACATTGCCGATTATAACAGAGGGAAAGAAGCTGATTGGAAAGGAACCATGTTAGTGGCAAGATCAAGAATAAAAGCTATAAACTCTGGACAAATTTTTAAAATTGAAAGCACGAGAAACTTACAAAAGCAGACAGGTTCTGTAGAGGCGTTGAAAATTGGAGCAAACATCAGGGATATAATGAGTTCCTAATTTTTGTGGCAGTGGCCTGAGGTCAACTGTAGTTGCTGTGAAGGATGCCACAGGATTGACTAAAATGCTAACAAGAAAGTTTGTGTCCTTTCTGGCCAGATGAACCAGGGGAAGGATCCTGAAGAAATAGTAGCTACTGGAGAGAGAATGAGAAAACTCAAAAATTAAAAAAAAAAATCAGCAAAAGGGAATTCCAAATTCTTTCTATAAACTTAGGCCAAGTTTCTAGTCCTGACTTCCCTAAAACATACATACATGGGGGAAAATGAAAGTATGGATGGTTGGCCAACCTGCCTGCAGCTAAAACTTAAAGAACTGATCACCATCAACTGCATACATGAAAGTTTGCAGTTTGAACTGGCCATAGGATTGGCTAAAATGCTGACTCACTGGTTAGAGTGTCGGCTCATGTACTGAAGGTCCTGGGTTCAAGTCCTGGTCAAGGGCATGTACCTGGGTTGATCCCTGGGCCCTGATCAGGAGGTATACGGGAGGTAACCAATCCCCATGCCTCACATCAATGTCTCTCTCCCCTTTCTTCCCTCCCTTGCACTGTGAAAATCAATGGAAAAAATACCCTTGGGCGAAGAATAAACAAACAGCTACAAGAACCGCAAGAAGCTGCAAAGCCTTTTCTAATCTAACCTCTATGTACTTCACACCCCTCCAGGTCCAAGCACCAAGGACACATTCTCCATCTCCTGATGGAGGACACATCAAAGAACTAACACATCGGTAGAATAGGAAGGATAAATACCCATGTCTCTTCTCAGGAGAGTTGATGTAAGGCTTAAATTAGATCAAGTATACCTGGCACACTGTACTTTAGAACTCCAGCTCTACGTGACCACAGGCAATTTGATCAACCTCACTGTGCCCCGGTGCCCTTGCCAATACAATGGAACTAGAAATTGTACCCCCACCACACAGCTGTTGTTGAGAGCTAATTCATTTAAAGCATTTAGCATAATGCCTGCCACATAGTAAATTAAAGCTCAATAAATTTAGACTGTTGTTTTTACTAACCACTATATGAGTTATTGTTATCGCCAAGAGTCTTCAATGACTTCACCACAAAGGAGGGGAGGGGAGGGAGGGGGTGATGAGAATTACACGCGAGAGTTGATGGTTTTCAGCCAATTCTCAGGCAGGAAGTGATGAGGAAGGTCACAGAAGTAGTCCTCATCCCATCCTACCTATTATCCCCCGCCCTGCGAGGTGAGCGCTGCAAAGGACACTGCCTAGAGATTGACAAGGCTGAGTCTCTGCTCAGGCAAATAGCGAACCGCAGGGGTCCCACTGAGTACAGCCCCACAGAATTTTGGGAAAGAAGATACCCAAAGCCAGACAGGCCAGCAATACCAGTCACATCTGCCTGGGGAACACTTAAGGATCTGGGGTCTAAACTCCTGGAAAGCAGTGTCAAGAGCAAGTTCTTGGTCTTTAAGGAAGTTTTGGAAACCACTATAAAACTAGGATCTTGTAATTAAAGTGGGACCAGAAGCCCAGTCCCACAAAATGGTATGCACCCTTGGTAGATGAATGGGGAGACACCAGGGGAAGACTTGGGCTGGGAATTCGGGGCAAGACAGGATCCTGGTCCTTCCAGAACACTGGAGAATGAGTTTCATGAACTCAAAGCCAAGGCCAAAGTAGGAGCCATGTCCTTTTAAATGGAACCCATGGCAAGGAAAAGGAGAACACTGAGAGTGGTAATCATTGCTATCTACTGAGTACCTTTCATGTGCTAAATATGGTTCTGGGAGAAAGCTGAACAACTAGGGGCCCAGGGACCAGTGACAGCTCATTGAATCCAAGGTCCAACTTTAAAAGGCCTCCCAGTCCCTACGTAGCCTTCACGTCAGCCTTGAATTGCTCACCAAGGAGCAACTGAGCCTGAAGGGGGGAACTGGCAGATCTAGCTGAGTAGGGGCAGAGCAGGGTGACTCTCATTGCCCCTCAGACCATACCTTGTATTTGCCTGTGACTTTGGCTCTCCACAGGGATTATGTCTATAGAAAACATACAACAAAGTCTTTCATGATGTCACCCCAAATTACATTTGCAGATCATTCAGGTGTTGAGAAATGTAATAACCTTCATCATCAAGATGGATATCATTTAAACTCCAGTTGTATCACTAGCACATTGTCTGTTATCTGACAAACAGATCTTCCATTTAGATACAGTGGGAGTTGAAACTCAGCCAGCTCCCCTATCTGGAGCTGCTGTAGTTGAGACACGTGATAAATTAAAATGCAGCCAGCTCCTTCTCCCCAGTGAATTTCATTAAATTACAGGAAGTCTGCCCACAGAATGCCCATTGATCCAGTTTCTGGCCCAGGGCTGACCTATTCTGAAGGTGATAGAGTAAGATGAAAACACCAATTATCCTAACAGCTAGCCCCAGAGTTGTTCTTTAAAAAGGAATTGCTTGCTGCCCTTGTGACTCAGTGGTTGAGCATTGACCTAAGAACCAGAAGATCACGTTTTGATTCCAGGTCAGGGCACATGCCTGGGTTGCAGGCTCAACCACTAGGGGGCGTTCAGGAGGCATTTGGTCAATAATTCTCTCTCATCACTGATGTTTCTATTCCTCGCTCCCTTTCTTTTCCTCTCTCTGAAATCAATAAAAACACATTTTAAAAAAAAAAATAAAGTGCTTTTATTTAGGAAAATACCTTGAAAAGTCAAAGAGTGAATAGAAGATGGGAATAATAGGACATGGTCTAAGGGAGGAGATAAACAAAAGCGAAACTAAACTCTTCTCCATACAAAGTGGACAGAAAGTTGAGAGAGAGGAAAGATGAGAGATGAACGCAGAGAAAAGGTAAGAGATGGTTGCAGAACAAGAAAAAGGATCAGGCAACCTGAAAGAAGTTATAAGCGACAGGGAGACCAGAAGACATTTAAGACCAGAGACATCTAACATTTCATTCTAGATGGTTCGCATTGCTGTGATTTAAACCATCCAACATCTCCCCAGATTTTTTCAGAGAAGTCTGATATGTCCCTGTATCCTTGCTGATAGTGTTATGGGAAATAGAGTCAGCGTAGTAGAGGGAAGGGTGCCTACCTCACATCCACCCTCACAGGGAACGTGGACAGCTTGTGTCTGATCATAATGTGGTCTTGAAAGTGTTGTCTGTCTCCAGGGCCCTTCCCACAGGGAACTGCAGAGATTGGTCCGAGAGGTGGATACACCGCCCACCAAATCTCCACCAAGGGCCAAACCAGTACCTCCCTAGAGTTGATAGTGAACACTTAGACAAAGAAGCTTGCTCTTTACCGGGGTGGCTGAGCTAGAATGATGAAAGAACTGAACAGCTTGTAGCTTTCTCCCTTTCTCCCACGTCTGAATAAAGGAAGCCAGCCATTTTCAGAAGAAAATTGGGCAATACACACAAGGAACAGAGATGAAAGGTTGAGTGTAAGAAACCCCTGATGGCATGGTTTGAGCCTCTGGATCAAGCCAGACCTGAAGCCTGGAACTTCTTACCCTTCCCCGTTACATGAGTCATTAAGTTTCCTCTTTGATCAAGCTCAGTTAGATTTCTGCCATTTTGCAACCAAAATTTAAAAGCCCAGGTGGGCCGTAACCGGTTTGGCTCAGTGGATAGAGCGTTGTCCTGCGGACTGAAGGGTCGCAGGTTTGATTCCGGTCAAGGGCATGTACCTTGGTTGCGGGCACATCCCTAGTGGGTGGTGTGCAGGAGGCACCTGATCGATGTTTCTCTGTCATCGATGTTTCTAACTCTCTATCCCTCTCCCTTCCTCTCTGTAAAAAATCAATAAAATATATACATATATTTTAAAAAGCCCAGGTGGAAGTAGCAGGATCCTCATGAGAGAGAAGGAGGCCAAGTGTCACAGTCCTGACCAGAGCAGAGTAAATGGTGGCCCTCTGCATCACCAAAAGGACAGAGGACAGCTGCACCAGGAGCGACACAAGAGCAGATATGGAACCAACCACTTTTTCCACTGTGGCTTCCCTGTGACTCTGGTCTGACTAGAATCCCTTGACCCAACCCTGAGACTGAGTAACCATGACACCTCTAGCTGCTGCCCTCCTGGGCTTGAGGAACAGCCTGTGGCTGCTGGCCACAGGACTGGCACCACAGGACTGGCAGGGTACCCATTGGCTTCTGTTCTTGCCTTACTGCCAGTGGGATAGGAAAGTGGGTGAGTAAGGGTGGAGGCCTTCTCTTCTCCAGTTAAACTCTGGAATCCTACAAGCAATCATTGGTGGGCAAATCACTCAGCTTCTCTCCACTCCCCAGCTCCCACCTCCTCCCATCCCTACCTCACCCCCACTCTTCACCCCACCGCTGCCTAGGGGAGGAGAGTCGGCTACTATGAAGCTGATCTGCACAGTCTCCCAGCAAGGTTGCACCATTACAATGGTAATCTGCCCACTAAGGAACTCTTCAGTGGCTTCCTTCCCTTTTATGTTTCATATCTGTTTCCCTACTGGAACTTTCAGGGAACATCTCCCAGTAAACTGCTTGCACTCAAATCTTTATCTCATAGTCTTCTTCTGGGGGATCCCAATCTGAGAAAGGTGTGAGAGAAAGGAAAGTCAAGAATGGCTCTTAGAGAAACCAAGATGGTGGCATGGGTAAACACCTAAACTGCTGCCTCGCATAACAATTTCAAAACTACAACTAAAAGACAAAATGGACATCATCCAGAACCACAGGAAGGCACACTGAGACTCAGCTACAGAAGGCAGAGATGCACACGCGGAGAGGGCTGGCAACTGAGTAAACAGCTGGCTTTCTCAATCAGGAGGAAGACAAAAGTTTCCGACTGCTCTAAACTCCAGTTCCAGGTGAGAGTCTGGGGACCCAGACTCATTCAGGGAGAAACTGGACTGTCTGGCAGCAGGCAAAATTCGAGGGCAGCTTTCTCTCAGAGGTGCTTGCAGTGATTACCATGAGACACTGAGACACAGGGGCCTCTTAAGGCAGACTGACAGAAAGCCATCAAAATTTGCTCCACCCTGAGACTCCACCCATGGAAGTTGAGCACAGAGACTTTTGCAAGTCTTGTTTCATAAGGGTGTCTCCAGCACAGAAGTTCTCCCAGTGTAGACACAGCTGATCCTCAACAGCCAAATGGCCTGAAAGTCAATTCCTCCCAGTGATACCAACAATAATCAAGGCTTAACTACAACAAGACTGTACACACAGCCCACAAAGGGGTGCACAAAGAATGTCCACCTCAGGTAAGTGGGAAGGTTGAGCCACTGGGCCCTATAGGACACCTAGCATACAAAGCCACTCTATCAACTCAGGGAAGCAGCCAAAATGCAGAGACAAAGAAAAAGATCACAAATGAAAGAAATGGAGGAATGCAAATGACTGGATATAAAGTTCAAAACCACAGTTAAAGGTTTTTCAAGAATTTTCTAGAAAAGATGGATAAATTTAGTGAGAACCTCAAGGATATGAAAGAGGACCAACTAGAAATTAAGCATACACTGACTAAAATAAAAAATATTATACAGAGATCCAACAGCAGACTAAAGGAACGCAAGAATCAAGTCAAAGATTTGAAATACAAAGAAGCAAAAAACACCCAACCAGAAAAACAAAAAGAAAAAAGAATTCAAAAATATGAAGATAGTATAAGGAGCCTCTGAAACAACTTCAAGCATACCAACATCAGAATTATGGGGGTGCCAGAAGAAGAGAGACAGCAAGATACTGAAAACCTATTTGAAGAAATAATGACCAAAAACTTCCCCCACCTGGTTAAAGAATAGACTTACAAGTCCAGGAAGCACACAGAACCTCAAATAAAAGGAATCCAAAGAGTACCATACCAAGACACATTATAATTAAAATGCCAAGAGCAAAAGACAAAGAGAGAATATTAAAAGCAGCAAGAGAAAAACAGTTCATTACCTACAAGGAGCACCCATACGATTGTCAGCTGATTTCTCAACAGAAACGATGCAGGCCAGAAGGGAGTGGCAAGAAATAGTCAAAGTGATGAACAGTAAGAACCTACAACCAAGATTACTCTACCCAGCAAAGCTATCATTCAGAATTGAAGGGCAGATAAAGAGCTTCACAGATAAGAAAAAGCTAAAGGAGTTCATCAACACCAAACCAGTATTATATGAAATGCTGAAAGGTATTCTTTAAGAAGAAAAGGGAGAAGAAAAAGGTAAAGATAAAAATTATGAACAACAAATACATATCTATCAACAAGTGAATCTAAAAATCAAGTGAATTAAAAATTTGATCAACAGAATAAACTGGTGAATATAATAGAATCAGGGACATAGAAAGGGTGTGGACTGACAGTTCTCAGGGGGGGAAAGGGGTGTGAAGAGTGTGGGAAGAAACTGGACAAAAATTGTACACCTATGGATGAGGAGAGTTGTGGGGGAGGGTAAGGGTAGAGGTGGGATGGGAACTGGGTGGAGGGGACTATGGAGAGAAAAAAGAAGAACAATTGTAATAATCTGAACAATAAAGATTTAAAAAAAAAAAGAATGACTTAGGTTATTAGCCTTCATCAATTTAGCTTACGTAGCTACATGTATTGAGCATTTGCCATGTGCCAAGCATTCTGCTTGGCCTCTGACACAGAATATGCCAAGTAATTATCCCAGCCACTTATGTAGGATGTAGTATGTAGGAAAAGGGCTCAGGGTCGGACAGCTAGTAAGTGGTGGAGCTGGATTTCAAGGAGCAGGAAGTGAGGGGATAAAAAGTCCACACTGCCTTGGCTTGGCTGCGCAAAATGTGTGTGTGTGTCGGTGGGGGGTGTGGGAGGGGTGGCGGTCATGACAAGCCCTATGGCCAGCCTTCATTCCCGTGTCCTCACAGTAGAGATTCTTAATGATACCCTCATTCGCCTTTTCACTGATGGAGAAAGTGGAGGTAACAGAGAAAAAGAGAGAGAGAGGGAGACCAAAAGTAAAGAGGGTGGAGGACAATAATCAACATAATAACAGCTATGTGTCCTGAGTGCCTCCCTGTGTCAGGAGCTATAAAATTCTTTATGTCATCTCAATCTTCCCAACAAGCCTCGGAGGAAGCATTGTCTGACACTTATCCCCCGTTTAACAGAAGGCGGGAAGGACAGCTTCTATAGAACAGTGAAGAGAAAGTCCATCCAACCTGACACCCTTCCTCCCAGGTCCAGGCCCACCTCACTGTCAGGCAGACTCCGGCCTCTCTGTTTCTTTTCCTTCCTTCCCGTATGTATATTTTGTTGGTTTCAGAGAGAGGAAGGAAGAGAGAAACATCAATGATGAGAGATAATCATGGATTGTCTGCTTTCTACAAGCCCCTATTGGGGACTGACCTGCTTCCCGGGCATGTGCCCTGACCAGGAATCTAACTGTGACTTCCTGACTCATAGGTCAACACCCAACCACTGAGCCACACTAGCTGGGCTTTCTTTCTTTCTTTCTTTCTTTCTTTCTTTCTTTCTTTCTTTCTTTCTTTCTTTCTTTCTTAGCAAAACAAAACTACTTTCTGAGTATCTCCAGCCTGGTGCTTGTGGGGAGTTAAGCTTCATGAAGAGAGTGGCAGCAGCAGAGGGCAGCTGCAGGACATAAAGGGAGGGTCCTGGCTGTCAGGATTCCCTCCCGTTTTCAGAAGCACCAACAAAGCTTTGAAGAGAGAAGTGCCGGTGGCCTGGGTGTCTGCGGCGCTGAGGCTGGAGAGCAGCCCGTGTGTCGCAATACGTTTTGTGGCTGGAGGATTATGTGGGAAGTGGTTCTTCATCATCAATCATGTGTCCGTGTCAAAAAAGTACATGTTACCACTTAGATATACTAAAAAAAAGTTGTTCTCTTTACTTTCAGTAACTAACCTCACATTGGAATACCTCCCACTAACGGTGGAGGAAGCACAGGGAACCCATCTCCTCTAGAGTAAAGCAGGGGCACTTGGGGTAACCATTCACGGCCAATGTGAAGGTTAGACTCTCTGTCGGGAGTGTTTTTTACCTCCCAAGGTGGTTTCAGGATGCAGGGGCCACTTACGCAGCCTTCTGGCTCTGCGTCCGTCCGTTGGGGACATCGTTCTCCTCCTGCTGACTTCATTGGTGTTGCATTGGGGTGCGGCTCATTACCTTGCCTGGGGGACCACGGGGGAGGGACGGGAGGATTCAGGCTGCGATCTCTGGGTGTGGTCTGCCTCTGCCCCACTCAGTTCTCATCCACGTGATTCTCTCATCACGCCCTCCATCCTTATTAAGCCACCCACTTGGCATTCTCTGATATGGGGTTGTCCAGAGCCTCACCAGAATATCCCCAAAAACCTTCTCATCCCCCATCTCAGATACTGCAAGCAGTGGAGAGTTTCACCCCAGCCACACCCCCAAGCAGAACGGAAGGCTCCTGTTGTAACCCAGCACCTCTTCCTCCAGTTCCCCGCTTCACTGTTTCTCTTTCTTCACATGCTGTTCACCCTACATGGATCAGGGCCCTCATTCCTTCTCCCCCCAAAAACAGCACTGACACAAGCTACTGGGTGTTGCAGATGTTTACTGGAAATTGGGGCACAAGGTAGGTCCTGACTCTAGCACAGAATGATGCAGGTGAGAACTTGGAATTGGATATTAGCCAGAGATCCCTGCCTTAAAGACCCACTGGCCATTCCCTGCCCGGACAAATTAATCCCTCCCCTGCGGGACTTTCTTCCCAGGAACTGGGACCGAGGCACATCTCCCCTCTTCTCCCTCACAACCCCTTACACACTCACGCTGACCATGAACAACTGCCCACCCCATTTCTTTCTGATGCAGAATAGTTTAGTCCTCTCCAGGCAATATAGGTAGGGGTGGGATGAGGTAGAGGTTCTCCCCTTTTATAATCAAACATGCCCAGTAAGCATATTCCCCTAACTAATAATCATTCCTTCCCTAAGATTTTTACCTCATTTAGACCGACAAGCTCAACTTTAGCCAGCTCCCTTAAAACAACATTTTTGCAATGCCTGATACACTTCTTAGAATCCTCACAGTGCACAGTAGATAATATTATTAACCCCGTTCGACACACAAGGAAGCACAGGCCTCAGCAAAGTTAAATAACAAAGCCACGGAGCAAATCAACACCAGGCACGAACTCAACCCCAGTTCTGCCTTCCTCTCAGCACCTGTGCTTTCCACATAGACGGAGCTATGCAGCTGGGAGGCAAACCTGCTTTCGGAACAATTCCCCCGGGGCAGGGAAGGCCAGGGGGCTGCTGGGTAATCTGTGGAGCCCGGATGTAAGGACCCCTGCTGCTGGGCGAGGCTGCTTCCAGGTTCCCTGCTGGTCCAATGCCCCATCCTCCCGGAGGAGCCTCCGGAATACCTGCTCTCTCCCTAGTCAGCCTCCTCCCAGCAGGCCCCACTAGGAACACCAGTGCCAAGTCCTGTCACCTGGGGGCAGACGGCACTGTCTTCAGATCTCATCGCTACTGAGAGGCAACTGTACCCTTGAGGCTTTTCTAGACCCCCTACTCCACAGGCACCACTGGAGGGCAGGCCCCGTGCCAGGGGGAGTGGAGCGACCATCAGTGTTTGCTGAACCGGACCCCGTTCCAGCCACTACTGTTTCTTCCCTCTTTCACTATAAAGGGCCCCAGCAGACCGAGCTGACTGCAGTGACAATGCGCACAGGTGTACACCGGTGAGCATTTACTGAGCACCTGCCATGTGCCAGGCATTGTGTACAATGACCTCAGCTGTCCTTCCCAGTCACCTCAGTTCAGCAGTCGTCAACATTTTAGAAATGAGGAAACCTGTCCAGCAAGATCATCGTTTCCTGAGCTTTCACAGCTTAAACAGAAGCAGAAATTTGAAGCAAAGCTTGTGCAAGTCCAGAGCCTTGTAAGGCTGTGTGTTCAGTGTCCAAATGTGATTCTAAAAGCCCCATTCCCTGATGGGATGAAGGGTTGGATGAAGAGGCTGGAGTAATGATGAGCCACTAGGTCAGTGACCCCATCCACTGAGGGGACCTGGCCCTCTCACTGGACAGAGGGAAAAAGAGGCTCTGAAACTGGGACTGAAATTCTCCCTGGACATCTGGGCACATCCTGCCAGATGACTTTTTGTTGTTGTTGTTAATCCTCACAGGAGGATATTTTTCCATTTATTTTTAGAGAGAGTAGAAAGGAGGGGAGAGACAGAAACATTAATGTGAGAGAGACACATCAATGGGTTGCCTCCTGCATGTGCCCGACCAGAGCTGGCATGTGCCCTTGACCGGAATCAAACCCAGGACCCTTCCGTCTGCAGGCTGACGCTCTATCCACTGAGCCAAACTGGCTAGGGCCTCCCATATGACTTTTTATAAACACATGGACTACTCTCCATGCACCTCCAACATGCACATGATACGAAATTCTAAAGATGCAAAATGATGTACAATGAAATGGAGGTCTCCCTCCTACCCCCGTCCCAGGCTTCCCTCCCATTGCCCTTCCTGATGGGAGAGAAGGTAACTTATCAGTTTCTTATGAGCCTCCCAAAGAATCTATGAATTGACAAGCATAGATGAGTCTGCTTTCTTTCTTCTCCACATGTATGTAGTTTGCTACATAAGCCTTTCTGTCCCTTGTCCCTCCTCCAAACCACCCCTCCCCGGCTTTGTTTTGAGAGAGGGTGCGGGAAGGGAAAGGGAGAGAGAAACATCAATTGGCTGTCTCTTGCACATCCCCTATTGGAGATCAAGCCCATAACTGGGGCCAAACTGTCAACTTTTCCATGCATGGGACAACGCCCAACGCACTGAACCACACTGGCCAGGGCTCTCCCCTGTCCTTTTAGCTTCTTATGTCTTAGAGATCATTCCATATTTGTATGGAGGCAGCTGCCTTGATTTCTTTAGTGGCTGCCTGACATTCCATTATATGGAAGTGCCAGAATTATTTAATCAGCCCCTTATTGATGGGCTATTAGGCTGTCTCTGATCTTCATGATCACAAATGATTAATATCTTGTATACTGTATATCACATTGTATGTGTGTGACTACATATATAAGATAAAGCCCTAGAAGTAGGATTTCTAGTGCTTATTAAGTAAAACGTGCTTTTAAAACTTAATAGGTTTTATCAAACTGCCCTCCATGGAAGTTGCAGCAATATGTAGCCCACCAACAATGAAAGGCAGGAAAGGAGTGCTTTTCATATAAGGATAAAACCTTTGGCTGGAAAAAGACTAGCTGACAGGCAGACAGGCAGGCCCGTGCCTGGTCCAGATATCCATCTTAGAACAAGTGACAAGGACGAGCCAGCCCTACCAGCAGGCTGCTTCCTGCAGGCTAAACACCTATTTCACAGATGAGAAGACAGGCTCGGAGAGTTGACGTGCCTCCCAGGGCCATGGCCTGGAGCCCTGTAAATCCAGGGCCAATCCTTCCAGATAATGTATGCCTCGCCCTCTGATCTCAGCTGTTGTCTCCTGTGTTGACTTAGCCACAACTTGGAGACCCCAGCTCCTTCCCTCCTGTAAACTGAACATAGTTGGGACACCCACATGGTTTAGGGCTTCCTCTCGTCATTTCATTCCTATACACAGGAAGCCAGGACCTGCTCCCACACAGGCATGTTACAGCTATTTCCAGCCTACTTGGGACCCACTTCTTGGAGGTGGGTAGCAGTAATAACCCTGGACAGTCATCCTCCAGCTAAAGGAACTGAAAAACTCAACAGTTCATCTCCATGGTTACCGCTGGGTAGTGGGGCAGTGAGGGTGTGACAAATGAGAGTAGCACATGAGCCATGGATCTTATCATCAGCCACACTAGAACGAGAAGTAAGCACAGTGAAAACAGTTCTCCTTCTTTGTGCTTGGAAAGTGCATTAACATCCTCTAACTCATTTCACCTCCTCAGCAGGTCTCTGAGTGAAAGAAGGCAGGGATTCTCATATTCATCCTTCCCATTTTATAGGTAAAAAACAGGAGGTATAATTTGCCCAATGCTAGAGAAGAACAGAGATGAGAGGTAGACCAAGGGTTTCTAGTGCCTAATCCTAGCCTAATAGCTGGATGGATGAGTGGGTTGATGGATAGATGGATGGACAGATGATGATTTGATGGATGAATGAATGGATAGATGGGTTGATGGGTGAGTAGACTATTAGTTTGTTTATTTGTTGTTTTTCTCCACAACATCCATCCCAACAATTACCACTTTAACATCCTTTTGTAGAATCACTTCTCCCCCAAGGTATCAAGTAGTACCAAAACACCCAAAGTTTCCCTGGTTTCTCACCCATCCTTTTTCCAAGTCAGGTTCTTCAATGACCTAGCCATTCTATGAGTTACTCACATTACCCCCAGTACATTGTCTTCCTGTTTAAGTTAGCCAAAGTTGTTTTCTGTGCCTGTAAACAAAGAATTTTAAGTGATACAAATGAAAAGATGAATGAGTAGATCAATGAGTGGGTGAGTGGAGGAATGGAAGGAGCAGAAGCATGAAAAGATTGAGCAGCGGGCAACTGGATGAATGCAGTACTGCCCATGGAAGGACTTCATGAACTAAGTGGTCAGGCAAGCTCAGGCCTTGGAAAGATAGGAGGAAAAGAAGGGATGATAATGACAATCCCTCAGCCTTATCTGTAGGAGAAGTGATGTGAATTGATTTTAGGGGCAACAGGACACCTACACCCCAAATCTCCTTCAGTGTGCTAGAAGTCCTTTAGTTTATATCTTCTCACTGAGAAAGGCCTCACAAACATTGTAAAAACCCCATTTCGTAATTGAGGAAACTAAGGCCCATAAAAGGCAAGAGGTTGGCCAAAATCCACAACTATATTTGGAGCTGAACTTGGACTAGAACTCAGGCCTTCTAATTTCCAATCCCTTGCTCTTTTCACTGCCCAAAGCTGTCTCTATAAGAAATGAATAATGCCTGGCCATGTTGCTCAGTGGTTGAGCATGAATCCATGAACCAGGAGGTCCTGGTTCCATTCCTGGAGAGCACATGCCTGGGTTTTGGGCTTGAACCTCAGTAGGGGCTTGCAGGAGGCAGCCGATCAATGATTCTTTTTCATCATCGATATTTCTATACCTCTCTCCCTCTCCCTTCTTCTCTCTGAAAATCAATAAAAACATGTACTTTTTAAGAAGACATGACTAAGGCATAGAATTCCCAAATCCCATTTTAAGGAAATTCCCTAAGGTGACTTCCCAAATGCTCTGCAGGCCTAAATGCTGAGGGAGACAAGTAGGGGGGAGGGGAAGTGGGGGACCCAGTATAGGGGAAGCAAAATACTATGGAACCCTATCCCCAAGAATGTATGCAATGGGCAGGAAGCCAAGGAGTTTCCCAGGACTAGCTCAGAAAAGGGTCAGAATCCAGAGCACAACCACAAGAATCCTGTGATTCTGAAACTTGTCACTTCCTTTGTGAGCCTGTCTGTGAAACTTTTTTCAATTTTTATTTAATGATTTTAGAGAGAGAAGAAGGGGAAGAGAGAGTGATTTGTTTTCCACCTATTTGTGCATTCGTCACTTGATTATTTTACGTGCCCTGACTGGGGACTGAATCCACAACCTTGGCATATCGGGACAATGCTCTAACCAACTGAGCCACCGGGGCAGGGGTGTCTGTGAAACTCTTTTAAAAGGATCTGTGCGCTAGCCTGCAGGGACAGCCAGAAGGGAGGAAGAAGGGACCACATCTCACTCCACGGCCAGACTCAGAGACGGAGAAATACAGTGAAGGTCAGGACACGGGGCCAAGTCTCTGAAGTTTGCTGGCCAGAGGGCGGAAGAGCTCGGGACAGGCCTGAGTCATCACCATTTCCTATGAGTTTTCTTCCTAATAAGAGAAGTAATGCTTACAGTGTCTACCGTGGTGCCTAACAGCTAATGGAAAGTCATTGTCAAGCCTCCCCCATGCCTTCTAACACTGAGCTGAGCTGACACCTCCACTGGGAGGAGGACGACGTGGAGGAGAGATAATCTGGAGTCTGGACATTTGGGGAAAGGAAGGGAAGAAATTGTTTTCCCAGGAGCTCCTTGTACCAGGAAGGGTGCTGGGTAATTTACTGATGGCCCCATTTAATCCTCAGAGGATTTAATCCTAGGAGCAAAGCAATCTTGGCCCCTTTTCCAGGAAAGAAATCGAGGTGCAGAACAGTTAATAACTTGTCCAAAGATAAACAGAGAGTCAATGATCTGTCTGATTTCAACCCCAAGTCTGTCCCTCTTCACAGGCTTTCTTGCAGGGGCTGGGGACAGCGGAAGGGAGTCCGCACAGAGAAAAGGGGACCTTCTGACAAGCATGCAGAGGAACACAGAAACAAAGACCAGACTCCGAAGGGTCAGGCGGAAGGAGTAGGATCTGAAATCATCTGTCACCCCGCAACTTTGGAAGAAGTGATGCTTCCCCCTGAGCCTCGCTCCCAGGCCTGCCCAGCCCCCCAAAGCACCTTGTGGTGGGCCCCTCTGGTAACCCAGTGAAACACATCAACAAACACGCCACATGTGGTCGCCAGTTACAGAAAACAAGCAGATGTGCACAGCCACGGTCCTGTGTGGTGAAGGTGAGAATACTGGGGAGGCTAAGCTGCACCCCTCCAGCCTGCATGTGGTTGGGAGGATGAAAATAGTTGCCAGGGTTAGTACCTCCGACCTAGTGAATGCACATGCGGAGATGGGGAGGGAAGGGGAGGTACCAAACAGACTAACATGGAAAGAATAAACCAGAGCTGGACCAAAAGGCAAGGGCAGGTGGCAGAGTCCTGGCTCCCCAGACCCAACTGGGAGGCTTTCAGCGTGGCTTGCACCTCCACACTGCTGCCGCCTGCAGATCCTCCAGCAGCACCTTCCCAAGCAGGGCCCCTGGAAACAAGGGTGAGACCCTGGTCACTGGCTCAAGGGAGAAATATTCACACTTGTGAACAATAGTGAAAAAAGGACACTGGGCCAAGACCGGTTTGGCTCAGCGGACACAGCGTCGGCCTGCGCACTGAAAGGTCCCGGGTTCGATTCCGGTCGGGAGCATGTACCTTGCTTTCGGGCACATCTCCAGTGTGGGGCATGCAGGAGGCAGCTGATTGATGTCTCTCTCTCATTGATGTTTCTGACTTTCTATCCCTCTCCCTTCGTCTCTGTAAAAAATCAATTAAGTATATTTTTTTAAAAAAAAAAAAAGGACACTGGGAGCATTTCTCCGAGGTGCAGATGGGGGAAAGGCCCACCGGGAAGAAATGACCTTGTCTCACGTTCTTCTCTTGGGGCCCAGATGGGATTGTAGAGGATGCAGGGACTTTCCAAGCTTTTGTGTGTTTTTTAAGTAGCCAAAGTGCCAAAGCTCCCACACAGTGGTAGGGGGACTCCCATTCTGAGCAAAGCTTTGGAATCTGGTTGGAAAGAGGTTTCACTTTCTCGGCCTGCTCTGGTTTCCTGATGTCACTGTGGGAGTCTGGGCAGGCAGCCAGGTTAGCTTAGGAAGAGCGAATGGAAAAGGAAAAGGGAAGACTGGGCCAGGAGAGCAGGGGCGGGGCTACACGAGGCTGGAGGAATTGGTTTACTGTCTGGCTTTCGTGAGGAATATGCTGGGAAAAGGGGTCCAAGAGGTAAGAAGGTGGGTGAGAACCGGACCTCTGAATTCGAGAAGCCCATCAATGAGCCTGCAAGGTCTATGAATATCTTACATGCAAAATTATACCTGGATCTGTGTATGTTTCCACATATTTCTAGAAAGTATTCACAACTTTCATCAGATTCTTAAAGGACTCCATTACCCAAAACAGATTGGAAGCAATCTCTCAGTTTACAGATAAAGAAACTTAGTGGCCCTAGCTGACTTGGTTCAGTGGATAGAGCATTGCTCTGCAGACTGAACGGTCCAAGGTTCAATCCTGGTCAAGGGCATATGCCTGGGTTGTGGGCTTGGTCCCCAGTGGGAGTCGAGCAGGAGGCAGCCAATCAAACTCATCATTGATGTTTCTATCTCTCTCCCTCTTCCTTCCTCTCTGAAACCAATAAAAATATTTTTTTTAAAAAAAGAAGAAAAATAAACTTAGTGAAAAAGAAATGAATGAGTGACCTAAACCAAGCACACAGGCTGGACAGGTTGCTAGTTTTCAGGATCATAAATTGCTGGGCGAATTATAACAATAGTTGTCATTCATTGAACACCGACCTTGTACCAGGTACCACACTGTTAAATTTACACAGGCCCCTTGATTTCCTCATGTAATCAGCACATTAGAGCCAGAGAACTTGACACGGGAGAAAGTGAGTGGAAGAAATAGGATTACAATTAGGTTCTTTTCCCTCTCTACCCATACCCCTCGCCTCACCATCCATTGGAACCACCAAAAGGGAATAAGAATACTCCTGATGTATGTACCCATTGCCTATTTCTGCTCAACCCCACCACCCTACCTTACCCCCATTCTCACTACCACACACACACACACACACACACACACACACACACACTGGTAAGGATCATGTTGGTTCATCTGTGGGTTGCTTCCTTCACCTCCTCCTCCGCTAGTGTTCCAGCTCAGCATGCTTGGTTTCCAAGAAAAAAACTTTGCTTTCTTCCTTAAAGAGAGAAACTAAGATCAAGGGAAGGAAACAGGAATGAAGCTCACATGAAAAAAACAAACCTTAGCAAAATATTTAAGATTTCTCTAAAAAAAAAAAAAATGCAGTGTGACAGAAAATCCATGAACCCAGACTTGGGTTCAATGTTGCATTCCATCTACCACTTTAGGCTATGGGACCTTAAGCAAGTTACTTAACCTCCCTGAGCCTCAACTGGCCCATTGGGTTAAACATAAATAAAGGTCATTTAAAAATAAACTAGAGGTCACTCATCACTATTAATTGGGGTCTTATCTAGATTCCTGAAAAGCCTAAAGTATAGAATATCCTTAAAGGAACTGACATTTTCTTACTGTCAATAATAACATGATAATAATAGCTAATATTATTAAGTACTTAACATGCATCAGGCACTGTACTAAGAGCTTAAAAGCGTGATTGTGTTTATTGGCGTTGAGTTGTCATTATTATTACCACCCCGATTTATAAATGAGGAAACTGAGGCCAGAGAGATTAAGTAACTTGCCAAGGCCCCGTGGTTAGTAAATGTGAGAAACACCAAAGCCCCTGCTCTTAGCGTGCCACACAGCCTCCCACGCATTTGGAAACTATGGGGGCTTTGTGAAGGGAACAATTAAAACTGGCATGCCCGGCCAGCATGGCTCAGTGGTTGAGAGTAGACCTATGAACCAGGAGATCATGGTTCGATTTCTAGTCAGAGCACATGACTGGGTTGTGGGCTCAATCCCCAGTGTCAGGGTGTGCAGGAGGCAGCTGATCAATGATTCTCTATCATTGGCGTTTCTATCCCTCTCTCTCTTCTCCCTTCCTCTCTGAAATCAATAAAAAATAAACAAACAAACAAGCTGAAACCGATTTGGCTCAGTGGATAAAGCGTCGGCCTGCGGACTGAAGGGTCCCGGGTTCGATTCTAGTCAAGGATGTGTGCTTTGGTTATGGGCACATCCCCAGTGGGGGACTTGCAGGAGGCAGCTGATTGATGTTTCTAGCTCTCTGGCCCTCTCCCTTCCTCTCTGTAAAAAAATCAATAAAATATATATATTTTTAAAACAGAAGGTGAGGGGAGGCTTCCACCTCCCCCCCTTTAAAAAAATAAACAAATAAGCAGAACATTATTCTTTGGATGAATGTTTCTGAACTGTTTGCAATTTATTTCTTTAAATGAGATGGCCATGTCTTCCAAAATGGGGTTTCTACTGTCAATTGCTTAATGAGGAAGGAATGAGAGGATCCTTGTGACAAACTTAGAATAGTACCTGGCACCTAAAATGGACATAATCACTATTAAATGCCCGACTGATGTGAGTCAGTGGAAAGAGCTGATGTCTGGTCATCAGAAGCACCTTTTCAGCTGTGTGACTTTGAGGCCCTTAATGACCACATCTGAGACTGTTTCCACTTCTGCAAATTGAGACTCGTAACCATCCTGCTTGTGAGGAAGGAAGAGCACAAGGTCTTCCCTTTCTGGGTGATTCTGTCACCCCAGCCGCCACTATCTATATGACAGTAGCTAGCAAGGAAGTGTTCTTGGTATAACATTACACTTTTTCTAGAATTTGCTTTTGTTGATGTCAATAGACACTTTTTGCTGAGATCATTCAGAGGTCAACTTCAGCCCAGCTCAGGCCAACTTGTCACTAAATGAATGATCCAAATAGTAATTGATAATGATTTACTCTATCCAGTTCTTTGGAATGGGTTAGAACACTGGCTCTAATCAAGACCATCAAATGGGTTCAGTTCAAGGATGTCCCCAACGTGAACCTTTTAATGGCGAGCAGTGATTGGCAGATAGAGCACTGAAGCGGGAGCTAAGGCGCCCAGGTTCTAATCTCATCATTCATTTGCAAGTCACTTCCACTGTCTGGGCCTCAGTTCCTCCTCTGCAATGGAAGAACATGAACAAAATGATCCCTAAATCCCTTTGCAGCTTTCAGTGGGGACCAAAAAAAATAGCCTCTAGCCTTTTTTGTCTTAGAAATGAGATGAGGCCCAGCCGGCATGACTCTGTGGTTGAGCATCGACCTATAAACCAGGAGTTCGTGGTTCCATTCCTGGTCAGCGTACATGACTGGGTTGCAGACTCCATCCCCAGCGTGGGGTGTGCAGGAGGCAGCCGATCAATGATTCTCTTTCATCACTGATGTTTTTATCTCTCTCTCCTTCTCCCTTCCTCTCTGAAATCAATAAAAATATTTGTTTTAAAAAAGAAATGAGATGGGATCCCAGCATTTACTAATCCTCATCCGAAAAACTGGAACATGGGGATAATAACAGTAAACAAGTTGACACATGTGAAGCCCTTAGAATAGTGACTAGCAAAGAATAGCCTTCAGTTAATGGCTAATAATCAGTCAGTCTCTCTCTCTCTCTTTCCCTCTCCCTCTCTCTCTCTTTCCCTCTCCCTCTCTCTTTCTCTTTCTCTCTCTCTTCCCCCTTAACAAGCTTGTAAGCTTAAAGACATTAAGCAAATTTCCTAAGGATCACTCAACAAGTAAATGGGGGTGACCCTGCAGCCATTACCCACTCCAGCTCACATCTGATGAAAAGGTCGCCAATGCCCAGTTTTTTTGTTTTGTTTTGTTTTTGTTTTGTTTGTTTTTTAAATATATTTTTTGGGTTTTTTACAGAGAGGAAAGGAGATAGAAAGTCAGAAACATCGATGAGAGAGAGACATCGATGAGAGAGAGACATCGATCAGCCGCCTCCTGCACGCCCCACAGTGGAGATGTGCCCGCAAGCAAGGTACATGCCCCCGACCGGAATCGAACCTGGGACCCTTCAGTCCGCAAGCCGACTCTCTATCCACTGAGCCAAACCGGTCTCGGCCAATGCCCAGTTTTGATCCACTGCCTCAATCACCATCCTCGGGGACTATATGTCAGAGGACTCCTCCCCTTCTCAGTAAAACATCTCCTATCATAAATAACATCCTTCCGTGGATGAGAGAGAAGGTACAGACCTTTGAAAGCCACCAAATAAACACCCAGTTGTGTAGGACCCGTCTTAACCGCCCCTCCTCCTGCCCTTAAGGAAGCAGCCTCCTGACTGAGCTCTGGGAGGGGGCGAGGGGGGGAGGAACGACCCAGCCCTGGAAGGTGAAGCTGAGGATGCCAGCAGAGGAAGAGGTTTTCTGTCACCAGTGCTTGTGCTAGCCCTGCTTGAGGGCAAAGGGGAAACCGATGAGCTCTCTTTGGATCTGAGGTTGGTGAGGAGAGGAAGAGAGGGGGAAGGGTGAGAGGCGGGGGGAGGGGGGGAGAAGGGAAAGGAAGGAGTAAGGGAGAAGGAGAGGAAGAGAGAAACGGGGAAGGAGAGGGAAAGCGGCAGCCTCAAGTTTCCGCAGGCTATTTCGGTTTTCTTTTCCATTTAATGCAATTTCACTTATGATGTCAGCCAATGCCTGGCGACTATTTTGGAAACTCCCCTTGGGGCGCCCCCTTACCGGCCTGACTCTGGTATAAAGGGCCAGCCGGAGCTGCAGAGAATCCCTGCAAAGGATCCTAAGATAGCACAGGACCTCCCACAGCCTCTACCCACAGGTACCATGAAGACCAACGCAGCTGCCTTCGCTGTCCTCCTCGCCGCAGCCGCCTTCTGCGCTCCGGCATCAGCCTCCCCATGTAAGTCCCAGTCCTGACCACCTGAGTCAGCCCTCAGGCTAGCCCAAACCTTGCATTTATACTGTCTTATGCCTATGACTTACCTGCTTACTTATTGCTTTTCTCTGATGCCCAGGGGCCCCTGATGGATCCCTGAGCCACTTCATGGCAGGGACCCTCTGATTAACTTTTCTGTGTCTGCAGGGCTTACACCCCAAGCTTGCAGGCACTCACTGAGTGTGGACTGATGCTGGGTTATTGTAGGCAGGGGCAGCTCAAGCTGACCTAAAAACTCGACTCACACCAGCATGGTTTCTAAGAAACTTACAAGCGTGTAACTAAAACCTTCCTGAGACAGTCATATTTCCCCCCATTTCATAGATATGACAATATGGGGCTTGAGAAAGAATAATGAAAGCTAATTAAATACCTACTATGTGTCAAGTATTATGCTGATTGTGTTACATCTATTACCTTATTTAATAGAACTATTATTTTTTTAAATACATTTTTATTGATTTCAGAGAGGAAGGGAGAGGGAGATAGAAACATCATGATGAGAGAGAATAACTGATCAGCTGCCTCCTGTACACCTCACACTGGGAATTGAGCCTGCAACCCAGGCATGTGCCCTGACAGGGAATCAAACCATGAACTCCTGGTTCACAGGTTGAGGCTCAACCACTGAGTCACGCCATCCAGGCTCACAACTATTCTTTCAGTAGCTGACTTACAGATGGGGAAAGAGAGGGAGGCTCAGAGAGGTTAATTAACTGGCCAGGTTCACACAGCTAGGAAGTGGGGACTCTGATGTTCAAACTCAGTTCTATTTGGCTCTTAAACACTCCTCCTCTGCCGGGAAATGGCAACTGACATTTCCCAGGGTCATTCTGAATTAATTGACCAACAAAAACTCCTCCTTCTCTGTTACGGCCCTTCTTACGATGCCTCAGCATGGCTCCTACTGTCCACTCTGCATCTCCAGTCTGAGTTTGGGAAGCCTCTCCCCAGCCTACCCTAGGTCTCAAAGAAACCAAGTTCTGAATCCATTGAGGATCCTAGGAGGACAAGATAAGGGCAGAGGGCCCAACACAAGTCAGGAGGAGGTCTCAGAGCCAGGGCATGAGGGTGATGGTGCAGAGAGAAGGATACAAGCGAGACACAAGGATTAGGTGAGGGATTGGGGAGATCCTCTCAGTCCTCTATTGGAATACACTCTGTCACTGTGTGTCCGTGGCAAAGTGATTTTACCTCTCTGCGTCTCAGTTTCAGCCAAAGGAAGATAATAATCTATCTAAGATAACTCATATAAAGAAAGTACCCAGTGTGCACTGGCAATGAATACAAGGGTCTCTTCCTTCCTTCTCCAGATGCCTCGGACACCACACCCTGCTGCTTTGGCTACATCTCCCGCCCAGTGCCCCGTACCCACCTCCAGGAGTATTTCTACACCAGCAGCAGGTGCTCCATGCCAGCAGTCGTGTGAGTCTCAGTCCCATGGAACCCTCCGGAGGGGTGCAGAGCCCATCCCCCCAGGAGCCTTCTAGAGGGTGCTCTCTTCTCTAGCTGCTCCAATAGCCATGGCTCCTCCAACTCCAGCTTCAGATTCCCCAGCTTTCATGAAAAGGGTCAGACAGGGTGCTCTTGGAGGACCTTCCCCACTCTGATGCACTGGGTTAGTCTCTGATCCTTACAGATGTGACTTGTACTTGAACATCATCTGCGATGATCTTACATGGAAGTCAATTTAGTCATCACTTTCCAGTTAAGAACTTCACAGTTGTCCATATCCCACAACCTATCAAATCCACCTCAGAGGAACTAAGGGGAGGTCAGAAGTCAGGGTCCTGGTTGTAGTCACTTGTGTGAAAAACACACACAACTTGATTGATTGGTGGAGAAATAATAAAATGAGATTCTCCTTTAAACCAGAAAGCTGATACATTTGAAAAAAACTAACAATCCCTAATACCTAGGAAGTGCCTAGTGTGTGTCAAATGTCTTACACGCATGATCTAGACCCAGGGCCAGAGACTTGGGAGAGCACACAGAAAAGAAAGGCAGCAACTTTGAGTGATTCTCCAGGGACAGGTGAGGGTGGAGGTTCCCATGAAACGGAGCAGGAAAAGAGGTAGGTGGGTAGGAGGGTCCCCAATATGGGGGGAGGGAGAGAAGGCTTGGCAAGGAGGGGCTTTTCTCCAGGGAGAAAGAGGAAATGGGGGCCTGAGCAACCCTGACCCCAGATGTTGGTTTCCTGACCTTTTCATTTCCTGGCCACAGGCCAAGGGGGCAGAGGAGAGCAGATGATGGTAAGCCAGCAGGACTTCCTGTATGACACCCGGCTTAACAAGAGCGGGGTCTGGGTTCAAAGCTCTCTTTCCACCCCAAATAAAAAAATAAACAGGAGGTGCAAGAGCCCAGAATATGGCTTCTGCTCCCTTTCTCTTCTTTGCCCACTAGGGTGGGAGAGAGGTGGTCACGGGGCTCTGAGTGAGGCTCAGCACAGGAAAGCAGCTTCCCTGAGAGCAAAGGCTATCCATGATAGAGCATAGAACTGGCCCCCAAAACCCTCAATCTCACCAGACAGCCTCAGCCTTCGTTTTTATCTGAAAACATCCTGAAGAAGCCAAAACAAGAAAGGTCCAAGTGACAGGGCTGGCCCCTAAGTAGCCGGTTAATTGGTGGAAGTGCTTGGACACTGCCAACATCTCAGGGCCCTCCACCTCTCTGAGCCACAGAGCCCTCTACCAGGATCTTTGGTCTCACGTTGCTCTGATCCAACCTAAAGCAGAGGTCCTACAGCATTGCAATAACAACAACAGTACATGCATGCTATTTTTCAAAACCACTGCACACATACTATCTCATTTGACCTTTGCAATAACTGTGCAAAGTAGTAATTATCTTATACATATTTTAGAGATTTGCGAATAGACTCAGAGGCCCTACGTGATTTGCCAAAGGTAGTCCAACTAGTAAGTGGTGAAATCAAGAGTCCAGTTTATGTCCTTCCCTCATTCACCCACACATGCATAGATTTGTTGAGTGTCTACCCTGTGCCAGGCACTGTGTTATCTAAAGTCAAATTATATGGGGGTTTTATTGAAAGTGGGGGGGAGTTTAATTTTTCAATTAGAATTGACATTCAATATTATATTAGTTTCCGGTATATATCATCATGGTTAGATATTTATATAACTTATGAAGTGACACCCCCTCTCCCCCAGTAAATCTAGTCCCCACCTGGAACTGTACATAATTATTACAATATGATTGACTATATTTCCTATGCTGGACTTTATATCGCTGTAACTATTTTATAACTGCCAATTCATACTTCTTTCTAAAAATATATTTTTTTATTGATTTTAGAGAGGAAAGGAGAGCGAGAGAGAGAAAGAAACATCAATGATGAGAGGGAATCATTGGTGAGTTGCCTCCTACATGCCCCACACTGGGGAAGAAGCCTGCCACCAGGGCATATGGCCTGACCGGGAATCAGACTGTGACCTGCTAGTCGATGCTCAACCTGTGAGCCACACTGGCCGGCCCCAATTCATACATCTTAATCCCTTCACTGTCCCCCAACCCCCAACCTCTCTCTCACCTGGACCATCAGTTTGTCTTCTGTACCTATGAGTTTGTTTCTCTTTTGATAGTTCATTTACTTTTTTTTTTATTCTATGTTTAAGAAATCATAGTGTTTGTCCTCTGACTTAATTTCACTTAGCATATAACCCTTAGGTCTACTCAAGTTATTCAGGACCCTTTCAAGGAACATAGCTAGGGAATGAGTAAGTGGATCTCGTATCGTTAATCCAGTCCAACATTTATAGCTCCTTCCTCTACATCAGAGTTCATAACCTTGGGTAACATTCTAATCATCTGAGGAGCTTTGGAAAGATACTAACGCCCACCTCCAGTCTCCCTCTTGTTTAGCCATGACCCAGTTCCCAGAAAACGCCTCTTTTTCTCTGCATCTGGAGCACCCAGCACAGGGTCCGAAACAGGAAGTGCTGAGGAAAGGCGAGTGGTTGACCAGCTCAACCCTGGGCTCCTCGTGCTTTGTCTCCCCTGTGCTCTCCAGGTGGCATGTGTGTGTGTGTGAGAGAGAGAATTACAACGCACACAACTCTGCTTTGGGCTTGGAGCCCTTTTGAATCAGCAGGAAAGGAAATGTCCTTTTCTTAGAAGCCACAGATAAAATCTTAGGGAGCTCCAAAAATGACCCACCAGTACCTTCATCATCTCCTCTTGTGCCTCCATCCGTGTCATTCCTAAAACTGGCTGTCCCGGCGCTGACCACGTCTCTCTCTCCTCTCTCACAGCTTAATCACCCGAAAGAACCGTCAGGTGTGTGCCAATCCAGAGAAGAGATGGGTGCGGGAGATTATCAACGCTTTGGAGATGAACTAGGATGAAAGGCGCCTCGAACCCGGAATTTATGCAACTTTCTTATAGCTTCTCCGCAATCCTCAGCTTCCACTCTCCGTGGAGGCCCTGATTCCACCACGCAGTGGCCGTTAGAAAAGCCTCCCCACCAAAGCCCCCAGCAATCCTGGGGCTCTGCGTTGTGCACAGAAAACCTCTGGCCTTTGAGCGGCAGGCGCCCCAGCTCAGGCAGAGGCTCTGCAATCAGGAAGGAAGGGGGCGTGCCTCTGGAGGCGAAGAAGGGGACAAACTGGAGGGGCTTCCATGGTAATGTCCCACGGCCAGAGCTCCAATCTTGGCCCCTTGTTAGGATAGGCTCATTCAAAAGTGAGAAATCGGCTTTCTATTAAAATTCCCTAGACAATTACGAAGCTGGCTCCTGGCATGATTTCCTCCTGGGGTGTCCTCCTTCCTCATGAGTATTAAGCACGCAGGAGCGCATACATCTGGTGTCCTCCCTAGATTTGGGGTGATGGTCTTGCACAGTGAGCAGGGCTGGAAGCATAAGCGCTCTGAGAAGGGGTGTGAGCAGGACAGAGCAGGTAAAGTAACTAGTGGATTATCTACCGTAGGGGGAAACAATAGTCACTACATCCCCACTCCCAAGTCCCCAAGAATTTATTTCACTCCCTGCCACAGCACCTCCATTTCCTCAAACCTTCCCCTTTACCCTGGTCTACTCTACTCCTCATCCCCAGTGAGGGATCCTCTACACTCTTGCTCCTGGAATAGATTTAATGGCAATCACAACACCTCAGTTCTTCCAAATAGAGTACTGTAAGTAAAGAGGTGGGAGTACTCCAACTTTCCCACCGAAGTGCCCCTTCATGTGAACATATATTGACAATATTTATCTTTGTAACTATAGGGAGCATGCTGAGTGCTCACTGTGTGCTGGGCGCTGCCAGTCCTTTACCTTCATCATCCCTCATTCCCACAATTCTATGGGGGAGGCAGTATATTTACAGTTGGGAAAATCCTTGGTAAGAGAAGGAAATAACATGCCCAAAGCCCCAAAGTAAAAGAAATAAAATAAAAAAGAGGGGAAGGAACATTTAAACCCATGAGGTCTAATGTCAAAGCCCATGCTTTTTTTTTTTATCCTTATTTTGTAAAACTTCAAACCTACAGAAATGTGCAAAAATACACCAATTAACTGTCAGCTAGATTTGAATAGTAACATTTTACCATATTTTCTTTATCTATATGCATGTGTGTGTGAGTGTGTGTGTGTGTTCGGTATAATACATTTTTTTTCCAAATTTGAGAGTAAGTTGTAGATGTGATATCACTTCACCCCTAAAAGTTTCAGTACCTATATCACACCCAGGAAACCTAACATTGACATGATACTATTTTCTAAAACACAGGCTATTGCCAAAACTGGTTTGGCTCAGTGGATAGAGAGCATCAGCCTGTGGACTGAAAGGTCCCACGTTCAATTCCGGTCAAGGGCATGTACCTTGGTTGCGGCACATCCCCAGTAGGAGGTGTGCAGGAGGCAGCTGATCGATGTTTCTCCCTCATCGATGTTTCTAACTCTCTATCCCTCTCCCTTCCTCTCTGTAAAAAAATTAATAAAAATATATTTAAAAAGAAAAGGAAAGAAAAATTGTTTAACAGGTGGAAAAGAAAATGAACGGCCTGACAGTAGAGGAAACAGCATATGCAAAAGTAGGGGTATGAATGGTCTTAGCCTAGAGTTAGGTCAGTCTCTTGCTTCCAAGGAGGGAGGTGTGTGTTTAAGAGGGGCTTTCCCATCCCTGCCGTTTTCCTGATGACTAATCCTAAGAAAAACCCTGGCTCCTAACACAGGTTTATGTAAGCTTGACACTTCACCAAACTCTTTGACTATCTCTTTGAATTTATGCCTCACCATAGCCCCTCTAGTTAGCTAGACAGACATGACTTCCCACTTTTTAGATGAGGACACTGAAGTTCCCAGAGGTAAACTGACTAGCTCAATCCATACCCCAGTAGATGCCAGGGTTGGGGCTAAAGAATGGAACCAGAGCCCTGCTGGGTAGCTCACTTGGTTGGAACATTTTCCCAGTGTGTAAGAGTTGCAGGTTCAATCCCGTCAGGGCACATACCAGCGTCAACCAATGAATGCTAGTAAGTGGAACAACGAATTGATGTTTCTTTTTCTCCCTTTCTCTCTCTTTCTCTCAAAATCAATAATTTTTTTAAAAAAAAGAATGGAACTGAAGCATTCTAGTTACCTAGGAGACCTGGTTGCTCAGCACTTGGAAACTTCTATTTCCAGAAGCCCAGACTTCTCACTAGTTCCTCTTGTGCAGAAGACAGGTCTCCCTGAGCTGTGTCTCCACATCCCCAAAGACCCTGTATTCTTCTACCATCACCACCCTGCCTGCTGGCCCCACCAGGAGAATAAAAAGATGGCCTACGAAAAATCAGTCGATTTCTTTGAAATCGCCAGGTCAATGTTCCAGTACCCATGGCTGCAATATCCAAACAGGACCAAAGGTGAGGCTGGGATGGAGAGGAACAGAATCAGGGGCAAGGGCCTGGAAAAGGAAAGCCCCCTGGCTTCCCTCTCAGGCAGGGGTCTGGGTGAGTTCAGCAAATCCATGGGATGGGTCAGGGAGAGCCCATGGACACTTGGATGGCTCCCCACAGCTGGCAAGGTAAGTCTCCAGGGTCTTCTAAAGTGGGACATGTTGTTTCCCAGGGTCTGCTTCCACAGCTGCACCCTGGCTCGCTACCTAACACGCACATCTGCAAGTCTTTGCATAAATTATTCCCTGAGCCTAAGGCGCCTTCCCTTATCTATCTGGCTAACTCCTACTTGGACTGAAGACTCAGCTTGTGCAGTCTCTGGGTAAACAAGTACGTACTGAGCCAGGTTAAGGGTCCCTCATCTATACCACCTGTTCTTTCATCTGTCTTCACATTTGTTTCCCTTGGTTAATCATTAATAACAGTCTGTCTCACCAGCTGGTCCAGTGGTCCCAGGACCAGCACAAGTACTGTATTAGCATCTCATTAGAAATGCAAACTCTCAGGCTGAATCAATCCTCGAACAAACTCTCCAGGTGATTCTAATGCACATTCAAGTTTGAAAAACACTGGCTAGGACCAATGGTTTTCACCATTAGCTGCACATTAGAATGGGGAGTTTTCTCTAATACCTAGGCCCCTTCCTCAGAGAATCTCTTCTGATTCTATTAGTCCTATGTAGGGACAAGGCATGCTAAAAGTCCCCTCAAATAATTCCAATACGATGCCGGGTTGAGAACCACTCTGCTAGACCAGAGTTTCTCAAACTTCAAAGTACATATAAATCTTGTTAAAATGAAGATACTGATTTTTGAGGCCTGGAGTAGAGCCTGGGAGTCTGCATTTTTTAGAAACTCCCAGGCTATGGCAACCCTGCTGTTCCACAGACCACATTTTGAGCAGCAAGGTATCAGGAAATCATGAGCCCCTTGAGGACAGACAGAAATAACATCTTACTTACCTTATTTACTTCCCTGGTGCCTAGTACTCCTGTTCACTAAATGCTGAATAAATGAAAATTCCTTAACCCACCTTTGTGACTGCTGTCTCATTTGTACCACAGAACTCAAAAAGGCCTCAATACCTGTTCACTACCCTTTGTCCTGCCACCAGGTAAGACCCCTAACTTTTGCCACCCTGGGAGTTTTGCTGAAGAGGAGGGGCAGCAAACTGTCCCTTCCCATTAAAGTCGGTTCACAGAACCCCAACACTCACCCTTGGGCATGTTAAAAGTTCCCTTGAATAATTCCAATATGCAGCCAAGGTTGAGAACTTCCTCTGGTCCCATCTCTGAGCTGGGCTGAATAACTGAGGGCAGAGAAGAATTTGTCAATAATTCTTGGATACATCACTCTCCTTCTATAAGCCTCAGAAGCCTCCTCTGTCACAGGCCAACCCTTGCCCAGCACCCTTTGTGGAACTATTGTGAGATACCATCTGCAAGGTCTGGGCTATGCAGTCAGTGCTGAAAGATGAGTCATTTTTATTAATTAATACAGAGATCCTATTAAAACACAGAGTACCCAATTAAATTTGAATTTCACATAAACAATGAAATATATGTGTGTGTGTGTGTGTGTATCTATATATATATAAAGCCAGTGGTTTTAACACTGTAGCGGTCAGAGGAGCAGCGGCTCTCACAGTGGGCCGAGCAGGGCGCAAGCTACTAGTGCCAGAGAGCTACATGCAGTGGAGGGTGGGGCACAAGCTACAAGTGGCGATGGGTGGGATGGCCAGCTAAGGCAAGCAGAAACGAGCTATTCTCGCTGGGCCTCTAGTGTGTGTGTGTGTGTGTGTGTGTGTGTGTGTGTGTATTAGAATATTCTAACACACACACATATATACACAGTATATATCCTATATAATAAAAGCCTAATATGCTAAGTGCCTGGTCAACCATTCAACCAGTCAGCCATTCAACTAATCAAAGCATAATATGCTAAGGCCACTCAACAACTTGCTATGACGTGCACTGACCACTCGGGGTGGGGGGACACTCTGACAGATAGGTTAGCTTGCTGCTGGAATCCAACTGACTGGAACTGAGCAAGATGGGCCACAGTCCCACCTGGGCTGGCCAACCTCCTGCATCCCTCCCAGCCCAGATGATGCACCAGTGGGGTTCCTCGACCTGGACCTGTCCCACCCCCCTTAAATGCACAAATTTCATGCACTGAGCCTCTTGTGTGTGTGTGTGTGTCTGTGTGTGTGTGTGTGTGTGTGTATGTATATATATATATTAGTGCAGTCGTTGGCAAATCGCACTATACGTGCACACCCACATGTGGTATTTTGTGTAAGAGCCACAGTCAAGGGGCCAAAGAGCCCCATGTGTCTCGCGAGCCACAGTTTGCTGACCACTGTACTAGTATACATACACACACACACACACACACACACACACACACACACACACACACAGTCTATAACATTCATTTGCTGAAACCCAAGCTTAACTGAATATCCTATTATTTGATTGCTGTTTATTAAATCTGCAACTGCTCTGCCATCCACCCTGTTTTTCCAGCTACCAAAGGAAGAGTACCCCCCAAGTCCAGAGTACTGGAGGCAGCACCCAACCAAGCCAGACTCGGCACCATACTGCTACTTCGAGAAGCCTGAGCTGTACACACACTGGCACACCTTATATGATCATCAACAGAAACGGGAGGCCCAGAAGATGTTGCAGAAAATGAGAGATCAAAATAGGTGTGATTTACTGCTATTCTCCACACCGTGGGCACCTTCTAGGAGAGAATGAAAGGGTGTGGTGGGGCAGGGCGTGGAGCGAGTCAGCCTATAGATCCCAGAGAAGACCTCAGGGTAGAAGAAAGGCTCATCTGTCTTCCTCTGGACCCATCTCTAAGCTGGGCTGAGAACCAGGGGCAGAGGAAAATTTAGAACGTGGAGAGGGAACAAGGGGACCGAGGCTGCCTGTGCAATGTCTCACACAGATACGACTTCAAAGAGGGTAGTGCCATCCAAAAAGTCCATCTTCCCATGATCAAGTTGACTACAAAATATAAGAAGGAACCCAAGATTTTACACCCTAAGAAGGACTTCTTAAAGTGGCAAAGATTAAAGGTCAGGGACCTTGGTGGGAGGGAAGAGAGACTCCCTTCCTGTGGATGCCCTTACCTTGAGCTCATACCATCCTTCAGCCCTCAATCCCATAATGGAGGACAAGGAGAAAAAGGGATTGGATTGGATGAGCTTCTTTCAATTTGAAGTTTTACAACTATATTTATTCCTTTTCTCCTTTCCACTGGTTCCTTTGGAAGGGCAGGAACTCACAAAAAGCCTGAAATCTCCCAGAGAGGATGAGCAATGCTATGCAGCACAGGTGAGAAGCTGCAAGGGTGGAGGTAGGAGTTGGTTGAGTTAAAGAGCAGAAAGATGCTTGAGGTGGGGGTTGGGTGCTGTTCCAAGAACCAAATCCAGCTGTGTACAGAGAATGGTAACTCCTGCGGTGGTATCAAAGGTCTCTTCCCCGTCCTCTACTCCTCTTCCTGCAGGCTCTGGGGTGCCTGGGCATCAGTGACAAGTCTGTCATAGAGGCACTACTGCAGGTGGTAAGTCTGGGGCTGCACTGAGTTCAGGAGAGGAGGGAGCAGGGCATGAGGTGTGTAGAATATGGGCACAGACAAGGCTCACAAGGATGGTGGGTCAGATCTAGCAAAGAGAGCCGCTAGGGTGCAGCATATGCCAGCTCATGCCCTTTAAAGGGCAGCGTGATCTAAAAGGAAGGGGGAGGCAGAATCTGAAGAGCCCTTTTGTCTAAGAAGACACTCACCTGAAAAACTAGGAGAGAACTGAGACTGAGTTCATTCTCTCCCCTAACTGAATCAATGCCTCATATTTAGATGCCCATTTATTATGGAGAATGTGCATCCTTCTACATAATCTCATTTAAATCTGACAATACTAGGAATAGGTGTAGTATCCGCATTTCCCGAATGAGAAAATGAAAACTCTGAGAGGCCAAGCGACTTGCCCAAGGCCACATGGCGACTAGTTTCCAGGTAGTTGTAGCAACTGAGGCCTAGAGAGTGACCTTCCGTTGCACCTTCCTGGCTGTGTTTGAGTACAGTCAGGAAGGTGCAATGGAAGGTCATTCTCTAGGCCTCAGTTTCCTCATTTATAAAATGAGATTAAGCTGAGTTTCTTAAAGCTCTGGCATCCCATCACCTTCTAGCATGTTTCCACCACCCGTCTTTTAAATCAGGTCGAAACTGGTCCAGAGAGAGTGAAGTATGAGGCCTATAGAACCCTGGCCATCCTGGGTGAGTATATCCTCCCTCTGGCTGGGGAGCTGAGAGGTGAGACAGGAGGCAGAGCAGGCACTCTCCCATCTGGGTAAGGACAGAAGGGCATGCAGTATATGCCTGTACTAACCTAGCACTGGGCAGCGTCTGGGAACTCTCCTAGGTACTGTGGGGCAGAAAGAGGGAGGTGAAGGGAAAAGGGAGACTGGAATTGCGGTTGCGCTCAGCCAGCTGCTCTGGTGTCCTGGGAAGACAGGTAACATCTTGGGACCTAGTACTTGGAAGTTATATCTTGAGGGTACAGTGGAGTCCAATGGATCCTGGCAGAGAGGAGCAGCCCGAGGCTCTGCCCTGACCTCAGAACCCCCCCTGTCTAGGTTGCCTGAGTAAGGATGTGATCCAGGCTCTCATCAAGCAGTTGAAGGGGCCAAATGAGGAGCAAAGGATGGATACTCTGAGAGGACTACGAGTAGCTCTGAACTTCTGGGCTGCTAGCCCCAAAGACAAGGTGATTGGGAGGAGATCAGTAATTGCGGCAAGGTAGGGCAAGGTAATTGATGGTGTTGGCTGGGGGTTAGGTCAGGGAGAAGGTAACCTAGCTCCTGATTTTGATGGGAAGGCACTGTCCTGTGGAGTTTCCTGAATAGAAGCACTGATGTAGCCACTTAGCAGTTACAACCTACTTTTGCCACCTGTGTACAGCAAGAACAGACCACTTTCCAAGTTTTGCCGGAAAGGGTGGTAGTTGGCACCAGGGGTGGATTCTAGAAGAAGAAAAATGACATGTTTCTAGTCTGAGGGATAATAGTTCAGTAGTTAGAAAACTGGTCATTTTGAAGAGAGTAGGAAGTGTTGTGCGGCAATGTTCTCGAGTAGGTGAGAAGAAATGAACTCTAAACACACAGGTGGACAGACTGACTTTGAGATAAGGTGGTTTGGTCTACAGCACAAGTGGAAAGGAAGAACATTTGGGTGCAGGATGAAAGTTGGATAAAAGTGGTGGTTATCTGCCGAAACCGGTTTAGCTCAGTGGATAGAGCGTCAGCCTGCAGACTGAAAGGTCCTAGGTTCAATTCAGTCAAGGGTATGTATCTTGGTTGCGGGCACCTCCCCAGTGGGGGTGTGCAGGAGGCAGCTGATGGATGTTTCTCTCTCATTGATGTTTCTAACTCTCTCCCCTCCTCTCTGTAAAAAATCAATAAAATGTTTTTTTTTTAAAAGTGGTGGTATCTCTGGAACTTGTACTTGCTCAGTAAAGTAGGAAGCAAGGTCATTAGCTGAGTGGAAATGGAGGAAGAAAGCGTTAGAGAGGTACCAGAGGAAAGGGTGTGAAGTAGAGGGTGGGAGAGAATTGCCTAGAGAAAAGCAGTATGATCAGTAGGCAGCATTAGGGATCTATCTACATGAGGTTTGTGTTCATACATCCAAAGCAAGATCAATCATTGTGACTGTGTTTTTCTCCAGGAACTACTGGCACAAACCAAGTAAAAAGTTAAATACAATGAACCAAGATAAGGTAAAGGAGTTGAGGCAGGAAGTAATTATAGCAGGACCATGGAATTTAAGCTGGGTAAAGAGGGATGAAGGTGAGGAGCAGTAAAATGGTGACTAATGATGATTAGTCCTTGTGGAGTCCAACTGTTAACATCAAGAGGTGAACTGGAAAGATGTGAGGTGATGGTCAGAATGGGATCCGTGAAATAAATTGTAGAAGTAAGTAATGATAAAGTCTGTGGGAATTAGTAGCTAACATAGAGTGGAGTAGAAGGTTATTGGAGGGGAAGAGCTGGATCGATGACATATAGATATTTTTAAATGCTGGGAATTAGACAGCAGAAGTGTTGAGTAATATTGATCCATTCAGAAGACAGTCATAGAGAAATGACAGGATGTGACCTAGAAGCAAGTAGATGACAGCAAAAACAAGAAGTGGATAAAATAATCTGGTAACATGAGATTCATTTTAGGGAGAATGGTCTGGAAGCAGCAAAGAATTGCCCTCGTAACAAAGCCTGGCTGAGAACATAGTCCTGGCCCATTTCCCCTCCTGTCTTCCTCTCAGAGGACTCAAATCGGGGATGAAGGGATACTGGCATCCGTGCTGCAGATGCTGATGCAGAAGTCACCGAATGAAGCAGCCGTGGAGGCAGCTCTGTGTTTGGGTTTCCTGAGACCCTGCAGCAGCACAGCCCGAGAATTCTTGCTGCAGTGCCTACGCCACGAGTCCATGTCTGAGAAGATGAAGGTGTGTGGGGCAGGAGGCTGGATCCCTGGGAAGGACGGGGGAAACAGAAGCTAGCGCTGGCTTCCATGGGGATCTGGACTCTGCCATCCTCATCCCAGGGCAAAGCAGCTTCAGCAGGGAGTACTGCAGGTCCTGTGTGTGTGGATGTGTATGCATAGGGATGAAGTCATGTGGACCGACATATACGTGTGTCTGTGCACGTCTGACTTGTATTCCTTTATGTATGTGCACACTCAAGAGGCAGGACCTCACCTATTCCCCACAAGTTCTAGACTCAGCCCTAAAGTCGGCCTGGCCATCCAGATGTTTCTTGGACCCCACCCACCCTGCCTGCCCCCCATAGACACTTAAAATGCTGGTCAAGATGATGCATGTATACTCAGCCGAGGTCATCAGGGCCGTCCTAGACCAGATGTGCTATTCTTGTGTCCTTGAGGTGAGTCTAGGGCTGCCTAGTACCTTTCCTTCTCCAGTACTAGGACAGGGTTGGGGGAGGAATGAGAGGGAGTCTATCCTTCATGGCTCCGTACCCCTGCCCTCAGCATCGCTTTGAGGCCACCCAGATGCTCAAGTCCATTGGGCTGGAACAGATCCAGGCACAGGAACTGGAGGAACTCACATTTGAGCTGCTCAAGAAGAAGATATTTAATGAACCCTTCCTCGTAAGTGAGCCCAAAGCTCTCTCCCTTCTCAAACCTCCCCCGTCTTGGTTCCCACCATACTGACCCCAAAAGAATCACATTCACTTTAACCCACTCCATTTCCCTAATGCAGCCTGTTTTCAAGCCACCTTGCCTTTGCTCAGTCAAAATGCCCGTCATCCCTCTCTCCTCTGTAAGGTCACATTGGTAAGTAACTCCTGTGTCCTTCTGCCTACCCAAATATGACAGCTCCTTCAAGACGAGGCTACGCACCACCTCCTAAAGGAAGCTTTCCCAAATCAGCACAAATAGCATCAGCTCTGCCCTCCAATGTCCTGCTTTTACCTTTACAACCGCTTATATAAAACTAGTCACACAACTTTTATCTAAAGACATTTTCCTAAAATGTAAAACAGGTTGTGCCTTACCTGTGCATAAAACTTTTCAATAGCTCCCCACCGCCCTCAGAGTGGTTTACCACCCTCCACTGCCCGGCCTGCTTACACCTCCAGCTTCACCTCAACCACTCAACTGCTCAGAACCACACACCAACTATGCTTGGGATGACCCTATCCTGATTTACACCTGTGATCCCAGTATAACTACTCAGAGTGTCCCATGTTGAAGAGTCACAGTGTGGTGACCTTGATAAACTGAACTATTTTCTGTTCTCTAAACACTCTGTGCTCTCTCTCTCTTGCCTCCAGGCTTTTATATATGTCCTCCCCGCCATCCTTACCTAGAAAATCCTCCTCCAACAATCCTCTGCCTGGTTTCAGTTAAGGAATCACCTCCTCCAGGAAATCTTCCTGGTGCCCAGACTAAGTTAGGAGACCTTCTCCTATGTGCACCCTACCCTTAGTTCAGTTGTAACACTTATCACAGTAATGTAACTGCCTCCTCACCTGTCTGCTTCCCCCACCAGACCTTCCCTCAGGGAAGGTATATGCCACAAACTATGCATTCAACAAAGGTTTGTGAAGCACTTAAGGGTACACCCCAGCATTCCTTCTCTCTCTTGTCCCATCTTAATACCTCTTCAGGCTATGAGACAGGCTGTGGCACAAACTGTGGAAGAGCTGAAGATGAAGCCCATGATGATGAACTTTGTGGAGGAGTGAGTGGCTTAGACTGAAAGCTGCCAGGGCCAAATCCTAAGTAGTGGCAATGGGGCAGAGGAGCACAGAGAGCTAAGAACTTGCTGCCAGTTCTCAGCTCTCACTTCCCCTTGCCCCTGGCCAAGTCACTTTTTGACCCCTGGACTTCCCTTCTTCTGTAAAAAGAGACTGATTATACCTACCAACCACTCAGGCTTGCTATAAAGCTCAAATTAAGATGAGGACATGAATGGGACTTGTAAAAGGTAAAGTTCTGAACAGATGTATTTGTCGTTCAGCATCTCCTCAGTATCTCCTTTTCCCCTCCCAGCCTCTTCTGACCCAAGAAACAAGAGGGAAAATTTAATGAAATTATCATCACTCCCCAGCCTTCTGCCCAACTCACTCTGGGCTATAACAAGAAACAATCAGCCTTCTTCCCTTCCTGCTTAATTAACAACACACTCACTCCCTTCTACACAGGCAACTAAAGAACCCAGTAGCCACTTCACGCCAGGAAGCAGTCATCTCTTTGGTAAGGCCAGTTTTGCTTTGATCAGATGTGTTAATGGCAAGGGCAATAGGCAACTGAGCAGTTACTGAAAGGGGGAAAGGCCTGTAAAGTTCAGGGTTGTTCACTTGTTTATTTTACGAGGGGCCCAGTGCACAAATTCGTGCACCTTGAAAGGAACTGTGGGCCGTGAGGCTGCAGTGGGAACAAGGGCGGGTCTTGGCCCATCCTCCGTGCCCCTGCCAGGCCCCTCCTGCCGCGGCCCTCTGTACCCTTCTGCCTGCAGCCCCACTCCCACCGCCGCCACTGCTCCCACACACTGACAGCGCAGCCCTGCTTGCACCTATTCACAGTGTGGAGCAACTGGGGCTAGCGCCAGCAGCGGGTGTGAGCAGGGCTGGTACTGTCAGCGGATGTGAGCAGTGGCTGCTGCCCCAATTACCCTTCAGGAGCAGGGGAGCAGGGAGAGGTGGAGAAGCCCTCAGGGGCGATCGGGGTTGGCAGCTGCCGCTCACACCTGCTGACGGCCCTGAGCCATCAGGACTATGGCTGGCAGCAGATGCAAGCAGTGGCTCTGGCACCAGGTGTGAGCAGGGCCAGTGCTGGCAGATGTGAGCGCCAGGCAGGCCCATAGCACATGGGAACAAATAATTTTCAGTAGCCACCAGAGCCTCACCCTGATGATAGCAAACAGCACCCTGCCTAGGTCTGGCACCCCCACTCACCTGCTTCACCATCCTGCCACACACTTGCCACCTGCTGCCCCTGGTGTTCAGTGCACGTCAAAGTGACTGGTTGTTGGTTGTTCTGCAGTTTCATCTATTTGCATATTAGGATTTTATATATATAGATTCCAGCCCTACCAGGAGTTCAAAATAACCTTTTCTTCAGGATTAGAGGGCAGTGGGTTAAGGGATAAGGGACAGGAGATGGATGTAAGAGGCCTTGTTTAAACATTAGAGAAACTGTCTGAACTCTTCCTGGTGAATAATGTGCAATGGGACCTAATGCAGTGGCCCCAAAAGGCAAGGAAAGGGATACCTCAGCTGCAAAACCATTATCTCCCACTCTCCAGGCCACAGAGCCGTCACAAGGGGACTAGAATTGACCAGGGCATCTTCCTGGGGCTGATTACTTAGGCACTCTCCTTCTGCCTCTACCAGGGTGTCCTGGGAATCCGCAGCCCACAAGTGTTCCACTTGCTCCTGGACATGCTAGACACAGAAAACAGCCAGCCTGTAAAGAAGAGTGTAAGGCATTCCTTCCCTCCTCTTCCTTTTCTAAACCCTCCTCCAAGCCCTTCCCACCCATCCTCACTACTTGCTTTGTCAGGAGGAGGGAAATAAGTCCTCACACACTATCCCTTGGCCTCATTCCTTGGGGCCAAAGTGCCCTGTGGCTAGAGCTCCCCCTCCCATGGGTAGCACCCTCCACTCCCATCCAGCCTTCACCTGAAGTAAGCCAGCCACAGAGCCTTTATTTCAATGCAGATACAAGAAACATTCACTATTTTGGCCTCAATTGATCCCTGGATCGAAAACAAGATGAAAAACAAGATTCTCTTTGTATCTGAGTCACCTTTGACCAAGGAGAAGGAAGAGCCTACAAGGTTCAGAAAAGAGAATGAGAGCCTAGAAGAGTTAAATATCCAAGACTTTCGACTTGCACGGCTGAGCCCCTTGTTTGTTGCAAGGGCCAGTGTCCCAACAGAGCAACGGAAGTTAAAGTCTGCCTGTTATCTCACCTCTGCCTTCCCTCTCTATTCCCCTAAACCACTAAAACCAAAGTCACAGGCCACAGGGCCTTGGACACTAAAAATCAGGAAACAGCTTTAGATCCTTGCTAAAAGCTATAAATATATATCAGTTCTTTGGATCTAGCCCTCACTTCCTGAGGATGCTTCTCAGGCTCCCCTGAGAAAATGTCTATACTTACCTTTGATGAATAAATGAATGTCACTCTACCTATGTCATCAGAGGCTTCACTGAAACACAGGTCTCCTCACGCTGGGTTAAAGGGACACGGAGGACTGAACCAAAGTTATTCTGGATGACCGGCCTGCCTCCCTAAACCAAGCCCTTGTCTATAACCAGAACTTAATAACAAAGCTAAAGAGTAGAGCTTCTGCCCCAAGAGGGGGGCGGGGGAAGGACTGCTGAAGGGAAAAGAGGAGAAAATCCTGTAAATTCTTGGACTATTTCCTCTTACTAACTTGCTCAAACCTCCCCCACTCCCCCTACTCTCTCTGTGGAGATAATTAGGCTGTAGTCAAGACCAACCACACTCTGTGCTCTCTCTTCTCCTATGCCTACTTTCTACTCACCTCAGGGCCATTTCTTTGACAGGCCCTATTTTTCCTTCCAAACTGCTTTAGTTCCTCGTTTACTGAAGGCTTCAGTTTCCCTTTGCCAGTAGGACCTGGCACCCCAATCCCAACCAATTATGTCCACCCTCAAGAAAAAAATGTCTAGACTTTGGAATCAGATCATCTGAAATCTAGGGACCACCATTTACTTGATCACAAAATTCTTCATTTTGGAGTGAAGCTCAGATATCCTTATCTTAAAAAACTTGCTAATTCCAGTATACAGCTGGGATAAAGAACCACTATTATAGACAGCCTTATTTTAATCATAACTACTTTCATCTTAATGACTCTCAAATCTGCACCTGTAATAGATTCATTCGTTTGGTCAATATTCACTAAGTCCCTAACCTGTGCCTCAGACTGTTCTAGGCACTGAGTAGAACAGTGGTCAACAGACAAGGTTCCCTACTCTCCTGGAGCTCATATTCTAATCGAGAGAGAAGTTTATACCCACAAAAAGATAATTTCAAATACTGAAAAGTACTATGAAGACTTAAGAGGTGATTTGAAAGTAACGAGGAGAGGGAAGTATTTTATTTAAAGATTTTTTTATTAATTTCAGAGGGAAAAAGGGATAGAAACACCCATAAAGAGATCGGCTGCCTCCTGCACGCCACACACTAGGGATCAAGCCCTCAACCTGAGCATGTGCCCTGGCTGGGAATCAAACCATGACCTACCTCCTAGTTCATAGGTTTTCACTCAACCACTGAGCCATGCCAGTCAGGCAGAGAGTGAGAGGCCATTTTTTAGATAAAAGCCAAGGAAGACCTCAAAGGGAGAGAGGAAGAATTTGACCCTAGTTGTAGTGAAAAGGAGTCAGCCCTATGACTATCGGAGGAACGAGAATTCTAGACAATATATATACAAAATACTGAAGCAGGAGCATATCTAATACCATCAAGGATTATGACCAATGTGCTCAAAGCAAGTTAAGTTTGGATGTTATATAATGAAGTTGGAGGTAGACAATCCAGATCCTAATAGGGCTTTGTAAACCAGAATAAGGAATTTGTTGCCTACTTGCAACAAAGTTACTGAAAGGGTTTTCAAGAGACATGACATATGGTCTGATTTACATCATTACAATATATCACTTGCCTACTGTATGAAAAAAAATCGATTTTAGAGGGGCAAGACTGGGGGGGAACTAATAATGGGCAATTGCAATTGTCCAGAAAAGAGATGACTGTAGCTCATACTAGGATTGTAACCAAGACTATAAAGATGGTTTCAGGATATATTTTGGAGGTAGAATTAAAAGGAACTGCAGGTACAAAACAAATGAGAGAAAGCAAGTATAAGCTCTAACGTTTTTCTACCTAATCTGATCTAGGTGGACAGTGAGGACATTTACTGAGATGGAAAAGACCAGAAAGAGAGAAACAGACTTGGAGAGGGAGATCAAAAGTTTTGTTCAATCCTGGAGGAGTCGCCAAGAAAAATCAAATTTATTTAGTACATCCTAGTAAAGAGGTCAACTAGGCAGCTGGGTATAAACCAGAGTTAAGGGGCAAGTTCAGGACTGAAGACATAAATTTGGTGGTCATCACTGTATTAGGTGGTATTTAAAGCAATAACCTGAATGAGTTGGCCCAGAATAAAAGTGAGTGTAAATTAAAAAAAAAGAGAACAGAGATCAGAACATGCCAAGGAACTTCCCAACATGCAAAAACCAAGTAGAGAAGTTAGCAAAAACAAGTCAGTATGAAACAGTATCAGAGAAGTTTTCTGAGCTGCAGATTTGCACATCTAGATGTCTACTGGCTATCTCTACTTGTAATTTTGAGTGCCCCAAACTCAACATACCTAAAACAATTCATTCCTACCTTGTTCCCACATCTGTTCCTTATTCAGTGTTTCTTATTTCAATAAATACCTATCCAACTGCCCAGGCCAGTAACCTAATTCTTCCCTCCCAACTATTTCCAACATGTAGCCAAATCCTGTCAAATTTCCCTCATTTTTTCTCAAATCTGTTTAGTTATGTTCTCCTCATCCAGTCAATATCTGAGCTCAGACCAGTATTTCTCACTGGCTTACCATGGTTTCCTGTTCAGCTTCTTCACTTTCAGCCATTACCGTCTTTCAGTAGATACCTAAGTCAAGTCAGGTCATTCCCCTGGTTAAAATCTTTTGACTCCCTATTTGAAGGCAGGGGGGAAACTAAAATCCAAGGACCTTATGGTAAAGCTTGTTTACCTCTTCAGTCTTATCTTTTGCAACTCCTCCATCACAATGCACTACCTTACACTTCTCAAGCCAGCGTTTATAGCTCAATCTCTTCATTCCTCTAATCTTATTTGTAGATGTCATTAATTTTCTGCTGGGAACACCAATTCCTCATCCCAGCCTCATTACTTGGCCAATTCCTACTCTTTCCTCAAGACTCACCAAATCTTCCTGATCCCATGACTGAATTAAGTGTCCTTCAAATCAGCCCTCAAAAGCATCTTATGCCGAAACCGGTTTGGCTCACTGGATAGAACATCAGCCTGTGGACTGAAAGGTCCCAGGTTCGATTTTGGTCAAGGGCATGTATCCTGATTGCGGGCACATCCCCAGTAGGGGGCGTGCAGGAGGCGGCTGATCGATATCTCTCTCTCATGGATGTTTCTAACTCTATCCCTCTCCCTTTCTCTCTATAAAAAATCAATAAAATATATTTTTTTAAAAAGCATCTTGCATTTATTCTTATTGGAGCACTTATCTAAATATTGTGTTTGCTTGATGGGCACATATCTAGTATCTGGTATATTGCCTGTCCCAGGCTCTTGGTAAGGGTAGAAAAAAGTTTTTAATGAATACCAAGTAACACACCATGAACACTACTGAATTGTTACTCTTCTTCCCTCGCCCTTAGACCTCCATATTCCCGGCATCTACAACGTTGCCCTAAATAAATGGTTCTAAGTTATAAACTGGAACTCTCAAAATCACCTGGTGAACTTGACATAAAGGTTCCTAACTCCTTCCCCACACCTCCACCAAGTTCTGAACCAACATACCTGAGATGAGGCTTCAGTAATCTAATTTTGACAACTCCCTCAGGTGATTCTGATATGCAGTCATTCTTTAGAAACTGCTATTCTAAACAGAATAGAAACTCAATAAATCCTGTTGAAAGTAACATTTTAATTTAATGCAACAGGCTCCATTTCCTAATTCTTCATGGTTAGAATCTGCTATAACTGAATCCCGAGTGTGACAAAACAATGCACTAATATACAAAAATCCACAAAACAAGAAGCCTTTATTGCAGTATTATAAAACACTTTCCATTTTGGCAATATTTTACAACGCACTTAGCTTCAAGGGTTGGAAGGAGAAAGTTGAAAACTAAAGGGGAAAATTCCAACAGACATTACTAAAAGAAAAACTGTCCCAGCCCTCCCACCCAAATAAAATTCTAAATGTCACTTAATTTCACTACCCAAGAAGAGGCCACCAGGAAAGCAGCAGGCAAAACTCTGGCAATTTCACTATGGAGCATGTCAGAGACAAAGGAACATTCAAAACAGTCATCAATATGGTCGGTTGCGCTGATCATTTCTGTAGTCATTTCTAGGAATGAAAAATAAAGAGCCAGATTAAATTCTAATTTTCTACCAAAGGAGCACATCAAATACCTCTTTAGCGTTCTGGTGACTGTATCAACTTGACAATTTCTGCAAGGATAGCACCATGCCTGATTTCTTTACTCCTAAAGGATGCGTATTAAATAACCTTCTCAGCTTTAAGATCATAAAAGCAGCTTTACTATCACCAACTTAATAAAATTTTCCACCTAGAATAAGAACTCCAAACCACAGTGGTATTTTCAGGAGGCCAGTGAAACATACCCTCCAGTGAGGATTAAAATGAGCAAATTTTAAAAACCGTATCTATTTAAAAAAAGAAATTGTTTCACAATTGTAACTCTACCTTTGCCCACCCTGTATATAAGACACTTTTATAGGATTTGCCACACAGTAAGAAGTATTCAATAAGTGATAATTACTAATAGCAAACCATTACACAGTACTTACTATGGGCCAACCACTGTTATAACAGGTAATCTAAATCCACGAAGGAAGTATTATTAGCCTCACTGCACACATCAGAGTACTGATGCTCCACAGGGTTAAGTAACCTGCCTGAAGTCACATAGCTAGGAAGTGGTGGAAACAAGACTTAAACTCAAGCAGTCTGTCTCTAAACTCTGTGCCCTTAATCACATGCTATACAAAGTCTCACTACCTATACTCCCTCTGGCATACAAATGCTTATAATAACTAACAGTTATTTAATATCACTGAACATTCCATCTGTCTGCCTCTACACCATTCATTGTGCAGTATGCAACACACTCCCAGCAGTGCTATCAGTGATTTTCATCCTGAAAAGTTATTACCAGAATTGCCAGAAAAACAACTGTAGGGTATATAAAGCACACGTGGTTTAAAAAAGCCCCACCACTGAGATTAAGAATTCCTAATTTACACAGTTTCAAAATACCACTCAATCTCATTACCTTTAGCTACGGGAATGAATAATACACACACATACACATACAAATATAAGGAATTACGAGTAAGAATTTCCAAAACAATAAATTTTACAAACTGCTAAGGAGGGAACTAAGTATCTCCTCCATCCTTACTGGCAGAATTGTCAGTGGGAAATTCAAATGCCAAAACACTGGACAATAAAAAACCTTAAAATCTAGGAGCAGTGAGGTAAAAACTATGTTCTAATACTCACCTTCCTCCCATTTTGCCTCCATAGCCACCTCGGTCTCCTCCATAGCTGCCACCACTCCGATCTCCTCCGTAGCCTCCACTTCGGTCTCCACCATAGCCACCGCCACAACCACGGTCTCCTCCGTAGCCCCCCCCACTTCGGTCTCCACCGTAGCCGCCTCGGTCCCCACCATAGCCTCCACGGTCCCCACCGTAGCCTCCACGGTCCCCACCGTAGCCGCCTCGGTCCCCACCGTAGCCGCCTCGGTCCCCACCGTAGCCGCCTCGATCTCCTCCGTAGCCGCCTCGGTCTCCTCCGTAGCCGCCTCGGTCTCCTCCATAGCCGCCTCGGTCTCCTCCATAGCCGCCTCGATCTCCTCCATAGCCGCCGCCTCTGTCCCCACCATAGCCACCCCCACTTCTATCTCCACCATAGCCACCCCCACTTCTGTCTCCTCCATAGCCACCCCCACTTCTGTCTCCACCATAGCCACCCCCACTTCTGTCTCCTCCATAGCCACCTCGGTCTCCACCTCTGCCCCCACGACCTCTATAGCCCCTTTCTCCACCGTAGCCTCTTCCCCGGAAATCTGCAAGGTAAAAATAGAAACCACTGAGGTCAACAAAATAATGTAAAGCTTCCGTAATGCTAGCCAAAAGACAAACACCATGTTAGATGCTAATAAGGCTGACCCAAGAGCTAACCTACCTCCTCCTGAGGGACGAGAGTCCTCTGGTCTAGGCTCATTGCACTGATTGCAGGAGTTCCTTCGAGCAAAGTTCATATTTCCACATGACCTGAGAAGGAAGGAAAATAAAAGGTGCAATAGCTTCCAATGCATTCAGAATCCCCACTTGCAGCTTCCAACCTCAATCCTAACTTCTACTCCTACCAAAGTAAATGGAATACTTACGGATTAGGGCAAACCCAGTCCCCACTTTTAGGGTCTCCACCTCTCCCCTGAAAGCCTCCACGGCCTCTATATCCTCCACGGCCTGAGGAATATAGGGGAGAAAGAGAGAAAAATCAGCAGCAGATCCTAACAAAGCCAAGAAAAAGCACCAGATGAAAAAACTAACAGCAAGTGCCTACTATGAACTGGACAGTCCCACACCCTTGTGGTAGGCCTCCGTGATTCTTTAATTTGGGGCTTTATGTACTTAAGTGCAGAAAACATGAGAAAGACCTTAGACACATTTTATAGTGTCAATAATGCACTTAAAAACTTCTATAATATCCTCCTTAGTTTGAGAATCTTAGTGTTAAAGGTTAAGTGAAAAGACATATTCCAAATTTAAGGAATCAGACCCAACAGAAATAACAAGCTAGCAGTAACTGTATCAGGGAACTTACACACTGGTCAAATTAAGTACCTAATTAGGTGTCATTTAAATAACTGCCTCCTGATTTCAGAGTTAGTAACAAACTGCTATACAGCTTTCCAAAGAGATATTTACAACCTTCTCCCACTATTCTCTTAAGTACTATATGACATCCTATTTACCTCATCTCCTATTTAGTATCCACTCTCACCTTAAAACAGAAGGAAAAAGACCAAGGGAGAGAAAGAGGTGTAGTAAGTTCTCACAATAGGGACAGAACATACACACAAATTCAAACCCTTTGTACAATATCCAGGCCAGTAAGCAACAAGTATCTTACCTCGCCGCCCACCTCCACTTCCACCTCCCCTCATAAATTCAGGTCTTCTGGTAGCAAAGGACACTTTAATGATGTTGCCATGAAATTCCTTCCCTAAGAAGAAAGAAAATGGTTTTGAAGAAATGCTCCTCTACATCTGCATTTCCCAACAACTGTAAATTGTCTTGGATAATTTCAATTTCAGAGGAATAAGTAACATATCCTCACAGAAATTCAAACACACTATTGTTCCCAAACTGTCAAGGTAACAATGCTAAGACATGACATAATCGATTGAATAGAGCAGATCTGTCACTAGGAGAATCATTTATTACTAAGCAAAAACTAAAAATCTATTTTTACATATGTGCACATGTACTTATGTATGTACACACGTTTGTATATACATTGCCTATATTACTTCAGTCTCAATGGGGGCAAGAGATCACTGATGGGGAAAGGGCTAGTCAAAGGCAGAAAGGAAACTTATTTTTTACTATATATTCTTGGTACTGTTTTGACTTTTTTTTTTTTAACCATATGCAAGTACTATCTTTAAAAATAATATGTGCATATATGATTACTTACATACATGCACTATACACAAATTCTGCTGCCCTAGGGCCTAGGTCTTAAAGACAGAAATTCATCTTTTTACTTTATATTAAATAAGAGAACTGACATATAAAGAAAAAATACCCAACGATTCATAAAATAGCTTTAAATCCAAGAGCCTTGGCTCCCTGCACAAAGCCCTAATCAACTTTCTACAATATCAGATGGTATGAAATGCACTTTGACATAGGAAGCAATTCAAGAATCAGTATTTTTAAAGCTGTAAAAAGACTTGGTAAGAGATGAACTAAAGACTTACAATTTAAGAGGCTTATAGACCCTGTGGGCAAATGGCACAATAATTTTTAAACATATCATGAGCAAAAGAAATTGCTTTATGATTAACAGAAACTGTAAGAAAGCAGAAGTGAGGGAAAATGTACCCAGCCTTCAAGAGCAAGGTGTTGGGGGCCTGATGGATTAGTATGGAAACATACAGAATATGGAGGCAAGAAGACATAGGGTATCACAATCTCATCTTGAAAGAATAAAATTATGTTTTGAAAAACACAGGGAAATTTATAACATGAGGAAATGACTATATTAAAATGTTAAGTGAAAAAAAAACATGAAGTCCGAGTAGAGCAAGCATGCTGAATGGTTGTATGGTGGCATCTCAGAGATCAGAGCACTTGCAGTATGGCTGAATTGCAGATTGCAGAATTCAAGGAAGCTTTTTCACTATTTGACACAATGTGATGGAACTATAACAAAGAAATTGGGAACTGTAATGAGGCCTCTTGGGCAGAATCTCACAGAAGCAGAGTTACACGACATGATTAATGAAGTAGATGCTGATGGTAATGCACAACTGACTTCTCAGAATTTGACAATGATGGCAAGCAAAATGAAAGACAGTGAAGAAGAAATTAGAGAATTCCATGTGTTTGATAGATGACACTTGCAATATTAGTACAGCAGAGCTTTGTGATGTGATGACAAAACTTGGAGAGAAGTTAGCAGTTAAAGTTGATGAAATGATCAAGGGAGCAGTGATTGACAGTGATGATCAAGTAAACTATGAAGAGTTTGTACAAATGATGGCACAGCAAAGCAAAGGCATTATACAGAATGTGTTGAATTTCTTGTACAAAACTGTTTATTTGCCTTTTTTTGTAATTCAACTTTATCCCTACTGTCAAAAAAATATGCATGTATAGTAATTAGGACTTCATTCTTCCATGTTTTTTTCCCTTATCTTACTATCATTGTCCTGAAACCTTATTTTAGAAAATTGATTAAGGGCTTACCCTGGATATATCTAAGCCCTTCTGCACATCTAAACTTAGATGGAATTGGTCAAATGAGGAAACTTCTGGGTTATGCCTTTTTAAAAATGCTATTTTATTGATTTCAGAGAGGAAGGGAAATGGAGAGTGACATAGAAAATATCAATGATGAGAGAGAATCAATGATCAGCTGCCTCCTGCACACCCCCTCTAGGGTGGGGGGAGGATCGAGCCTGCAACCTGGGCACATATCCTTGACCGGAATTGAACCCAGGACCCTAGTCCCCAGGCCAACACTCTATCCACTGAGCCAAACTAGCTAGGGCATTATGCCTTTTTTAAAGTAGTTTTATTTAGGAACTGTCAGCATGTTGTTAAAGCATGGAGTTACAACTCTGTGTGGACTATGGATAGTCAACAATATGTACCTAGCCCTAATTGGTTTGGCTCAGTAGATAGAGCACCGGCCTGTGGACTGAAGGGTCCCAGGTTCCATTCCAGTCAAGGGCATGTACCTTGGATGCCGGCACATCACCAGTAGGGAATGTGCAGGAGGCAGGTGATCCATGTGTCTCTCTCATCGATGTTTCTAACTCTATCCTTCTCCCCTCCTCTCCGTAAAAAATCAATAAAATATATTTAAAAACAAACAAACAAAAAAATATGTATCTAAAAGTAGTTGCACAACTGCAAAAGAGATGTATTATGCAGGTACTCAGACATTATTTTTTGACACTGCTGATCCTGTACCAGAAACATTTTATTTCATTGTTACTTGCTTTTTAAACTTTGTTTAGCCACTTAAAATCTATTTATGGCACAAAATGCCTCAAATTCATTCCAATTTGTATATTTGTTTTCCAATAAAAAAAACTTTACAACCCCCCACCCCAAAAGAACGAGACAAAATTACATGTGTAAAATATTTTTTAAATAAATTTAAAAAAACTGGAAAGTTAGTAAGAAGTTTTATTAGCAGTTATCCGAGAACTATGGTTGCTTTCTTCTACTTTCCATAGTTTCTTTTCAGTGGGAAAAAGTGTTATTATTTCTTCTAAGAATGCCTTAATTAACTCTGTATGTGAAAGAAAATTAATCTAAATTTTAAAAGAATATAGTATCAACCAGGCCAACCCTCTACATCTATAACAGGGTGGCTCAAATCTTAAGGCATGATATAAGGAAATATTCTAGACAAAAACAAGGAGAAAGCTCATCTCATTTCTAAGCTATGTAAAATATCTGGCCTGTGTTCCTCATAAATAAAATTAGCTATAAAAGTAAACAGGAAACCCTGACCAGTTTGGCTCAGTGGATTGAGCGTCAGCCTGCTGACTGAAGAGTACCAGGTTCAATTCTGGTCAATGGCACGTGCCCGGGTTGTAAGCTTGATTCCCAGTAGGGAGCATGCAGGAGGCAGCCAATCAATGATTTTCTCATCATTGATGTTTCTAGCTCTCTCTCCCTCTCTGAAAGCAATAAAATTAAAAAAAAAAAAAAAAGTAAACAGGAAAATAACCACTGTCTACCAGAACATATTTTGACTTCAACACTAGGAAACATTTATCCAAACGGCATGTTGAAATTAGATAAAGGAGGTATACCATCAAACCAGTCAATGGCTGCCTTAGCTGAAGGAGGGTCATCAAATGACACTGTTGCCTCCCCTTTTGGCTTCCCTGTGTCCTTGTCTGTGTACAGATTTATCATTGGTTTTCCAGTCTTCTTATTTGTCTGAGGAACAAACAAGTTGGTGTTAGTATTTTAAGAAAAAGTGATCAGAAACCATATCACTATTATTTTTAAGGAATTCATACACCTCACTCTTCAGATTCAGATATAAGACTAAAGCTCACAAAATACTGTGTATCTTTTATAAAAATGAAGTTATCTCTAGTTGTAAAAAAGAAAATACTCTAAGACACATTAAGTGAAAACCAAACTAAAAATAATACATAGTATACTGTTTTATCTATGTAGAATTTCTTTGAAAACCCCCTGCAAGCCCTGCCCAAAAAATAGTAAATATTACTTCATGTAAATGTATACCTTATAAAACAAATTAAAAAGACCAGGAAGAATGTTCACTAAGCAAATCAATACATTACCACTAAGATTACGAACCAGATGGGAGTAGAAGACAAAGGAGAATTTTTACTTAACCAGAATTGTGAATTTTTTACATATTTCATGTGTAATTAATTCCTTCAGAAGTTTTAACTTCCAAAGAAGAGGGAAAAATAAGTTATCCCACAGACACCAAAACAAGACAACTGCCAACTGATTTCAAGCAAATGCTACAATCTACTAACACTGCTCTAAAGGATGCTTTCTAGTTGAGATAAAAATATTTGCATTAAACAAATAGCGCACAACACACTGAAGTTATAAAATAAAGCATTATATATTGGGCTAATATATATCTCAGACATGAAATACCAAAGTAAAAGTCCTATCTAATAAAAGAGTAATATGCAAATTGACCATCACTCCAACATACAAGATAGCCTCCCCCAGGTGGTCAAAGATGGCTGCCCCCATGAGAACACAAGATGGCCAGCAAGGGAGGGCAGCTGGGAGGGACCCAGGCCTACAGGGAAGCGCAGTTAGGAGGAACCAGGTCTGCAGGGGAGGGCAGTTTGGGGAAGGAACCAGGCCTACAAGGGAGGGCAGTTTTAAAAGGACCAGGTCTACAGGGGAGGGAAGTTGGGAGAAACCAGGCCTGCAAGGGAGGGCAGCTGGGGCAATCAGGACTGCAGGGGAGGGCAGATGGGGTGACCCAGCCATCAGAGGGCAATTGGGAGTGATCAGGCTGCAGGGGAGGGCAGTTAGGGGCAAATGGGCCAAGAGGGGAGCAGTTTAGCATCAATTAGGCAGACAGGTGAGTGGTTGGGAGCCAGCAGTCCTGAATTGTGAGAGGAATGTCCGACTGCCTGCTTAGGCCTCATCCCAGTGGGTTTGGGCCTAAATGGGCAGTCGGACATCCCTCGAGGGGTCCCAGATTGGAGAGGGTGCAGGCTGGGCTGAGGGACACATCACCCCCCTGCCCCTTATGCACGAATTTCATTTACAGGGCCTCTAGTGTTTTATAACAACTTGAGTTTGCATTTATTTGTATTTCAGAATCTATAAAATATTCTCACAATCTCATTTGGTTCTCACAATTTTAGGTGCTAATCAGATTGTTTATATTTTATTTTAAAATATATTTTATTGATTTTAGAGAGAGAGGAAGGGAAAAGGATAGAAACATTGATGAGAGAGGGACATCATCAATATGCTGCCTCCTGAATGCCCCCTCCTGGGATCAAGCCCACAACCTAGGGCATGTGCCCTGACAGGGAATCACACCAGTGAGATCTCTCTCTCTCTCTCTCTCTCTTTTATAGTTTGACTTTTTTTCCTTTTTATAAACCCTTGTTAAGGGCTGACTTTCAATAGATCACAGTGAGGGAGCTGCTCTGCTACGTACGAAACCCCGACCCAGAAGCAGGTCGTCTACGAATGGTTCAGCACCAGCACACCAGTGACCTCTTGATGTGTGGGTGATGCTCAACCACTCAGGCACACCTGCTGGGCCAGAGACTATTTTTAGAGCCCTAAGATTAAAAGCTAAAGCTGTGAAAGGCTGTGGAAAGGTAAACGCAAGCAAGGAATAAAATCTTAATTTAGCAAATGCCTGCAGACAATGGTGAGCATTTATATTAATACGTTTAAGAGACAAGGCTAGCCCTAGCCCTGGCCCTGGCCCTGGGCAGGTAGCTGAATTGGTTAGAGCATCATCTGACAGACCAAGGTTTCGGGTTCAATCCCTAGTTGGGGCACATACAAGAATCAACCAGTATTATCACAAATAAATGGAACAACAAAGTGATATTTCTCTCCCTCTTCCTCTCTCTCTAAAATCAATAAATAAAAGTTTTATTTAAAAAGAGAGCCAAGCCATACTAGAGTATAGGCTTATTATGTAATCTATGTATCTTAATCAGAATATGTTAATGTCTGTGAGATTTTTAACATAAACCATACTTTTTCACTCACCTTGATAATTCCTATCTGTTTAAAGAACTCCCCCACTTGATCTGTAGACACACCCTCCCCAAGTCCTTGCACAAAGATTGTGTTGTTATCTGAATTATCAGACTCTGAATCTAAGAGAAAAAAAAATTATGGTTAATTTTACATAGTCCTTGATTTTACTACATCCTGCTTAGTAATCAAGAACAATAATTTATTGTCCAATATTCAACTGTTTCTATGACCAAAAGGAAAAAGGATCAATGTAAGAAAAACCTTATATAAAACATGCAAAGTGGTTACATTCATTATTTGGTCAATTCTTAGAACTAAAGTTAAGGTAAAGTGGATCAAGTCCACACTATGTAAAATACATAAGACCAATTAAGAGAGATCTTATAAATCTGACTCTTTAGGTTCAGATACAGGACTAATGCTCATGAAGAGATGAAGAAAATTTATAAATTTGCACTCCTTTCTTTGAAGAGCTTTAATTCTTTATGGCTAATTAATACTTTTAAGGATCTCTAGTGGAAAAGTCCCCAAATCTAGCACTTTGGACCTCCAAGCTAGCTAGGCAAAACTGGTGGTTTCCCCATCCACTGCAAAAAGCTTTGTATACACCAGAGGGTAGGGGCACCTTGACACACACCTTACCTTACATGCACACTTTTGGATTAGTACAACAAAGTAAGAAAGATGTAAAAAATTCAGTCCATCAAGGGATAATTCAGAAATTGCCATCCATATAGAATACTTTGGCATCTTAATAAAAACAAAAGTTCTGATTTCAATATATATTAAAATTTTTTTGTCTCAAAGATTTTAAATCTCTAAATCATAACTTTCAGGCCTGGCCAGGTAGCTCAGTTAGTTAGAGCATCATCCCAATATGCCAGGGTATAGGTTCAATCCCCAGTCGGGGCACATACAGAAACAACCAATGAATGCATAAATAAGTGGAACAACAAATCAATGTTTCTCTCTCTCTCTAAAAATCAATCAATAAATATAATTTAAATCATAACTTTCAAAAGGCTCCATGTAGCCTTGAATTTCATTTAAAAATAAAAAGCCACAAATTAATGACTTGTGCCCAGAGTAAGACAATTCTCTCATGTATAAATTCAGGTTTCTTAGGCCCATTAAGGAGACTACCAATCCAATGTTATAGTTTCATAAGCAAAGCTTTTCTACTTCTAATGATACTAATTCTCTCAAATCTGATTTATAGTGATTAAAGAAAATACTAATTAGCAGTACAAAATCAAATACTTCTTCACAAAATAAAAAGCAGAACATATGAAAGTATAAACATAATTTTTTGCAGCAAAAAATTTTTTTCCAATCAATCTCCCTAAATTTTTCTTTCTGGCATGTCTCTAGAAGTAAAGCTCCCCAGTTCTGACATTTCTGTCAAATTAAATCTTTCTCCTGCACTAACTCCTCCGAACACATCTTTCCCTTGAAAAAAGTGGAAAATTAACATTCTCTTAAAGGCAAAGTTATAAACTATCATAAACCTTACCAGCATCTGGTCTGGGTCCATAATCCCTGTGACCTAAGAAAAAGAAGAGAAAAAGAAAAGAAAAGCTATTTAAGACAACTCATTAGAAACTATTATAAAACAGAAATAATAACCAAGGCATGAAAGTCAATACTTCCAAAATCCTTGAAACAAGTCAACCATCACAGATTTATAAAGTAAATATATAAATTAAGTTTTATTAAAAGTTTAAGAAATCAAGATGAATGTCAATATGTCCCAAACAACACCTGCAACTTTGGCATTATGCTAATATCACTTTTGTTAAGCTCTGGTTGTGAAGGCTGATTAGAAAACCCTAGTAATTTAAAAACACCATGTCAGCTACCTTTACTTAAAAAAATGTACTGTTCAAAATCCAGTGAAGGTCTTATTCATGGTCACCATAGACTCTTTCATGCAAATTCACTGTGTAGAAATCCACTGAACTGAGATCAACTTTGGCTTTTTAATGTTTTCTTTGATATATATACATGTATATATAGAGAATCTATTTTTTAAAAGCACACAACACACACCAGCCTCAACCGAGTAAGAAAGGGCTTAGACTGCATCTGCGAGATATTGGTGGCTTTTAGATTTATATAGCATTTCCACTGAAACATTTTGGGATACTCAGCACTTACCACCAAAATTTTTGAAGCCACCGCGGTCACCACCACTGCAGAGGAAAAATTGAAGAAATGATTTCTTCCTTAAGTCTCTAATGTGCTGAGCCCTGGGCTCAATCTACACTTAACTGTCACAAGTAGAGCACCTAGGAAAACAGTAGCACCTCTAACTTTCCAGTAAATTCCACTTCATAAACTTCAGAATGTTGTTTTTACCTAAGTGTTTTCCCAATGATCTATTTCTACAAGCGTGCCTTTTCAAGTGTATTAGAGAACGTATCTATAATACACTTATTTCAAGTCTTCCCAACCCCAAGCCAAAGGGATACTATTCAAATCATAACTTAAAGCTGGAGGCACAGCATGAAGAATGCCAGAGAAACAATCTTCCCAAGGAGATAAAAAATAGAAGAACAACATAAAGCAAAGTTAAGATTTTGACAGAATAGGAGAGATAAAAACTTTAGTGTATTTTATTCTGATACAAAATAGGTTTTATGAGATGAAGAAAAAGGGGAAGGTAGTTACAGTAATATTCTAAAAATTATGGATGGTGTCAGATGGGTATGAGATTTATCAGAATGATCATTTAGTAAGTTATATAATGTCTAATTACTGAGGTGTACACCTGAAACTAATATAACACTGTACAACTGTTAATTGAAAAATAAAAAATGATTTAAAAAATAAGTGTTACAAATATACATGAAAGTAAGCCTGAATGAAAACAGTCTTAAAATTGCAAATCATTCTAAAAGCTGATAAAATGAGCATTAAAAAAAAAGTTTAACTTAAAATTGCCCACTTACTCCATACCCACTATAATGTACTAGGATCTCTCCATAGCAGAGCTACTGAGGTTCATGTTGTTAAATGTTCTGTACACCATTTGGTAGACTGTATCAGACAGAATGCAATACACTCCAATACTGCAACTTCCCACAAGAAAATGACTTATTTGGCAAATTTCCACTGTCAGAGAAGTCAATGGTCCTTATGTGCATAGCTTTATGTAAGAATCTAAGATCTCTCTTATCAAGAAACTCTAAACACCCATACACTGAAAGCTTGTTTCTCTTGACTGAATTAAGTAAACCTCTAAGATTCAAGTGTTGAAATGGTAATTAAAACACCAAGTTTTCAGATGGTAATACCTAATCTTCTACTATTACTACTGCTCTTCTACTGTAACCCAAGAAACTAATCCAAAACACTAATGTCTCTTCACTGCTAAAAAGCCTCTCTGGGGATAACCGTGCCCTCTAGATGGCTTTTCTAAGCCATCCAAAGAAAAACCACTCTGACTAAATTATGAGATAGTTTTCCTTTGTCGTTGATCTATTCTACTAACTTGATATAAAAAAAAATTACCTCTTGCAATCAGCTTAGATATATACATCTTAATATGCTATTTATTCTATTTGATTTTCAGGAAGCCTAAAAAGGAAAATAAGCCAAAAGAGTTCTTGAGATTAAACTGCTAAAAATCTTATTAGAAACCAAAATATCTCAGGTTTCTTCGAAGATGATCATTAGAATTCCAAAAAATAAGAAAAGAACCAGTGAAAATGTTTTAGTTCATATTCCTATGTGAAGGAATTCAAGTCCCAGGATAAAGTAGATTTTTTTAAATAGGCAATTTTCAAAAGTAAATACTGAAAGAAATACTCTCAATTATTTTGCTGTCATCTTAAATGAGTACCAAATTATTCATATGGGGCCAAAAGATAACGTAATTTCATACATCAGCTAATTCCTACAATTTGTATTATGGCCAGCAATATAACTTGCAACCATTTTTAAAAAGAACGTTATCACTGCAAAATAAAAGGGATATAAAACAAATGACATTTGAATAGGTATAATAATTTCCTATAGTGAGTGACATTTCAATTTAAGTTATCTTTACTGAGCATTTGCTTAGAAAATATAGCAGCTGAAAATTTTAACATAATATCCACAAATGTGGAAACACCTACCACACCATAAATACAGAAACACCTAGTACCAGTCTTCAAACTAAGATTCAGGGTATAGTCTTTTTTATATTATGTTTTTATTGATTTTAGAGAGGAAAAGAGAGAGGGAAAGAGATAAAAACATCAATGATGAGAGAGAAACATCAATCAGCTGCCTCCTACACACTCCCTACTAGGATTGAACCAGGACATGTGCCCTGACAGGGCATCAAACCTGCTATCTCTTAGTACATGGGACGATACTCAACCAACTGAGCCATACCGGCCAGGGTATAGTCTTAACTATCACTAATCAATCTTGAAAATTTGGACAACAATAATTTTCCCTTGGCTTCAGATTCTTCCTTTACAAAATAAGGGTCTCTCTCTATCCTTGCTACTCAAAGGGCCATCCATAAAACAGCAGCATAAACTGAGCCTGCCTAAGTCTCGAAAGAGTGTGATCTTGGGCCTCCCCCTAGACCTAATGATCAGAATCTGCATTTTAATAAGATCCCAATAAGTTAATATGTGTATTAAAGTTTGAGAAGCACTGATCTAGATGATTTAAAAGTTTCCTTCCAACTTCAAATGTTTCAATCATTTTTATCTTATTAGAAAATTTCTTATTTTGCTATATTGTAATCTCTTATAAGAAATTTATTATATTAAATACAGTAAATAAACCTCAGGCAGTACTATTATTTAACAGAAGATTAGCATATGGTTAAGAATCTTTCTTTCAAATCTGCAGTAAAGTTACAAGTCCCTTTTCCATATACTAAGTTAACACCTCACCAGCAAATTAAAACATGAACACATGTGAACACCTATAAGTCAAGATTTTGCCACAAATTTGTTTTCCTTCCTGAAAAGGAAGCAAACTTGTGCACATAAAAACATTCCTAAAGAACATTTTAAGGTGAAGCAGGAGAGATATTTATACTCAAAGTTACAGCTGAATGCCCCCTGCATAAGAAAACTAACTGAATACTATTTAAGAAAATATATTTTTATTGATCTCATAGAGGAAGGAAGAGGGAGAGAGACAGAAACATCAATGATGATAGGAACCATCCTGCAACCTGGGCATGTGCCCTGACTAGGAATCAAACCATGACCTCAGGGTACAACCTGGGCATGTGCCCTGACCAGGAATCAAACCATGACCTCGATGCTCAATCACTGAGCCACACCTACCAGGCCAACTGAATACACTTAACTGCAGGAATGGTTGTCCCAAGTTTAAAATCACAATGAGCAACCTACCCTAGCATAGAGCTTAGAAAAGACAGATTTAATTTCAGATGCTTATCAAGAAGAAAAAAGTTCTTTGACAGAATCTCTATTCCCAATCTTTATTTTTAAAATATCTAAATATATCTATTCAAGGGCCAAAACTGCCAAGAGTAAAAGAACAATGCAGTAATCTTTATTCTCAGAAAATTCAGTATTTAGAGAGAAAAAGGGACTTGGCTAAAACTGGAAAAAGATTAGTTTAAAAACAAACAAACTATATTGTGCTTGACTTTTCATACTAGTAAAGCCAAAATATATGAGTTACAAAGAACTCAAACATTAATTCCAAATATAAATGACTCAATGAATGTAAATAGCATTCTCAACAATAGCCATATTTGTTTCATCTCTTCCCATGTATTATATGTGTGTTTAAAAAAGCTTTCTAGATTCAACATTTACCAATACTGCAGGAGGACAAGAATCTATATTGTAGAGTTATACTGTCCACTACATTTCTCCCTAATCATAAGTAGCTGTTGACCATTTGAAATGTGAGGTAGTCTAAATCAAAAGGTAGTCTAAATGTAAAACACAAAATGGATTTCAAAGTCTTAGTATGAAAAAAAATAATGTACACTATTTTTTATATTGATTAAATATTTTAGATATATTAAATAAAACATTATTAACTTCACCTATTTTTTTGACTAGAAAATTTAAAATTACATATGTGGCTTACATTTGTGACACATATTTCTATTAGAGGCCTGCTACACAAAATTCGTGCACAGGTGGATCCCTCTGCCTAACTGGTTATCAGGGCCAATCAGGGCCATCTTACCCAGTCCTGATAGGTCAGACCCCCAGCAGCAAGCTAACCTACCAGTCAGAGCATCTGCCCACAGTGGTCAGTGCACTTCATAGCGACCAGTTAGTCGGGCACTTCGCATATTAGGTTTTTCTATATATAGACTGAGCAACATTGTTCTAGACAATCACCAGAACATATGCACATTTTTAAGAGAGCTCACCACAAACTTTTCTAAGAAGACATTGAAAATTAAAAAAAAAACAAAAAAAAACATGCCGTAACTGGTTTGGCTCAGTGGATAATGTGTCAGCCTGCAGACTGAAGGGTCCCAGGTTCGATTTCAGTCAAGGGCATGTACCTTGGTTGCAGACACATCCCAAGTAGGGGGTGTGCAAAAGGCAGCTGATCGATGTTTCTAACCCTCTATCCCTCTCCTCTCCTCTCTGTAAAAAATCAATAAAATGTTTTTTAAAAAAACAACTGCCGAAACCGGTTTGGCTCAGTGAATAGAGCGTCAGCCTGTGGACTGAAAGGTCCCAGGTGCAATTCCGGTCAAGGGCATGTAGCTTGGTTGTGGGCACATCTCCGGTAGGGGGAGTACAGGAAGCAGCTGATTGATGTCTCTCTTCTCGATGTTTCTGACTCTTTATCCCTCTCCCTTCCTCTGTAAAAAAATCAATGAAATATTTTTTAAAAATAAGAAATAAAAATAAACAATTTATTTTAGGCTTCAGATATTAAAGTCTGTAACAGTTATTTTAACTTGATGACATACTAATGAAAAACTGTTATCTATAAAGTTCAGGCATTTTTGTAATGCATTAATCACAACACTGAAGTTGAAAACAATTTATGGCCTTAAACTTCTAATCTACTAAGATATCAGTGATCAATTTTAAATGACAATTAGAAATTCAATTTTTGCTGCTACTGTTTTTTCAAAGCAAAATACTGTTCCTATAATATCTATAACATTCACATTTCTCTTGCATATATGGGAAACTGAGTTTCCTTTTTGTCTGAATTGTTCCTCCAGTCAAACAATCATACAGTCTGGGTCTATGAGTGTCCCATCTTTACCACATCCCACCCTTACCCTGTTCTTCAAATATAAACCCAATTAATGCAAGATATCCTTCACACAGCCCCAAAAGGATCAGATTTTCAACCTTGCTATTTTCAAGTAAGATGAATAGAAACATAAATGCAAATGTTAATGAAGAGTAACAACAAATGTTTGGGTATTTTGGTACTTACATGTAAAATCACATGTGAAAAAATTCTAAAATTGAGCATTTTTATTTCAAAATACTCCTACAAATGGACTTTTTTTTTAGCACATCTTTGAGCAAGATAATGTGACACAATGAAAGTATATGAATTTCAAATTTCAGTTTCCCATAATAAGTTTTATTGGAACACAATCATGTTTATTCATTTATATATTGTCTACAGCTGCTTTGATGCTACAAGGGCAGCGTTGAGTAGCCTCAAGAGAAACCTTATGGCCTCCAAAATATAAATTATTTATTATGTGGCCTTTCACATAAAAAGTTTGCCAACCCAATACAGAAAATAATTATCACATTCCATATGGGTTTCTATTTATTGGTTGAAGGGTTGCTTTGAGTAGACAGAAATTGGGCAAGATCCCTCCCCCATTCATACCCTGACATGAACCAGATTGACATATATAGTGGGCTCCTGCATAAGATTTCATTTAAAGAGGTTCTAAGACTAAATAAAAAGCTATGAAAATCAAGAACTTAGTACTTGATTCACATATACTCTAAAACTTATACTGAAATACGTTGCCAAGTAGTTTCAAGTGTTTTAAAACAATTTCTGGGTTGGTTATGATATCGATCATCACTCCTTTATCAGGAGGATCATTCAAGGTCCTTTCAGCTCTGATTCTTAAATGAATCATCTCTCCAAGATGAAATTATATACTTTTCTTCTATCATTCAGACATAATTATAGTTTCCTTATGAAGAAAATTAAACCTGTGATATACTATAAATGTGGAGCATTCCAAGGCAGACAATTATCTAAAACATATTAACTGGAAAATTAAATATGCCTGTTGGTTATCTTATTTGGAATTCTGTTTTAAGATAGGAAGGAGGCTATTAGGTAAACACTGTCACTGTCACTTTACATTGCTCATTTACATACAAATGATGACTGACTGCTCCCTTTAACAATGAAGAGGCATACAATATACTTGTTTTACCTTAGTAATTTGATCGTGGCTATCAATAAAAAGGCTTTTAATGTTTAAGTCTTATAAAAAGTTTATCAATTATATTTAGATTCTAGTTTTGCCATATCAAAGCAATGTACACTGAACATAAAAAATATTAAGTCAGTGAGATCAAATTCCTGACTCACTTTAAAAAATAACAGTGCTATGCATAACTGGCTGTGTTTCTCAGGTCACTGAAGGGCAGACACAAGACTCAGTCCCAAAAGGACAAGAGTAAACTAGTGCTGATATATTATTATTGTCAGTTAACAAGCCACTGACAATTTCAATTCCCAAGGAATATAAATTATCTTTTAAGCCTGGGTATTTTACACACAAATTTATAACCTACACACCTCATCTGAGGACAATAAATGACAACTGCTTTTTCATTATTGTTTTTATGGTCAAAGTGCTGAATTTACAGATAACTTAAATGCAATTTTAAAACCAGCTTTCATAACATATGCCATAGTAAATATCAAGCTTGATAATACTGGCAATGGAGATAGAAAAGCTGAGTTACAAAGTCATTCCTTTTCCACAGTTTTAATCTAAACAAAATACACAATGATATGTGATTTTGCACTTATTACTTCAATATTTATTTACTAAAGAAGAGGAACAAAATGCTATGGTTACATTAAATCTCTCACCAACCTCATTTTTATACTCTGCTATTGCCTTCTAATATTTTCCCTTCCCAAGGGGATTCAGGATTAAGGAAAAGTCTCTCTGCCTTCCAATTACAATGAACTTACCTTTTATTTTTTACAAACAAAATGCTTGGATTTCTCAGAGCCATCTTTTAACATTTAGATTCTAAAGCTCTGGCAGGAAAAACATAGTTAGGTCTCCATAGTAGGGACTTTCATCTACTGGTGTTTAATATACACCATATAAACCAAATGCTAACATAAACTTATTCTAAGGTAATTTATGCAACATCTTAAGACTGAAATTAAATTTTGAATTTTTGCCTTCTTCTCTACAACCTAACCTCTTTAAAGCCTCTTAACTACATTAGATGCTGGAATTAAACCAGCCAAGTAACAACCAAAATTAAAATTAAAAAAGAAGAAATGTAGACATTTATACCTGAAAACTTACCTTGATCCTGTCATAGGACCTCTTCCATCCTTGTCATATCCCCCACGCCCTCTACCTCCTCCCTGTGACCCGCCATATCCTCTATTATCTTCTCCATACCTACTCACATCACGACGGTCATCTATAAAAAAGAAAATAACATGTACATAAATAAATAACTACTATTCTGCTTTCAGAAACAGACTTTCCACAACAATCTTAAATGGCTCTTTAGGTCACACTATATATCCTTTGCAAAATGGCATATGTGCACAGAACTCAAATGCCATCATAAAACCTTCTGGAATTAAATGTGTTCAGGAATTATATTTGTGTCAAACAAAGTCAGACAGCAAAATGGTGATGGTGATATAGAATAGTTTCAGTTCAAGTACAACAATAGGTACAAAACCCTAATAAATTAGATGAAAAGCATAATCCAAATCTGAAGTTTTTACTTTTTTGACCTCAAAAATACTTAAATGCAAATTAAGCATGGACAAGAAATAACTGGATTGTCAAACAGAAAGATACTCAGTGCACACATTCACTGAAAAAAATATTCAATGCATATGTTCACTGAAAAAGATATTCAGTATTCCCAGCCAGTGTGGCTCATTGATTGAATGTCGACCCATGCACCAAGAGGTTGCTAGTTCGATTCCTAGTCAGGGCACAAGCCCAGGTTGCGAGATGGATCCCTGGTGAGTATGTAGCATGCAGAAGGTAGCCAATCCATGTTTTTCTCACATCAATGTTTCTATCTCTCTCTTCCTATCCCTTCCTCTCTCTCTAAAAGTTTAATATTTAAAAAGTTTAACTCTCCACATATAAATTTAAAAAAATATATTCAGTAAATGAGCATCCACTTTTAGTCATTCACTTCCTCACTCATTCAATTATTCATGTCCCACGCCCTATACTATGCAATGAAGATACAAAAATAAATAAAATTGAACTTTTGCCTTTTCTTGGCAAGAACAAATTCCTAGCTATCAGTTGTATACATAATGTGCTTTCGGAAAAAGAAGAAATGACTGGTCCTTCTTAGATGAGGTCAGAGAAAGCTAATACAGAATCATTATACTACCACTTCCAAATGAACTGGTAGCAGCAGCATTTGCCAAATGATCAAAGTTGTCTGAGACAAAAAGGAAATTAATGTATCAGCAATCAAAAAAGCATGTGAGCCCTAACCAGTTTGGCTCGGTGGATAGAGAGCTGGCCTGCGGACTCAAGGATCCCAGGTTTGATTCTGGTCAAGGGCATGTACCTTGGTTGCAGGCACATACCCAGTGGGGAGCGTGCAGGAGGCAGCTGATCAATGTTTCTCTCTCATTGATGTTTCTGACTCTCTATCCCTCTCCCTCTCTGTAAAAAAAAAAAATCAATTAATTAAATAAATAAATAAAATGCTTTTTTTTTAAGTCATGTGACCATTTGGGAATCTCCAAGCAGCTCAAAAACAGGAATCTAATAAACTAATTTTGACAGCCATGAGAGAAAACATATGGTCCAAATTTTTATAGTTAAAATCCTATTTGGACTTTGTGGATTTTTTTTTTTTAATCCTCACCAGAGAACATGCTTACTGATTAGAGAGAGAAAAAAAATCAACGTGATAGAGAAACATCGATTGGTTGCCTTCCATACACAACCCAACTAGGGATCAAACCTGCAACTCAGTTATGTGTCCTGACCCGGAATTGAACCCAGCAATCATTTGGTGTATGTGACGATGCTTCAACCAACTGAGCCACATTTGCCAGGGCTCCTATTTGGGTCTTTTAATCCAAAACAATATGTAAGTAATTCTGTAAGTAGAGGAAAAAAAAGAAGAGGTAAGTATATTATCTTACCTTGTGTGTGGTGGCTGTAATTTTCCCTTTGTGAATGGTAGGACTGCTGGTTTTGATTATAGGAATCATGCTGTTGATCATAATTTGACTGCTCATCATATGAACCTTGATGATGATCATAGCCTGACTGCTGGCCATACGAATCTTGTTGACCATAGTTTGACTGGTCATATGAAGGCGCTCTTCCACTTTGGCTAAACAGAAATTAAGAACTTGAGAGATTTTATAGAAGGACTATGTTTACTGTAGCAAGTCAACTGAGAATGATATAAAAGGTCTGACTAGCTAGACCTGAACCATATTTACTACTTTTTTGTGGTAGAAAAACCATTTAGGTCTTTTATCTATAAAGTCTCCTTTATCACCAATAGAATGACCTTCAAACAACAATTTATCCTGAAGAGGTGCCACATTATGAGAAAAACCACATGCATCTTTGAAAACAGCGAAGCAAAAAAATCAGTATGATTTTTACATCTTAAATTAAAAAATTAAAGGTGCCAAAGTACAGTAATGTCAATTCTTTAACACACATGCCACAAATACTGAATCCTTTTAATAATTACACTGAAAGGCTCTATGTCACCTAATTTTAATGACTCATATGTTTTAAGGACTACTTCTTTAATTTCAAAGAGGAAGAGAGAAAGAGAGAAACATCAATTATAAGAGAGAATCACTGATCAGCTGCTTCCTGCACACCTCCTACTCAGGATCAAGCCAGTAACCTGAGCATGTGCCTTGACTGAGAACGTAACCGTGATCTCCTGATTCACAGGTTGACACTCAACTATTGAGCCACACCGGCAGGGCAGACTACTTTTTATAATTATCGTTAGAACCTACTGTACATTCTCTTTATTTTAAAATTTTATATTTACTTAGAAGCATTCAGAATGTCAATAAAACAGCTGCAACATTTTTTGCAATTAAGTGGTATAGTCAATTAACAGAACAATTATTTCGTATAAGCAGTATCAGAGACAACTGAAGATGAAAAAACTACCATCCCTATATATAACTAATTTGTGCTGTGCACCAACAAGAATCTGCTTTAAATCGCCATGCCAATATGTAATGCCCATATTATACCAGACAAAGTTAGTGGCTATTGAAAATATCCGTAGGACAGGGGTATCTAAAGACATTTGGTAGTGTGTTGACTATACAAAAAAGAGACACTGTACAGCTTAAAAATAAATCTTACACAACTTATATTTCAAGTTTTTTCTTTAAAAGGAATTAGTTGGGCACGGGGCGGGGGACGGAGGAGCAGTAAATGGTTTTATAGACAAGAAAAAAACTGCACTAAACCCAACTTATTCATCATCACATTCTTCTTCATCTTAAGAGTACATTCTTTTAAATATCTTCAATGATAATACATTTTTAAAAAAGGTATGCATTCAGATTTTTAGTCTGCTGAGTGAAAAAAGAGAATTCACTAACTATCAAATAATAATATTGCTTTCTTATCTCTGGCAATTCAAAAAGGAAATTCTAAGTATGTTCTTTGCAATATGACTATTAATTACCTGCCTTAAGAGTGGGGATGTTGAAAGGAACACTTAATTGGATTTGAGTTCTAATGTTCACTTTTTTAAAAGATCTCATAACTTAGTAGTCACATCTTATTCTGCATCAGATGATCAGAACAATATGTTTCCCAACTTCTTACCCAAAATGTATCATATTAATGGTCAGAACCCTAGCACTTAACTTTTAAAATGGTGCGTTTGATCTGCAGTCAGTGCACATACAAGAAGCAACTAATTCTATATAATAAAGAGCTAATAGGCTAATTAGACTGAACAACAGAAAGACTGTCTGGATGAAGCCACGCTGCCAGGGCCAAGCCCTTCACATGAATTTCATGCATTGGGCCTCTAGTAAATACATAAATAAGTGGGACAACAAATCAATGTTTCTTTCTCTCTCCCTTTCTCTAAAATCAACTTTTAAAAGATTTTTAATTGGTTATGAACCAAAATCTATTATTTTCTTTGGTCTACATTTACATGTGACACTTTCAAAAATGTATCCTTATAAAAGGGTTCTTCTTAAATTTAAAGCCCTACTTCAAGTAGGGCTTGAAGAATTCTTTCTTCCAATGTAGCATGCTTTCTGGATATTATCCCCTACATTTGTACTCATTCTCTACTGTTCAAAGCACTCTCATTAAAGTGATAGTTTGACCTCACAAATCTTTCCTCATTGCTTTTATTTGAATTTCACTTAGAATAATTTCCTTTGCTGCAAGAGAAAAAACTAGTGACTTCAGTTTTCCTTCATTTTTTAGCTGTATAATCTGACAAACTATGTAATCTTAACAGCGTTTCTTTAATTTTATAAAATGGAAATAATTACTGATACTATCTTATACTGGTGTTCAAGGATCATCAATTAAATTAGAGAATGCAAAAGCATTTCACAAAATGTAAAGCACACAAAAAAAGTAAATTATTATTAAAATTAATAACAAGTACAGATTCCTCAAATCTGAAAGTTAAAAAAAAAAAAAAACAATAAGCCCCAACTGGTATGGCTTAGTTGGTTGACTATCATCACCCCATGCACTGAGAGGTCTCAGGTTCAATTCCCAGTCAGGGCATATACCCAGATTTCAAGCTTGATCCCCAGTAGGGACCATGTAGAAGATAGCCAATGTTTCTTTCTCCCTCCTTCCCTTTTTCCCTCTCTCTGAAAACCAATAAAAATTTATTTTTAAAAAACCACAACTAAAAAACCTATAAACTTCCTAGCAAATATTCACATATTTATATTAATAAAATATATTTTAGGGTATCTGAAATATGTGGATAGGTTTTGGCACTTTTTAAAATATTTTTGTCCCTCAAAAGATAATACATTAAAATAGTTAAAAAATAAAATATAAATAAAAATAAGCACTGAAAAGTCTCCTTTCATAGGTAAGTTTTTATTTAATCTCAGGCATAAAGGAGAGGCCAAGTTTTTCTTTCATGTGCATTAATTTACAGCTAAATAAGCATTTTACAAATAACACATAAGTATTAAATAACAATGCTGACAATTTCCACACTCTTCATAACAATAAAACTGAAATTCATACTCCATCAAAACATTTCTGAAAAAAATGTTTAGTTAGAAGTATATTGCTGAAACCTGTTTAATATGCAAAGTATTATTTCCATGCCCAACACAATCTCAGTACTTTTACTGTTTCCTTACCCTCCTGATGATTCCGTGTTTTGCTGTCCCTGGTTATTATAAGATTGCTGGCCATATGAGCTCTGTTTTTGATTCTCATAACCACCGTAGGATTGTGAATAACCTAAAGATTGGATGGATATACCACTTAGTAAGGTTCTGATTTTTTTAAATTTGTAAAGTAGCAAATTTAACAAACCAGTCCAACCTGATTGGCTTTGTCCATAATTGGAGTAGCCGCCATAGTTCTGTCCATATGAGGAATCAGTAGTTTGCCCATAACCAGAATAGCCCTGAAATTTAGGTAAATACAAGTTTTGTCACCTACTTAAAATAAAAATAAATATTATGAAGAACACAATTTGTATTTTAACCTACTTGTGGTGCTTGTCCATAACCTTGATTGCCTTGATTTCCATAGGAAGAATAACTGTAAAAAAAAAAAGATAATTTACTACTTAAAAGAAATTTGCTACATTGGCACTAGCAAATTTAACAGCTTGAAGAACACTATCCTCATTTTCAAATATAAGCTTCTTTTCTGAGAAACTGTCAATCTGCCCATATCTTGAGTCTAAATTGAAAGGTGATGATCAAAGACTACTGAAGACATAACTGAAGTCACTCCCAGACCTTTTGGATGCCAAACACCAAAAGTTTTCCTTTGATAATCTCCCACAATTAAACAGAACTTCACCAGAGTGGGAAAATCCCAGAGAATTAATTATGCTTGGAAGATGGGCAACAAAACCCATAACAAATATCTGACACAGAAAAATGATGACTGTCAGTGTTTTAATCAATTTACTATATCTTGACAGATTAATTTCTTTCTACTATTTGTCTTAAATCTGCCTTTCATTTCCGAGAAAAGGCACAGGGTGGCACTAAAAGTTTAATTTTTGTGCCATGGTAATTAAAATTATGTATATCTTCAGAATATTATCATAAGATTATTTTGAATCCCGTGTCAAAACATAGCCTCGAATACAGTTTGAACAAATGTAACTTCCTCAGATTTGAAGAAGTATCTTTAATTTTGCCTAACATGTAAGTTCTAACAAGTCAAAACAAACTTTCTAAATATATGCCCAAGAAAACTAAAACATTTGCAAAAAAAATCTTTTTATCATTTTAGAGCTTTCAAGTACTAACAAAATTTAAATTTGAGAAATCTTTTTCATTGAATAAACATTTGCTAGCTGCCTACTATGAGATTAGCACCATCCTATGAGAGTAAAAAATTAAATCAGTTTTCATAAGCTAATATCTGAGATGCTATTCTGACTATCTCAGTGAACTGCAAAACATTTATAGTATAAGTTGAAGGCTGCATTTCTAGTAAGCATGAGAACACTATATGTAAATATTCACATAAAAACATACTTTTTATTGTGAGCATAAGGAATCGTTAAAAAATGCTAATCATTTTTATTATAGTGCTTCTCGAAAATCTATTCCAAATGAACATATTACATACAATAAAAATATGAAATGCTTTTACTAAGAACCTGTTATATATAGTTCAATTGCTTAAATTCTTTTAATAACTGTTCTTTTTTAAATTTCCCAAAGAAAACAATCTTTACAATACCTGTAAGGTTTGTTTTAATCTACAGGAGGCATCTATATTCACTGATTCAAACAGTCTTTTAAAAAGGGAGAAAATGTTTCACAGCACCTATTTACAAAGGCTGACTCTTTTCCCTTGCTGAGCTAATATTTAACTCTTTTAAGACATCCAAATACCAAATCACAAGTGGGAAGGCCTGACTAAATTAATCTTTTTTTCAGTTCTACTCTTTCATGGTATTAAAATGTATGTATACTTTACCTTTGCTGCTCACCCCCAGACTGACCGTAACTTCCAGAATCTAAAACACATAAAAAGAATTTTAAATCTGATTTTAAATTATGCGTCCCTCAAAGGCTGGCTTTAGATCTTATAGAATAATGTGATAAGAAAATGTCATATAAAGAAACTACAGAAAGAAAAACAAAGTTAAAAATATTGTGCAAGGAGAAATATGTACAAATAGTACTTGCTGTTTATACAACTACTACACAAACGTGTTCCAATGGTCACAAGGACCAAGTGATCAAACATGAAATCAGTGAAAAATCCATCCTTTTAACAAAAACTCAAAGCTCAAACTATATTACCTTTATATATAAAAAGACATCTTAAAACTAACCAGGACCAAAAAAAAAGAGGGAAGACACTCTGACAAGATCAATGCCAGGATTACATTTACCTCCATATCCTTCTCAGCCCAACATCTACACCATTCCCTTGTACTGGACTGCCTTGGCTGTCAGCAGCAACAAAAACATCTGTGAAGACTTGGTAAAAGCAGCTATTAGTTGTTTAAATATAACTTTACCAAGCTTTCAGGGTGTTAGCCAATTGATAAAGCAACTCAGCAACACGTACTTCAAGCTTCCTTTTTGGCAATAAAATCTACCAAGAAAGGCAGGAATTGAGTAATATTTATCAAAAAAAAGAAAAATAGCCGAAACCGGTTTGGCTCAGTGGATAGAGCATTGGCCTGCGGACTGAAGGGTCCCCAGGTTCGATTCCGGTCAAGGGCATGTATCCTGGTTGCGGGCACATCCCCAGTGGGGGGCGTGCAGGTGGGGGCTGATCGATGTCTCTCTCTCATCAATGTTTCTAACTATCCCTCTCCCTCTCTGTAAAAAAAAAATCAATAAAACATATTAAAAAAAAAGAAAAATATTTTCTCAATACTTCAAAATGTATGCTTTATCAAAAACTTTTTAATAGGCTCTACCCTTCAGGCTCCTACTCAAGAGTTAAATGAATGACCTAAGATTATTGATGATGAATAAGAGCAATATATTATATGACTAGAGGCCAGGTCCATGAAATTCGTGCACAGGGGCGGAGGGGGGGGGGCGCGGGGAGAGGTCCCCTCAGACCAGCCTCCACCCTCTTCAATCTGGGACCCTTTTCCGACTGCCAGTTTAGGCCAGATCCCTGTGGGCCTAAACTGGCAGTTGGACATCCTTTTTGCAATCTGGAACCGCTGACCCCTAACTGCTCACCTGCCTGCCTTCCTGATCGCCCCTAACCACTCTGCATGCCAGCCTGCTCGCCCCCAACTGCTCCTCCCACTAGGCTGCTCACTCCCAAACTGCCCCTCCTACTGGCTGATCCCCCAACCATCTCTGCCTCGGCCCCACCACCATGGCTTTGTCTGGAAGGTCTCCCTGTCTAATTAGCATATTACCCTTTTATTAGTATAGATCAGTGGTCGGCAAACTCATTAGTCAACAGAGCCAAATATCAACAGTACAATGATTGAAATTTCTTTTGAGAGTCAAATTTTTTAAACTTAAACTTCTTCTAATGCCACTTCTTTAAAATAGACTCACCCAGGCCGTGGTATTTTGGGGAAGAGCCACACTCAAGGGGCCAAAGAGCCGCATGTGGCTCGCGAGCCGCAGTTTGCCGACCACTGGTATAGATAAAAGATACTTTCAAGCAAAAAATGACACTCATAGTTAAACTGCTGACCATTAGACCCAACCTCACCCAATTTGAAACACAACCATTTGTTGTTGAATAGTCCTGAAAACCAACCAAAAATCAAATCAGTGACTTTTTCATTCAACTCATGTAAAGTTACAATATGAAAAATTACTATGTAATAAAAGCATAATATGCTAATTAGACCAGACATCCTTCCAGATGTCCTTTGGACAACCTTCCAGACGAAGCCGGGACTGCAAGGGAAGCTGGTGCCAGCAGCCAAGGGAAGGAAGGCCTACTCTTGCACAAATTTCGTGCATCAGGCCTCAAGTTACTATAGAAGTGGATGACATCAAACTTGGCATTTTCCTAAGTTCTCCAATCACACTGAAATTATTTTTTAAGCCTTAATTATAAGAATAACAAATGGAATCCTGACACCAACTACTACTATGAATGTGAAAGACATAAAGCTACCTGAGATAAAAAAGAAAAAACTGCATCACAGCCATATCTGTGGTAACAAATGACTATAAATTTATAGTTAAGCAAGTAAGAAAAAATATGAAAAGGATATAGACTCTAACTGGATATAACCATTAGATGCATCTACAAATAGGGGGAAAGTTAGCTTTAATCAGATAAGAAACAGAAAAGAATTATTGGGGGAGCGGGATAGGTGTCATGTGAACAAAACTTAAGATACTTTAGGGATGCATGAAAGTAAGTTAAACTATATCCAAAGGTATGAATGTGGTTTCTCTATGACAAGAGTGGAGTCCAAGATCTCAGTATATATTCCTTTGAATATAATTATCGAAGTGCACAACACATAGATCTTGTGTTCCTGGCTCAAATCTAATATTGAGTCCTTAACTAACCCAGTCACTTCAGCCCTGTGAAATTAACTGTCTTCAGCTAACTGACTTTAAAACTGCAGAAGATATAAAAATAAGCATATTGACCAATAAGTCTGACCCTTAATATAAATACTTGAGTCTGAGAAAGTACAGATGTTTATATTCATCAGAGAAAAAGTTTATAATTATTTAGGGCATTCCAAACAACTGCTCATTACAAGTAGACACCTGGGCTTTGTGTCTGGATCCATGAATTATTTATAAGTGCTTTTACTTCCAAGTGTATAGGGTTTGATTCTCTTTGTTTTTATCTTCTAATTGTATTCCATTGCAGTAAGAAAAGCATTTTCTGTATTTTTCCTGGTATTTGTTAGGATTTGCTGTTTTATTGCTTTTCCTCCTTGAAAAATTTTACTTGCATAAATATCCCTATGTGCTTAAAAAGCACTGTGTATTTCTGTTAAATGAATTCCCTAAGTCAGTAAGATGATGCTTATTAGTTCTATCATTCATATTCTTACTAATGTTTGGTATGTCCAACCTATTAATTACACAGAGAGGCATGTTTAAAAACTTTACTTGACTACCATTTTTTTTTTTTGCTTTCATATTTTGAGGCTATAATTAATGTTAGGCACATAAAAATATCCATTTATATCTTCCTAGTGAATTTCCTTTTAACATTCATTAAATGAAAACTATCATTTAAAATGTCCACACATTATTCTGCTGGTAACATAATCTCCCTTTTGTTTTTTTCCTGGTGAATCTTTTTCACTCTATACTTTCAACATTTCTTATATTTTAGGCATATTTCTGAACAGCATTTTTTTTTAAATATTTTATTGATTTTTTTACAGAGAGGAAGGGAGAGGGATAGAGAGCTAGAAACATCGATCAGCTGACTCCTGCACACCTCCGACTGGGGATGTGCCTGCAACCAAGGCACATGCCCCTGACCAGAATCAAACCTGGGATCTTTCAGTCCGCAGGCTAACGCTCTATCCACTGAGCCAAACCGGTTTTGGCTGAACAGCACATATTTAGATTTTATTCTAATGTGAAAATCTGTCTTTAAATAATTTCTATACTTTTATTAGTGTGTTTTTTTTTCTACCCACTAATATTGGACTTTCTACTTACCAGGATTGTTTTTTTCCTACCTTCTATTTAATGTTTACATTTTCCTTTTACTGCTTTGTGATACATTTAATTTGTTGTTTTAATAAGTCACCATTCATAATTTAATTATGTTCAATTTTAACATGTATTCTTGGCAAATTTCAAAATGATCTTCAACTTCCATTAGAATATAAGAATCTTAATAACATGCCAATCAGCCTTCACCTATTATTTTGCTCCACTTTCCCCCATCCTTTTGCTGCCACATTTTCTAAATCTCTAAATGTAATCATTTTCATCTTCAATAATTTGCTTCTTACTTAACTGTTTGCTTCCCCTACATTATTTTTTTGCATTCTACTCCTCCATTCCAGATTTAACACATTTTATTAGTTCTGTAAGCCAAGACATGAAAGTGGCAGTCTTATTTTGATAAAAATCTCAAGATCAATGGTTATTTTTCCTCTAAATTCCAAGGGTTTCAGTATTTTCCAGCTTAAACTTTAAGTCTCTCAATCTTACCAGTTTCCTATTCCCTCTAGTACAGTGGTTCTCAACCTTCCTAATGCAGCGACCCTTTAAGACAGCTCCTCATGTGGTGGTGACCCCCAACCATAAATTTCCATTGCTACTTCATAACTGTAACTTTGCTACTGTTATGAACTGTAATATAATTATATATTGTGAAATATTTCTAATTACAAATAAATGAAATTTTGTCTTGAATCGTGGTGTAGCATGGGTAAGTCTTAATATGACAACAGTAAACTACATTGCTACATTTTGCTACACCCAGGAACCGTGTGTTGGTTCCTAAGACCATGGGAAATAGGTGTTTTCCAATAATCAGGCGACCCCTGTGAAAGGGTCGTTCGACCCCCAAGGGATCGAGACCCACAGGTTGAGAACCACTGCTCTAGTAGGTTTGTTATTGGTATTTTAATCTGCAGTTTTACACGTGTATCTAGTTATAACTTTTTTGAAACTACTACCTAATTTTTAAAAAATCATCAGTTTTGTGAAACTATCAGACATCTATGATTAATTCTTCCATTTTCTCCTCAAATTCCTATTCGATGTATGACAGGCCTCCTCAATCTACTTGGCATATTTCTTAATCTTTCATTTTTCATCTCTATATCCTTCTGAATTGAATTCTGGGTAAATTATGTCACATCTTCCCCTTCACTATTTCTTCTACTAAGTCTATTTACAATTCCATTTACTCTTTTTCCATTTCTAAAAGTTGTACTTGGTTCTTTTTCAAATCTGGATGTGGTTTTTCATAGTATCTTGGTCTTAGAGTTGATTCTTTTCGGTTTTTAATAATTTTAAACATATAATACGTATTTACTTTCAGATTACCTATTAGGGGTTCTAATCCCACTTGTCACTAACTCTCATTTTGGTGAATTGTTTCCTAGAGTTCTGCAATTTTCTTACTGTGAACTCATCTTTTCTAAGACATGTTTTTTCTATAAGATGTCTTGTGACCTAGAGTGTGAAATTTCCTCCAGGAAAGGTTTTTCATTTATTTCTAGTCAAATCTCATTTCTGGAACATCTCCCATCTCAAACAGTTCAGTTCTCAATCAAATTGTTCACAGAAAAAATGTGGAACCAAATTTTGTTTTTTCGACTAGTCAATTCTTTCATACTGATACTTCAGCATGACAAAAAGTAGCTTTCAGACAACAAAGATCATGCTTTTGTTGATGGGGAAATCATAAAACATAAATAGGTCATCAAGAGTGCTAATGCTGCCGAAACAGGTTTGACTCAATGGATAGAGCGTCAGCCTGCAAACTGAAGGGTCCCAGGTCCCATTCCGGTCAGGGGCATGTACCTTGGTTGCGGGCACATCCCCAGTGGGGATATGAAGGAAGCAGCTGATCGATGTTTCTCTCTCATCCATGTTTCTAACTCTCTCTCCCTTCCTTTTTGTGAAAAATCAACTATACACACACACACACACACACACACACACACACTTTTTTTTTTTAAAGAGTGCTAACGCTGCCCAGTGGTTAAGCATCAATCTATGAACCAGGAGTTCACAATTCATTTCCTAGTTAAGGCACAGCCCAGTGTTGAGGGCTCAGTCCCCAGTGGGGGACGTGCAGAAGGCAGACTATCAATTCTCATCACTGATGTTTCTCTCTCTCTCTCTCTCCCTTTTTTAAATCAATACAAAAATAATTTTTTAAAGAGTGCTAATATTAAGGGTGTGAAAGAAACAATGACCACAGGCAATTGAAAAGGTAGAAAAACTATTGTGTTGCATTGGACAAAAGAAAAGCAGTTAGCCAGCCAGTGACAGCATTTCAAAGGTAATATGTGGAACAGCAAAGATGCTAAATGCTGACCTGAGACACATCCCTAGAATGAGTACTAAAAGTGATTCCTTTAAGGCTGGTAGGGATTCAATAAATTTTAAAAAGGCCCAGCCAGTGTTGCTCAGTGGTTGGCATCTACCTATGGACCAGGAGGTAACCATTCCATTCCCAGTCAGGGCAGGTCATAGGCTCGATCCCCAGTGTGGGGCATGTGAGAGGGAGCCAATCAATGATTCTCATCATAGATGTTTCTATTTCTCTCCCTATCCCTTCCTCTCTGAAATCAATAAGTTGCTTGGCCACTGTGCTCAGTGGTTAGAGCATACCTTGGCTGCAGGTTCACACTCCGCCCTCAAAAGGCACATGGATGTTTTCCCCCCACCCTTCTCCCTTCTACTCTCTGAAAAACAGTGGAAGAAAATCTTCAGGTGAGGATTAAAAAAGAAGTATTTATAGATTAAACAGTTCATTAGACATATACAGTATATAAGGCTAAAACAGGGAGTCATTTGAAACTAATTAATTCAATTTACATTACAGTGGAACCTTGTTTCTTAAACATCTCCCATCTTGAACAATTCACTCCTCAGCTGACAACTCTTTCATGCTGATACCTGTACAATCAGTCATGCATCTCTCAGTTGACAAAGAAAGGAGAGAATGCGGAAATGAATCAGTTTACCACTGCTGAAATTTCAGAATATTTTGCTGTGAATATTTTCATGGTTTTTTGCTTTGGCTGCTGCTTATAATAAACTTTTCTTTTTTTTATTTTTTCCTAAAGGCTCAGTGCACAAATTCATTCACAGGTAGGGTCCGTAGGCATGGCTGTCCATCAGGGCCAATCTGTGGGGCAACTGGCAGAGTGATTGCTTCCCCCACTCACAACAGCCTTGGCCAGCCTGGTGCTACCTGCTCGCTAGCCCTGCCCCACCACCACCACAGCCGGTCGTCTCCCTTTGTGGGGCGACCAGCAGGGGTAAAGAGGGAAGGGACCCCCATTAACACCCGCCTTGGCTGGCCTGGGGCCTGCAAGCTGGGGACAGCTCCTGCATTGAGAATCTGCCCTCTGGTGGTCAGTGCACATCATAGCAACCAGTCATTCTGTTTGGTCAATTTGCATATTAGGCTTTTATTATATAGGATGTTTTCTTGATTTCAGAGAGAGAAAAATAGAAACATCAATGATGAGAATCCTTGATCAGCTGCCTCCTGCACACCCCACACTAGGAATTGAGCCCACAACCCAGGCCATGTGCCCCCTGACCAGGAATCAAACCATGACCTCCTGATTCATAGGTCAATGCTCAATAACTGAGCCACACCAGCCGGACAATTTTTCATTGTTTTACTGTACATTTCTTTCCTTTTGTTAAATTTTCACTTACATTTCATGTCCTTTTTGTTTCCAAAGTGTTTATTTATAGTTTAAACAGTACAATAGACATGTACTGTATATAAGAAAGGTTAAAATGAAATCATTTTCCGTCTGGATTAATTCAATTTGCATTACTATTTCTAAAGGGAAAAAAATGACTTGGTTCTCGAACAAACTGCTTCTTGAACTGCCTTCCAGAATGAATTAAGTTTGAGAATTGAGGTTTCACTGTACCAAGAGCCCCAAGGTTATTATCAACCCAGAACAAATTTTTATCTTGATTTCCTCGTTTAAGTTTCTTGGGCCCCAAAACTAGCCTAAATACACATTCAAATTGTATGAAGCACAGGTTCTAGTTTACGAATTCTCAGAATTTTTCACTCAAGCTCCAGGCATTCTTGCAATCTTTTATGCTGGTAGGTACAAGTTTTTTCCAGTTCATTCTTTCACCAAAGGTACAGTCCTTCAAACAGCCACGTCTTATGTTATGTAAAGGCCTTAGTTCCCATTACCTAGCTCTAATGGTCTCAAGGCTTCAGCTCCTGTCCTTAATTTCAGTTACTTGGGCAATGGAATTGTTTCTAAATGATGAATCCATACCCTCCTCTCCAGGGCAACCACGAAGTTAGCTGTAGTACCTACCATAATAATTATTACTTCATTTCTGGCTGGGGCTTGCCCTGTCCCTCTTTTTTGTGAGTTCTAACACTTGTGTTTATAGAGAACTTTCAAGTTATCTTGGCCTGCCATATTGCCCAAATGAGAACTTGACCTTTAATTTTTATGTGTAACTGATTAGATTTGTAATTTTAACTTGAAAGGTGTTAAGATAATTTACATCTGTAAACAGTATTTGAATGTCTAAGAGCCTGACAATATTTATAATTTTGATTTACTGATTACACAAGTGCTTATATTTTGTTAGGCTTTAGAAGTTTACACTGTCAGGCATTTGGTGTGGTTGAGTCAACTTGAGAAATTAAAACTTATACATGTAGTTTGGAATGTTTAAAGGACTTAACTAAACCTAATGCCATTCGTTGTTTAGGAGGAGTTTATTATTAAATTTACTAACAATATTCACCAAAGAACAAGTCAAAAGCATTACTCCTATTACTTACAAAGGCAAAAGTATTATTTTATACGCATTATAATTATGTGATTGATGCTAAGTAGAACTTAAAGATTCTAGCTTAACTGATTTAGACATGAGCAATTTTAAAATCATTTTCACATGTGAAAACCAATGTTGATGTTAAAAACACTGAAAAATATAAAATGACAAAAAATCTGGTGTCTTGGTAATTTGGAGATCGGTACTAATGTAAACCAACTCACACACTGAAAAATCTTGCATTTTACAAGTGGTAAACCTCTTAAAACTTAATTTTCCATAAAAGCTACCTGCTCCGATAAAATTAAGCCATCATTTTATGCCAACAATTACGTTAAAAGTCAAGCCAGGCCAAGTTTTTAATGAGCACTGGCGAATTTCTCCATGAGGATTGGAGAACATTTCTTCTTAACAATGGATGGATAGGTCACATACCCTCCTGAGGGTATGCTTCTGTGTACTTCTGTGGCGCTTTACCAGTCTTCATCCCAAATTATGCGCCTGGTAAGACATACCGATGTCTACTTTAGGGTAAGAAATTGTTTCTTGTGTGAGCAAGGATTACATAGAAACTGAAAGCGAGATAAAAGCAGCCCCCTTCCCCGCAAGATAAATATTATGGCCTCCTGACATCAATGTGAATCTAAGGAATGTGTATCATTTTCCTCTCCAACCATTTCTTCTTAGCCTACTGCTTCCTTTTTACCACATTTCCATCCTCCTGCAACACTGGACTTACTGGGGGTGTGGTTTTTTTGGTTTTGAATACCAACAGTTCTCCCTGACAAAAAAGGCAGAAGACTGGTCACCAGTCATTTTCATCCCAACTATTCGACTTTAAGAAAAAATGTTCTGCTTTTGCACCTGAAAGGTGGTATCTTACACTGATGATGGTTTCTAGCAAGTGGATAGCTGGGTCTTTGCAGCCTGAGAGGCACCTAATGACAGAGGACCTTGTGGGGGGAGCTAGAACTGCTAAATCAGGAGAACCCCATGTTCCAGACCTTATATTCTGGGTTAGCAGAACCCAAATTGGCTGGGCTGTCCTAAAGAGACCAAGGCCTCTTTCTCTCTCTCTCTTTTTTTTTTCTCTCTTTTTCTCTTCTACACAACACGGGGAAAGGGGGGGGGGACCTTAAGTGCTTCGTGGAAGGCTGTCTGTCTTTGGTCTCTGTTTGCCTGTGGATAATAGGCAAGGCTCACTTTCAAGTCTTGCAAGAGACTTTAAAAAAAAAGAAAAAGAAACGGAACAGGGGAGAAGAAAGGCAAGGGTGTGAAAAGGCAGCTGAGTTTCTTACAAACACCCTCAACTGGAATTCGACTCGTTTACGACAGAGGGAATGACGACAAGGAGTATTTCGTGGAATGCAACGTCCTTTTTGAAAGGGCTCCGAGGGCGCCAAGGCCCCCACCTGATGGATGGGTGAGCCACAGGGCCCAGCCCCGCTTCGCGGCTAGGTAAACGGAGGTGCGAGGCGGAGAGACGACTGGCCCGCGGCCTCGCTGAACGATCGGAGGCGGCGCGGGGAGCCAGAAACACCGCTCCTCAGGCTGATGCTTTCCTCACGGGCTCCCCCCGCCCCGGGGGTGGGGTGGGGGCCCCCCCCCCCCCCCCCCGACTCACACACCCTCCCCCGGGGAACGGCACGTCGCCTCGGGTTCCAAGGACAGAGCCCAGGCAGGGGGCCCCGCAGCGCTCCCGCCGGGATGTGCAGACGCGGAGCGTTGGGAGCGTGCGTCCCTCCAGTCCAACATGGCGGCGGCGGCGGCGGCGGCTGCGTCCGCGCCCCCACCCCCCAGCCTCCCTCAGGGCCGGAGGCTTTTCCTCGGGGCCCTTAGGTGGGCGGGAAGATGGCCCAGCCCTGCAAAACCCCTCTCGCCGCTGCCGCTGCTCGCTGAAAGAATCACCTACCCGACATGACTAACGGCCGCGGCGAGGAGCCCCCACAGCCCGCCGAGAACAAGGAATACGAGAGCCAGGCGGCACAGCGGCCGGAGCTGTACTGAGGGCAGAGCGGCGGGGTGAGCACGACTGCGGGGCCTCGGCAGCCAATCAGAAGACGGTGGGCGGTACCATCGCGTCACGGCCGAAGGGGTGATTCGAGCCTCCAAAGCCTGAGGACTTCGGAATCCCTGTCCGTTCTCCCCTCCTCGGACCATACCATTATTGAGAGGGAATTGAGGAGAAAGTACCAATGCCGCGACCGGGCTGGGGGGGAAGGAAGCTGAACCTGCTCTCTCGGTCCTAATTACAGCCCTGGTGCCTACTTGATTGGGTCCGGTAGAATTTGAGGTTAGGAAGCAAAAGAGGAGAGACCTCGTGAACACAGATGATTTGGTTAGAAATGGGCTTGCGTCCCCTAAATTTTCGAATGGTATGCCCTAAGTTGCACCGCTCCGGCTGCAGACTGCTTGAGCCGCCTGGGGGCGTTCGGAGTCTACGAGCTCCGAGACGGAAAATCGTGACCAGTTCAGGTACCTAATCGCCTCCCAGTTTGTCGTAACTTAGCTTGTCAAGTAAAAAAAAAATAGACTACAAGGAAATACTGAAACAAACGTGTGCATTAAAACGAAATCACACACAGACTAGACTCTGGGGAGAAAAAAAAAAGGAACAGACTCAACTCTTGAGGATGAGGCGGGATGGGGTGCAGAGCTTTAGTCTTCAATGCTATTATCATATCTAACTCGAATGGTCCGGCACCTTACATTATCTCATTTAATTCTCGCAACAGGTTGATGAAATGTTACCCCCATGAAACAGAAGATCGTGCAGAATTCACTAGCTCGAGGTCACACAGCCAGTAAACGGCCAAGGGGAAATTTGAATCCTAGTAACCAGATGCCATTTGTCTTTGGGGTTAGCCATTAGGCTGTCCTGCCTAAAGGAAACTAGAACTCTAGGGTGTAAGACAAAACTGTGAACACGCGAGGACATTTTCCCCCCGAGGGCAAGGTGACATCTGAGGCAAACCATAGGTGGTGAGCAGAAGTGGACCAAACCGGGGAAAGGGCTTTGGACTACAGAATTGCAAAACAAGTAAGTCAGTGTGTTCCGAGTTTGCTCGTGAGGGTAGAATGGTAGGAGATGAAGCCAGAAAAGTAGCTGAGAGCTTGTAAAGTCAAACCAGCCAGGGGTGAGGATTGGGATTTTTTTTAAGTATAGGAATATAGAAAGTATTACTCATCATCAATTCTTTACGTTTGTACCCCCATTCATCAATATATGTATTCATGCATGCATGCATGCATTCTTCAGTCAGTTGCCATCTCCTGACGATTGCTAGGTGTTAGGTCCTGGAAGCCCCTATCGATAGAAAAATAAGAAGCACCGCACCCCTGCCCTTCAGGAATTGCATTCTCCTAGCAGGGACCGTATAAACCTGATTCCAATCAACTACTAAACATGCTCGAATTGGAGGATGCAAGTGATGCTCTGAAAATACAAAGGAAGAGCATCTAGGGGACCGAAAGGTGGAGGGTGGAAGGGTCGAGGAGGTATGAAGGGAGACTTCCTGCAGGAGATACCTCCCAAACTGAGCTTTGAAGAGCGAGCAGGAATTCACCAGGGGTGTATATCAGGAACAGCTTGCTCCACATGCAAAAGCCTGTATCTGCAAAGACTAAGAGGGAGCAAAGTTCTGGGAATTGCAAGTGGATTTAATCTGGCTGTTGGGTAGAGTTGCAGGGGTGGAGAGCGATTATAAATGAAGTGAAAGGAGTAGGCAGACGCCACAGCTTGAAGGGCCTGAGGTGCCTTGTGAAAGATTTTGGATATTAAATTTCAAACAACGGGGAACTTGTGAGGAATCTAATCAAACGAGTGACATTTAGTTTTCTATATCCATTCTCTCTTTTAATCTTCTGGATGCCCCATGAAATACAGGCATTGCTGTTATCCACATTTTGTAGACGAGAACACTGAAGATGGAATTCCTTAGTTCACACAGCCAATTAAGGACAGAAGCAGAGCTTAAATCTAGGCCTTTGAACCAAGTGTTCTTTTTAAAATATCCCTGGTCGCCCAGACTTGAAACAGGGAACTCCTCCCAGGTCTGCACTGCTTTGGGGCTTCTTTCCAAGGGTCCTGCTCTACCACCAAGGGACTCACAGATTGAATCCTGTGCCCTCCTGCCTTCCAAACTTTTGCCTAGGGATGATTATCTGCAACATCATTCAGCCAGTCATTCTTTTTTTTTTTTTTAATATACTTTTATTGATTTCAGAGACAAAGGGAGAGGAAGAGAGAAATAGAAACATCAGTGATAAGAGAGAATCATCCATCAGCTGCCTCCTACAACCCCCACTGAAGATCAGACCTGAAACTGGGCATGTGCCCTGACCAGGAATCAAACCGTGACCTCCTGGTAGAGCCATGCCAGCCAGCCCACCCAGTCATTCTCCACAATACAAGATTCTGCTCCCTCTACCAAGCTGACCGTAGCCTGCATATGTAGGGAAGACAGCAGGTACATTTTATTTTTTAAAAAATATTTTATTAATTTTTTACAGAGAGGAAGGGAGAGAAATAGAAAGTCAGAAACATCGATGAGAGAGAGACATCGATCAGCCTCCTCCTGCACGCCCCACACTGGAGATGTGCCCGCAAGCAAGGTACATGCCCCCAACCGGAATCGAACCTGGGACCTTTCAGTCTGCAAACCAACACTCTATCCACTGAGCCAAACCGGTCTTGGCAGCAGGTACATTTTACACAGCAGCTTTAGGAGAATGTATTTGGGAAGGTCTCGGTTACTGGGCCTATTTGCCCCTGGTCTACCTCTTAAGTCCTCACATGGAGAGCTGACCCGGCAGGCTCCATTTCAGCTTTAGAGATTCCTTCAGGCGATACCTTCCAACCAGAACCAGTCAATGGGGGTCCTATTGGGCAAGAAGTTGGTAGAGGAAAATGAGGAACTGGGGTTCTTTCTCCCTACCCCACTCTGCCCTGGGGTCTCAGGCAGCAGTTGTCTTCTCCAGGGCTCCCGTTTCCAACTTGGACTCTAGCTACTGGACTCCAGGAACCTTACTCCTCCCTTCATTCCCCCAGGCTATGGCTGGTAGAAGCCTCTAGCTATTGTTTTCAACAGACACAAACAAATAACAGGGCACAATAGAATCACTTTTTCTAAACCAAAGCACCAAACCAAAACTTACTAACAAACCTAATTGTAATTTCAGCCTCTCCCAGGGTTGGAATTTTAAACCAATCAGTCTGGAATTTCCTGATCCACATTAGGGAGGCAATCTGCCCCCTAAGTCCCCCTGCCTTCCTCTAGGGCAGCAGTTTTTAAGATTTTTAACTGGTGTGCCGCAAGAATTTTTTAAACATGCAATACCTGACTATTTAGTCGGCGCCCTAACCTCTTTTTCCTTAGATTGTCAAATAAAAATAAAATGACAACAGCCAACATAACAATAGCTATCTGATGTGAAAGAATTAAAATTTTACCTTTATGTCAAATCAGAAAAAAAATATATTTTTTGATGTGCCTCAGAATTTTAGTAATTAATTTATATGTGCAATGAGGTGAAAAAGGTTGAAAATCACTGCTCAAGGGTATGGCACCTTTCTCTGACATAATCCACTCTTAATTTAGTCCTTTCTTCTTTCTTCCTATACAAACCCACTATTTTGTATAACTCATCTGAGCAACCTCTGGCAATTCATGAATTGCTTAATAAAGCCAATTAGATCTTCGAATGTACTGTTAAATCTTGTTCACTGTTGATAATTTTTCAATTGCCTTCATTCCCTGGTTGGCTTTCCAATCCTTTGACCATTGCAGTAGACCCTCGTAGCACCCTCTGAGGACTGTGAATTGACTTAGAGCAGTGGTTCTCAACCTTCCTAATGCCTCGACCCTTTAAGACAGCTCCTCATGGGGTGGTGACCCCCAACCATAAAATTATTTCCGTTGCTACTTCATAACTGTCATTTTGCTACTGTTATGAACTGTAATGTAAATATCTGATATGCAGGATGTATTTTCATTGTTACTAATTAAAGCATAGTGTTTAATCACAAAAACAATATGTAATTATATTTTGTGAAATATTTATTTCTAATTACAAATAAATGAAATTTTGTCTTGAATCGTGGTGTAGCATGGGTAACAGTCTTAATATGACAACAGTAAACTACATTGCTACATTTTGCTACACCGAGGAGCAGTGTGTTGGTTCCTAAGACCATGGGAAATAGGTGTTTTCCAATAGTCTTAGGCGACCCCTGTGAAAGGGTCGTTCGACCCCCAAAGGAGTCTTGACCTACAGGTTGAGAACCGCTGACTTAGAGGGAGCCGTATAGCAGAGGCCTTGCAGGAACTGGCCTATTTTCCCAGGATTACTCTGGCTGCTGTTTTGAGAATAGACTGTAGGGGACAGGAGAGGAAGCAGGGAGCGATAATTGCTCTGACCACAGTGAAAAACAGACCACAGTGGTTTTTGCCTCCCTTATGAAAGCCTGTGGAATTCACAGTTGTACCACATAATCCCAGGCTGGCCTACCTGACCAAGAGACCAATTTGTTCTCTAGTTGGGTCCCATAGTTCATCTCTGAACCTCTTCAGTGCCTGAAACAGAAGGCACCGAAAAGAAGAAGGAGAAGGAAGAGGAAGAGGAGGAGAAAAAGAACCTTGTATTTAATGAACGAATAAATAAATGGGGGGAAATGGCATGACTTGTCTCTCTCACTTATCTGCAAACTCCTCAAGCTCCAAGGCCTTATCTAGGACTTTCCTAGTCTCCCAAGTGTTTGGTGAGTGTTTGTTGAAAAGCTGACAGCCTGTTCTGTGCCAGGTTCCACAGGCAATAATAGCCATCCATCACCACCCTCCAGAAGGTGCCTCTCACTGTTTCTCCAGCCTTCCTAGAGAAAAAGCCTCCCGAGAAGATTACCCTGCCGCTCCACTTTGGCAGGGGAAGGCTCCTGGTAAATGACTGGGCTACTCCTCTGGACAGTGGCAGGCACTTCCTGTTTGGGGTGGAAAGGAAGCAGACAATTTCCTGTTAGCAGGTCTTTGGAGCAAAGCAGCGGAGTCGGAGCAGAGCCTGACCCAGCCTTTCAGGCCAGATGCCTGGCAGATAGGTAGCCTTTATGTGGAAGGGAAGTGGGGCACAGTGCCAGATTGGCCAGGCTTTTATTATGCTCCTAGCAAGTCCCCTGGATCCTGGTGGAGTAACAAAACAAACCAGAAGAGGCTGACACCCTGCAAACTGCGATGGGGGTTAGGGGAGATGGGGCTGGTCTGAGCCAAAGAGCACTGCCTGGGGAGGAGGTGCTCATGGGACTGTCCTGGGGCAGGCTTGTGTACATAGTCCATGTGAGCACTCTCGAGTGTGAACCTGGGTAAAGAGTATATGTGTGAGCCTGGCCAGGTGGTTCCGTTGGTCAGAGCACCCTCCTGATATCCCAAGGTTGCAGGTTTGATCCCAGGTCAGGGCACATACAAGAATCAACCAATGAATGCATAAGTAAGTGGAACAACAAATCAATGCTTCTCTCTCTCTAAAATCCATCAATAATAATAATAACAATAATAAAGATAATTGTCTGCTTCCTTTCCACCCCAAACAGGAAGTGCCTGCCACTGTTTGTTTATAGTCACCCAATATCCCGCACTTGATAGGATTTAACATTTATTAACTGTCTAGCTTGTTCCCCATAGAAAACCGGGCTACCAGAAAAGGCAGGACTTATTGTTGTCCCATTTTAAGATGGCAGAAACTGAGAGAGATTAGTTGACTTGCATTTCAACAGTCTGTGAAAAAACAAACAAACAAACAAACCCAGTTCTGTCTTGTTCTACATTTCTTGCTTTTTCTAGTCCCATATGAGCAAGTGCATGTGTGTGTGTGTGTGTGTGTGTGTGTGTACAGGGAGGGAGGGAGGGAGGAAGGTATACTTGTGAATATGATCCAGACTGATGAGACCATATACACATGTGCTAGAGAGAGGAAATTTCTGTTTTAGAGGAAGAAGTGATTGCTAGAAAGTCAGGGCTTTAGAACTGAATAACAGCTAAAACTGCAAAGAGATCATGGTCAATAATGAATCCAAATGATCACAGCTAAAAGGCTCAAAACTCCGGGAAAAGCCTCCTTTCAGCTCTCCCAAGCTAATCTCATGTCCTCATGATTCCTCTTCTTATTCCTATTATTGTAGGTTGATCATTCTGGTAGTGCCTTTCTCTGGAGCCTAGAATTCCTTCTGATAAAATCTGCTTTGTGTTCTGCACACTTCCTGGGGAGGAGGAAGGGGCAGAGACAAAGTGGATTGTTTCTCATGTTATGAAGAGAGAAACTGAGGCCCAGAGGGGCCTTGGCCAGGTCCGCACATCCTGCCTGATTCAAGAGGTCTGATCAGGAAGACGACTCATTGGCCAGCTGTTGCCTGCTGTCACAGAAGAAGGAATGGTCCAGGCAGCTGCCAGCCTGGGCAGGCAGCATGCCCAAGCCCTGGCTTGAGTTCCACAGAAGTCTGGTCCACTCTGGGAAAGCTGGGAGGCACTGTGGGTCTGAACTACGCCCAGTGTGGAGAGAAGGAGGGGGAGGGGGGACAGCTCTCTCTGAAGAAGAAGTATGAACGGACTGCCAGCCTTGCTGGGCCAGGAACCTGCCAGCCACGTTAGAGTGAGAAGGAAGGAGAGAGCCAGATCCTTGGAAAACCTAGTACTGTCTTCCTCTACAACATCGCTATCTAGTATTTAGCGATTAAGTAGGTCTGGAGTAGGGTTCTAGCGTCTCAATTTTTAATGTGTGCCTCTAAGGTGATTCTATGCAGGTGATCCAAGAATCACATTTTATAAATTTGACTCGAGGGGAGATAGTATAGTGTTTAAGGATGTGAGATCTGCACTTGTTCTCCGGTTTTGTGCCCTGATTCCATTTCGAGATTTGTGACCTTGGACAAGTGTTATCTCTGTGTGCCTCAGTTTCCTCATCGTTAAGATAAAGATGCTTACACTAGGAGCTATAAAGATTCAATGACATAATTTGTGTCAAGCACACAGCACATACATGGCTCATGTTAATTTCTCAACAAGTATTTACCATTAGTATTTGCTCCAATTCCTCAATCCCATCCCCACCCCTCTCCCACCAGAGGAAGAAATAATAGTATTGGATTGATACAGGGATTTGTCACCACAGTATTGTTTGGGATGTGGGATGTGCTTTGAGAATTCCTACTCCAAAGCCATTCTCCTCCTATCGCTCTTCTAATGCCCTGGCTGTAGACAGAGCTTCTTCCAGTAAACCTATCCTGACTTTCTTATCTTCTTTTCCTCCTTGACCCTTTTCTCATATGGCAAGCCACCTTCCTTCTCCACCTCTTCGAAAGTTATTTGGCTCAGCATGTGTCCTAGAAGGTAACACCAAACAGCAAGTCAGTTGTGAGGCTGCATAGACCTCCAGATCCCTGCAGAAGATCACAGAACCTGTTGCTCTGGGGTTTATGCGTAAGCTTCAGAGGCAGAAGAGAACAGAAGCTTCTGCTACCCAGGTTCTAACCATGGAAATATGTTGGGAAACAGACATCCTGTGCAAAGGCTGGGGTTGAAGCCCATGGGAAGCTCTGTTCTGTACAAATGCTTGCAGGCCCTTCCAACGCTGCATGGCATGTCCCAGTGGCCATTAGCAGAAAGGGATGGGGGAAGCAAGGATGGCGTGAGATCGTTCAACCAAGGACACAAAAGGAAAGCAGGGGAAGTCAACTTCCCGACACAGTGGTTGTGCTAGTTTTTGAAGTTCAGAGCCCAAGTCTCACCTGGGATGCAGAGAAAAGCAGGGTCCGCTCTCCGAGTGTCTCTTCCCAGTCACTCAGCCCTCCTGAGACCACCGTTTCCTGCCTCCCACTCTCCCCCCAGTGCAGCTGAAACAGAGAACTCCGGGGACGTGCTAGAGAAGAGGATGGAGACATTCTTCCTGAAGGAAAAAATTGGCAAATCTGAATTTGGCTCCAGTTTGGCCCACACTGTCCTTACCAACTGGTATTCCCCAGAACTCCCTGGCCCAAAGCAGATTTGTATCTGGCCTATCAAAACCCACCTTATGCCGAGACCGGTTTGGCTCAGTGCATAGAGCGTTGGCCTGGGGACTGCAAGGTCCCGGGTTCGATTCCAGTCGGGGGCATGTACCTTGCTTACGGGCACATCTCCAGTGTAGGGTGTGCAGGAGGCGGCTGATCGATGTCTCTCTCTCATCGATGTTTCTGACTTTCTATCCCTCTCACTTCCTCTCTGTGAAAATCAATAAAATATATATATTTTTTAAAACCCACCTTATTAGTCAAGGGCACCATATATCTGACATCCTCCCCAACACACACACACACACACACACACACACACCACCAGATAAAATAGACCACACCAAGTTAAACTTGAATTTCGGATTAAATTTTTAGTTTAAGTATGCCCAAATAGTGCCTTGGCACATGCTTATTCTAAAAAAATTACGCGTCATTAACCCGATACTCAAGTTTAACTGTATTTCTATTTGCTAAATCTAGCAGCCTTACCCAACTCACCTTCAGAATCCGCCTCATCCAGGCTCACCACAGGACTTCGCTGGAAACCTGTAGCTGGTTTTGGCTTTACAGAGAATCTTTAACAGTCTAACCCGCTGGACTGAAAGCTCTTGGAAGGTAAGGCGCAGGCCTTGTCCACAACCTCTGGCGCTCCGTCCCAGGAAAGGGCTCTCTTTATTGAAGTACGTACACAAGGGCATCTGTGGAAAGAGGATGGGCATTCTCAACTTCACGCCCAGCAGAGTCCTGGCGCGGTGATGTGCCATTGAAAGGCGCTTTTTTTTCTCATTGGTCTGCCAGAGGAGCATCTGTTTCTAATTGGTTCGTCCAGGAGGAGTGCCCCCTTTTCATTGGTTGGCTGGGAAGTGGGTGGGGCCTAGTCTAATTACTCCACCCACAGGAACGCCTGTTTCAGAGGAAGGTTGTCAAATCAGAGAGGGGCCTTTTAAAAACGCCTCCACCGGAGTGGCACCTTTTTCTAAATAACAAAACCATCCTATGTGTTAATAAACTTTCTGAGGCCCTAAGCCTTACGATAAGAACACTGCATTACATTTGCTTAGAAATTTATAGGTTCCAAATTACTTTTACATCTAGCAACTCGGAGAGGGGGCTATCACTGTGTCCTTTGCATTTCACAGAGACTAGGAGACAGTAACCTGCTTGCAGTTACTAAGGCAGATAATGAAAACAGTTTACTTTTGCTCAGCGTGAGTTTAGCTAAAGCTTTCACGCGAATCATTCCACTCCACCATTACTACCATTGTGTGGGATCCATACAGCCAGGCACTTGACACTCACTCACTCTTGTAACCTTCCTGCAACTCCAGAAACTACATACCATTTGCTCTCATTTTACTGGTGAGGAAACTGTCGCTCTAAGTACGTACCTAAATCCTTTGCCAAAAGTCAACAGTGCTTGCAAGCTACCACTTATTAAATGCGTACTTAATGCCAGCACGGTGCTGAGTTACTTGCCGGCATTATTCTCTCATTAAATGCTCCCTACAAGGACATGGTTCTGCCTGGTATTATTATCCCTGGTTAGTGATGAGAAAAAATCTGTTCAGAGAAGGCTTGCCCAAGACCGCACAGCCAGCAGGTAGAATGAGGCAGGATTCATACTGCTGGGGGGGAAGCAGATCTGGAACGCAAATTAAGTACTTCTGACCCCGGCCCAGGTCCTGCTCCCTGCCAGCCTGGCTGAAACGATCCCTGAGCCTCAGGTAGGCCAGGCTCCCTCCTATAGAAGTCATAGGGCCGAAACCGATTTGGCTTTGTGGATAGAGCGTCAGCCTGCGGACTGAAAAGTCCCAGGTTCGATTCCGGTCAGGGCATGAACCTTGGTTGCTGGCACATCCCCAGTGGGGAGCGTGCAGGAGGCGGCTGATCGATGTTTCTGACCGTCCCTCTCCCTTCCTCTCTGTAAAAAATCAATAAAATATATTTTAAAAAACAAACAAAAAAACGTTAATCTTAAAAAAAATAAGAAAAAAGAAGAATTCATAGGTAGTAGCTACGCCGGCCAAGAGAAGACCCTTTCACGTCGCCCTCCCCAGAGCGATCTGGATCCACTCGAGGGGCGGCGGGCGAGAGAACGGGGTCCGCAGGGCGCCCACCACAGGCGCCGGGCGAGGTCTGACAGCCCGGCGGCGCCTGCGGAGGAAACTTCAGACCCGCCGCGTTCCAGCCGCGGAGCGGGGTGGGTGTGGCCCGAGCTCCGGGCTCCCGCCCGCCCCGCCTCCCTCCCTTCCTCCCTGGCCTTTTAGGTCTCGGGGCCCGCAACCCACTGAGCAGACACCGCCGGAACCGCTCCACCTCGGGCTCCCGGCGAGGCGTCCCGGAGGAGCGGCCCAGCGCGCGGAGCCGGGGTGCGGGCGAGCCCCGGGCACCTTTTACCCCTCGGTGCGGGGCGGCGCACACCCGCAGCATCCGCAGGGCCCCCAGCGCCGCCGCCGGCCGGCGGGCTCCCGGCGCCCCGCAGCCCCGCGTTCCACCCGCGCTCCGTCCGAGGCGAGGGCGGCGGCGGCGGCGAGATGGCCGCGCGGGTGGGCCTGCTGCTGCGCGCCCTGCCCCTGCTGCTGTGCGGCAGCCTGGACGCCCGGCTCCCGGAGCGCGCGGGCCCGCAGCTGCGCCGGGAGGCGGAGGTAAGGGGGTGTGCGCGGGGCTCGGGTCGGTCCGCGAGCGGGAGAGCCGCCGGAACTTCGCAGCCTGGCCACCCGGCTGTCCCCTCTGAGCTGACCCTCTGCTTGACCCGCTCCCTGTGCTCCGCACCCGTCAGCCTCGCACACAAAGGACCCGGCGCAGCGTTCTCCCCGTGTTGGGGCGGGGACCACAGAGGCACGCGCGTCTGCCCGGCGGTTCCCGGACGGACGGACGGACGGGGGAAGAAGGGAGAGACTAACTAGCGGGGACCCACGGGCAAGCGCTCGGAGAGGCGGCCCCCGCCCCTCGCCGCCCGAGCCCGGGAGGCAGGGCAGTTCATTCATCCGAAGCCCCGAGTGTCACACTCGGTGGAGGCCCCCACCTGGGTGCGGTGGAGAGGATACCGCTCCCCGGGCTGGGACACCGGGGACAGAACCGGCGTGCCTGAGCGGGTGCTGCCGCTCAGCAGCTTGTGACCTGGGTGAGAGTGTTATGCGGCTATCCAGAGCTGCTTCTGAGGAGCTTTCAGCAGTACGGCTGGGAGAGGGGGCAGCGAGGTGGCGATGGACCTTAAAACATTTCCATTTTCAGTTTCCTCCTTGGGACTCAGCTGCTTGCTGGAGGTTACATAAAGCGAGAACTTTTTTTGAAGTGAGAGTGGGGGTGGACTTGGGACATCTATTTTCTAGATGAAGGTGATTGTAGTAATACACCAGTGTCTTTTTTTTTTTTCCCAAAGAAGCATCCTGTGTTCTTTTTTTTTTTTTTAATCATCATCCAAGGATATTTTTTTTTCTGTTGATTATCAGAATCAAAGGGAAGGGGGAGTAAGAGAGAGAGAAACATCCATGTGAAAGAGACACACATCCATTGGTTGCCTCCTGCACGTACCTTAACCGGGACCAGGGAGGGAACCTGCAATCCAGGTATGTGTCCAGGACTGGAATCGAACCCGAGACCCTTCGGTTACTGGGCCAATGCTCTAACCTCTGAGCAACCCCCACCAGGACTCTATCTGTGTTCTTAGCTCTTCGCAGAAATAGGTCTGGGGTCTCCACTGTTTTAAGGCAAAGAGATGCCAGTAACTTCTAAATTACCGAGCCCAGGACTCTGCCCTGAGACTTGCTCGCCTCAGAGCATCTTTCCTGCTCTAAAACTGCCAGTTCAGAGCGTCTCAGTATCCTCACCCTTTCCTGGAAGAGGCGGGTTGGATTTAGGAAACTGGAGGCGGGCCCAGAGCCAGCTTCTGTCGCTGCTCAGGAATATCTGGGAATGACCCCGCTTCAACAAGAAGGTCCTTTCTCAGACTCCCTCCTCCTGTCCCCTCCCAAGCACTGGTCTCTTGCTCTGTGCTCTCTGCTGATGGACACTTAAGAATCATTTTGTTCTCTGAGTTTAGAATCTTACAACATCAACTGCAAAGTCCTTATGGCCCCAGGAGAAAGCTTCTGTCTACCAAGCCAAGTCCTGTTAAGAGTCCCACCCCAACTCCCCCCACGTCCAGGTCCCAGGCAATCCTTGGCAGGAGAATAGAGACAATGGCTCGGCCGCTCATGCCTGTGGTGGCCTCGGAGGGAGAGAATTTCATCTTGGGGTGTGCTTGGGAAACGTAATATCTAACAGATTGAGTCTCTTTCAGTCTATTTAACATAATCGGGTAAAGGGGATTTTTAACTCTGAAAAAAAAGAAATATTTTAAAAGCATAAAAACTCTGGAAATGCGTAATGGGTGCATAGTGTTTCCATATGCTTAGGCATGTACATACGTATGTGTATATATGTAAATTGGGAAGTGTATGTGCCTCTGTGTATGTCAGTATGTCTGTATGTGTTTCTATGGATGGTCAATTGCATGGCCTTTGGTGTCAGACACCTGTGTGCAAACCATAGGTTTAACCTCTACGAACCTCCGTTTTCTTCTCTATGCAATGGGGTTAATAATGCCTATTTCACAAGATTATTGTGTGGTTTTATGGAGATCCCTAGTTCCTAGAAAGTAGTTTAGAAAAGGAAGCTGCTCTCAATGTTGCTGTTGTTAGCATCTTTATCATTATTGTAGAGAACAGAGCTTCAGATTAAAGTCCTGGCTTGGTGATTAGCTCTCCTAAAACAATGACAAAATATACAAGGGAACTATTTTCAGCGTTGGACCACAGACAGCACCGAGCTGTAATTATCAGATGATGTTGCTTTTACGATGGCTACCTTACCCCAAAACTTAGTAAAGTGAAACAACCATTTATCATGTCTATTGATACCATGGTCCAGAATTTCACACAGAGCTTGTCTCTGCTGTACAGCATCTGGAGGTGGAATCATCTGCAGGCTGCCCACTCACCAGCTGATGCTGGCTGTCAGCGAGGGGCCTCGGTTCTTCCCCTTTCAGGCCTATCCACAGTGTCTCCCACACGGGCTAGTTTGGGCTGCCGCAAAACATGGTGGCTGGGTCTCCGAGATAAGTGTTCTGAGAAGCAGAAAGGGGAGCGGGGAGAAAGAGACAGACAGACAAGCAGAAGAAGCTGTGCCCTCCTTATGGCCTAGACTGGGAAGTTGTGTATCATCACATCTGCTGGATCAGTCACAACCCCGCCCCCTTCCAGGTCAAGGGGAGGGAACATGGTCCCCACAATGGGCGGGAGGAGTGCTGAAGTCACACTGTAAGAAGAGCGTGGAAATGGGAAATGTCATGGTCATTTAGGGGAATACAACCATTGCAGAAGGGAACGCACCAAGTAAGCCCCGGGATTACCAGCTCTCTGCTCGAGTACAATCCGCTGACCGCAAGGCGGGGAGCTAGACCCCAGTAGAGCACAGCAGTCCTACTGAGCTCATGGACAGAGGTCAGATTGCAGCATATAGACGGAGATAAATAATAAAAACAAACTGTGTGATCTTAACACATGGCGGACGGATCATGAGAATTTGCCCTTCATATTACACAGTGTTTTAAAAATTATCAGACTCTAAAAAGATATTTGCTTGTAAGGACATGTAATAACTTCAAAATGCAATGGATATTTCATTGTAAAGAGTGCCTTTAACATTTATGTAAAACGTTTTTTTGTCCTCGTTCAATAGAAACTTCTCTGGCCACTGGGTAAAGCCAGCCATAAAACTCCTGGTCCGCAAGGTGTTAAGTTATTTCCTTCACTTCTCCAGGCTGCACTTTCCTCCACTGGAAAAATAAGGGAGTTATTTTCATTAAAATGGCTTAAATGACTTTTAAGATTCTCTCCAGCGCTAACATTGACTTTGGTACGTCTGTGCGCGTGCGACTGTGTGTGCGTGTACATTTCATCTGCCTATGTATCCATGCCTGTGTTCCCAGGTCTCTGTGTGCATCCCTGTACCCTGTGTGCATGGCTGTATGTGTCTCCTGTGTGCACACAAAGTAATAAAATCGAGGGCTTTCTGGAATGGGCTCTGCCTGGGAGGAGAATGACTGCTTACAAAGCTGCATTATGAACAAGGTCATTGTCGCCCACTTAGCAAAACCAGGGCTGCTCAAACACCAGTGAGTAGGAAGGGCCTCCATGGCCCAATTGCAAGACTGAGGGTTAATGAATGACATCATCATCCTGGCCCCACTCTCATTCTCAGCCGGGCCTTACTCTGCTCTTGCTTGGCACAGACTATCCCAAGGGATCTATCGACCGTGTTTTGCTCAGACCTTCCTTAGAACCACAAGTCAAGTGTGTGCAGGACCTGCCTTCCACTCGGTGGTCTACGCAGGTCTGTACAGCCACTCCTAAGGTGCCGCACTTCGGGAGCTGGGGCGTTTGTTTCTCCAGGGAAACATTGGAGCTTCTGTGAAGTATCCACCCCCAGATGCAGTGTCTGCTTCTCATAGCCCAGAGCCATTTATTTGACTTTGTGTGAGTCAGGAACTCAGAAGCCCGGGTGTGGAAGCCATTCCCAAGGGCTCAGCTCAGTGACTCATGGATCCAGGGTGAATAGAAGTGCAGGAGACACTCTGAACTAAAGGGTCCCAAAGAAGCGGGAGTTGGTGGGAAAGCAGTTGTCAAGCCAGCCTGAAAACCAAGAAATCTAGTAAAAACTGCATGGTGGCCCTAGCTGGTTTGGCTCAGTGGAGAGAGCGTCAACCTGCGAACCGAAGGGTCCCAGGTTTGATTCTAGTCAAGGGCACGTACCTAAGTTTCAGGGTCCTCCCCATCCCAGGCCCTGGTCAGGGCCCATGCATCCTGGAGTCTAATGTGTGTCTTTGTGAAGGAACATGCTTTGGTCCTGTTACATACCTCTGGCTGGTCAGATGACTGGTTTGGGGTGCGATGGAAGATGTGATCATGTGATTCCAGCCTCTATTGATAGCCAGGTCCACAGCCCGAGCAGCTTCTTCCCTGCACTGCCCCTGGACCTGCTTGCAGAGGAAACAGAAGGAGCCAGTTAAAAAGAGCCCAGTTTTGCCTTTTTCTTCTTTGAGGGCTGTCTCCCCAGTGGGGAGGGCAGCTTGGCTCTTGCTCCTTCACTTGTAAAGCCCCTGAGTCACTTGTTAAAATGTGCAATAAAACATCCTGGATAGTTGTCACATACTGGTTCTGCCCTCACTGAGACCTTTTATCAAGGTACTGCACTCCTCTGAGACTTACTTTCTTCATCTTTAAAAGGGGAATGACAGCCCTGACCGGTGTGGCTCAGTGGATAGAGCGTCGGCCTGTGGACTGAAGGGTCCCAGGTTCGATTCCGGTCAAGGGCATGTACCTTGGTTGTGGGCACCTCCCCAAAGTGGGGTGTGCAGGTGGCAGCTGATCGATGTTTCTCTCTCATCAATGTATCTAGCTCTCTATCTCTCTCCCTTCCTCTCTGTAAAAAATCAATAAAATATATTTTTAAAAAATAAATAAATAAAAGGGGAATAACAGCCCCTGGCCAGTTGCTCAGTGGTTAGAGCATTGGCCTTTGCACCAAAGGGTGCAGGTTTTGGGCCCAGTCACGATGTATGTGGGAGGCAACCAATTGATGTGTCTCACATGGATGTCTCCTGCTCTTTCTCTCACTCCCTTCCACCTCTCTCCCACTCTCTCTAAAAGCAATGGAAATTTTAAAAATCCTTGGGTGAGGATTAACTACAATAAAATAAGAATAAGTCCAGCAGGTTGGCTCAGCAGTTGAGCATCAACCCTGGAACCAGGAGGTCATGGTTTGACTCCCGGTCAGGGTACATGCGTTGATTGTGGACTTGATCCCCAGAAGAGGGCTTGCCAGAGGTAGCCAATTGATGGTTCTCTCTCATTGTTGATGTTTCTCTCTCTCTCGCTCTCCCTTTCTCTCTGAAATCAAGCAAATCTATTAAATAAATAAATATAAAATGAAATGGGAATAATAACCCCTGGCCTCTGTTCTTACAAGGTGTTTGTGAAGCTCACAGGTGCAGTCCCTTTAAAAGCTCTGAAAGAGTCAAGCACTCACTGTACTCTTGATTACCAGAGAACAGCTTTATTTATAGAACGTGCAAGGCAGAACACCAACAATCATGCCTCGAATCTTGACTTGGCTAATCATACAAAAGATGTATTAAATGATAAAACACAGTCACGTAGCATCACTTTGAAAAGCCTAAACTCATAATGAAACATGGAATGAGCTGGAATAAATCATCGGTAAAGCAACATGGTTTCTGTATGAACTTGCCATTTTGCAATTTTTAAATTTCTGGGTTCATTTTTGCGGCTGGAATTTTTTGATACGGAGGGTGTCATAGCCACTCTGTGGATTTGAGACTGGACCTGGCTGGCCCCTCCTAGACTTCCAGCAATAAAGCTCTGTGACCATAGAGGGGGAAATAATGTTTTGTTTTTAATATTTTTTTTATTGATTTCATAAAGGAAGGGAGAGGGAGAGAGAGAGAGAGAGAAACTTCAATGATGAAAATCATTGATCAGCTGCTTCCTGCATGCCCCCTGCTGGGAATCGAGTCTGTAAAACCTAGGCATGTACCCTTGACCAGAATCGAACCCAAGAACCTTAAGTCCACAGGCTGATGGTCTATCCACTGAGCCAAACCAGCTAGGGCAGGGAAAATAATGTTTTCCATGGGACAATTATCCCAGATCTTTCCCAAAGCATCTTCTTACTGGATTTTCATGATGCTCCTATGAGAAACATAAGCAGTATTCTTACCCCCATTTTAGATTTTGGGGCGCAGAGAGGTTAAGTAATCGTGTCATAGAGCACACAGAAGCAAAGCTACGATAATAGACCTGAAGTGTATCTTAGTTCTAATCCAACTCTCTCATTTTACAAAGGAGGAAACTAAGGTCCAGAAAGGTGCACGGCTCGCCTTTCTGGCAGCAGCCCCAAGAATAAAACTCAAGACACTCAGCCCAACCAATGTGGCTCATGGTTGAACCTCGATCTATGTACCAGGAGGTCACGGTTCAATTCCTGCTCAGGGCACATGCCTAGTTTGTAGACTAGATCCCCAGAGTGGGGTGTGCAGGAGGCAGTTGATCAATGGTTCTCTCTCATCATTGATGTTTCTATCTCTCCCTCTTCCTCTCTTAAATATATATATAATTTTATTTTATTTTTTAAATGAGACTCAGCCCACTCCTGTTGTCCTGCCAGGCCAGTGACTCAGAGTTCCTGACTCAGCCCTGGATTCACTTTGCTAAACCTATTGCTAGTCTTGCCCTGGCCAGAATAGCCCCTTCCCTCAGGCATCCAATGGGCTGGGAGCCACACACCCTGTCATGACAAGCCAGGACGGGTGCAGAACTAGAACCCCCAGAGCTCTGATTCCACTGAGCGTCCTGGGTCCCTGGGGGAACCATGTTTGTTTTACCCAAACATCCCAGCCACTCCCAGGGCTTTCCAGAGGTGGCTCCCAGGAAAGTGGCCCCAGCCACCCCCAAGAGGGTGAGGCAGGTTGGCACCAGCTTTTAAACCCAAGCAGGTGAATCACAAAAGCTTCAGCTTCCGCTCCACTCAGCTCCAGCATGGGCTCCTCACAGGACAGGGGGAGAACAGGGAGGAGAGAACACCTGGTGTGGGAACTGCCAGGCAGAGAGGAGAGGGCCGGGTGCTGCCTCCATGAAGGGGGGCAGGAGACCATGGGTGGGGCTCAGAGCGTCCCTGAGAGGACACAGGCCCCAAGAACACTGCAGCCTGGAAGGGAAAGGACTCCTCCAAGGCGGTTAGCGTGGAGCTGAGGTGAAAACGAATGCTCCACCTCTCAGTCCTGCACCGCTTCCAGGATCCCTGTGCCACGGTGTCCACTGCCCCACACCCTGCTCCCATGCAGACAGAGACATTTCTTGCGCCTTTGCAGGGGAAACTGAGGCACAGCAAATGGGTTAGGGACAGCTCCAGGAGCAGAGGTGCCTCAACACTGCCTCCTCCTCACCAGGGACATAGGTCTGCCCTGAACTACAGAGCACTCAGCTCTGGCAGTATTCAGGAGACCTTTTCTTGTAATGAAAAACTTTTATTTCTTATTTTTTTAAGACTTTGACTTTTTTTTTCCAAATACATTTTATTGATTTTTTTATAGAAAGGAAGGGAGAGGGATAGAGAGTTAGAAACATCCATGAGAGAGAGACATCGATCAGCCGCCTCCTGCACTCTCCCCGCCTCCACTGGGGATGTGCCTGCAACCAAGGTACAGTACATGCCCTTCACCGGAATTGAACCTGGGACCCTTCAGTCCGCAGACTGATGCTCTATCCACTGAACCAAACCTGTTTCGGCATGAACAACTTTTTCATTAGAGGTATATTAAACATGAAATAAGTATAAGAGAATCCGTTGTTGTTGTTAATCCTCACCCAAGGATATTTACCTATTGATTTTTTTTTTTTAAGAGCAAGTAAAAGGGGACAATAGAGAGAGAGAAACATCGATGTGAGAGCGACATCAATCGGTTGCCTCCTGCATGTGCTCCAACCAGGGTCAGGATTGAGACCGCATCAGAGGTACAGTACCCTTAATCAGAATCGAACCCCCAACCCTTCGGTCTGCAGGACCATGCTCTATCCACTGAGCCAAACAGTCTAGGGCTATCAGGGAGTTTTTAAGTCCTGCTAATCTCCATAATAATACTTGAGGGCTGTTATGGAAATATAAAATGTCACATTCTTAAGATTTCTCTTTCTCATTCTTTTGGTGTCCTTTGGCTGGTCTGAACACATGCTCCCTGCTTCCCGGGAGTTCAGCTCTGCCCGGCAACCCACAGGGTCCCAGAGACAGCCAGGAGAAAGGGCTTCTGCTAAGGACTTCCCCTCCCGTGGACCCCTGAAAAATGCCTCCACCCCCATCCTGCCCTCCACCCCACCTTGTCTGCCAAAGTACCAGGCACGGGCCCAGCCAGGAAACAGGAGACGCCGCTCGTCGATTTCCCCTCCCTTCTCCCCGCTCTGTCCAAGGTTTCATAGTTCCAGACCTGGAGCCAACTCCCTGATAAGGGCTGGGTGGGTTTGGGGAAGAGGCACAGGGAGTGCCAGCCTGTTGCTGGCCTGTGACCCAGTCTCTTCCAAATCACTCACTCAGCAAAACTGCTTCTCCGGAGACATTCATTCCCTGGCTTCCCCTAAAAAGCCGCCCTCTCTCTCTCCATCCTCACCGGGGGACGGGAAGAGGCAAGGAAGAGAGGCAGGCACCTGGCAGGGTGAGGCGATTCTGGGGTGGAGCACCTGACCTGAGAACGGAGGGGTAACTGCCTTCTTCAAAGAGGTTCCTTCTTTCACAGATGGGTTGCATTCTGAAAGCCTGTTGCTAATGTTCCCTGTCAGTTACATCAGCTAGATAAGCTGTTTATTGAGCATGAATCATAGTAGGCACGGTGCTGGATGCCCACTGCTTTATTTAATCCTTCCGAGAATCCTGTGGGGGGCTACCCCTGTTCTCACATTGTGGCTGAGGAAATGGAGGCCCAGAGAGGTGACGTAATTTGGCCCTGGCCACCTAGCCGGGTCAGGGCTGGGAAGAGATTCTGGATCCCAAGCCCAGTGGTTATCCCATGATGCCACACTATTTTGAGCTGTAAATAGCTTTCCAGATTAAGCCACAAAAACTCCTTTAATCCATGATGCATCCCAAAATAGTGTACTTGTGAAAAGGGGAAATAGAAAATAGGGCTGAAATTATCATAAATCAGTGCAGAAGAACAATAAAACAGACTTGGGTAGTGTTCTGTTGTCTTAGAAGAAGGGCTCCTTATGGAAAGTGGCTTTAATGAGAAGAGGACATGGAGGCTGCTAAGGATGGATATAAGGAAATCCACAAAGAGGAGCAAAGGTTTAGGGGCTTGGGGTCTTGGCTCCATTAGGTGCCTTTTTCTTTTTTTTAATATATTTTATTGATTTTTCACAGAGAGGAAGGGAGAGGGAGAGAGAGTTAGAAACATCGATGAGAAACATCTATAAGCTGCCTCCTGCACGCCCCCTCCTGGGGATGTGCACGCAACCAAGGTTCGTGCCCTTGACCAGAATCGAGCCTGGGACCTTTCAATCCACTGAGCCAAACCAGTTTCGGCACGATTGATGTTTTCCTCTTTCACATCTCTTTCTCACTCTCTCTCCCTCTCTTTCTCAAAAACAATAAACTGCCCGGCTGGTGTGTCTCAGTGGGTGAGCATTGACCTCTGAACAAGGAGGTCACAGTTCGATTCCCGATTCAGCCCATGCCTGGGCTGCGGGCTTGATCCCCAGTGGGGAGTGTGCAGGAGGCAGCCAATCAATGATTCTCTCATCACTGATGTTTCTCTCTCTCCCTTTTCCTTCCTCTCTGAACTCAATAAAAGAGTAAAAATTAAAAAAAAATCAATAAACATCCTTGGGTGAGGATTTGTTTTTTAAAAACGCAGCAAACAAAAGTAACAGAACAGGGAAGACAGAAAATGATGTCTGTATAAGTAACATAGCAAGGAGGGGTAAGAAATAAGAGACTATGTGTGTCTGCATGAGAATTAAGCAGCCAGGTGACATTTTAAAGAACCGGTTTCTGGGGCTTCTCAGTGAGAAGGGCAAGCAGGGAGCCAAGTACAGTGGTTCCCCGCTCAGGGTAGGACCAGTGACAGGGAAGGACAATGAGTCACACACTTCTCTCCAGGGGCTGTCAAGAACTCAGTTGCTGAGAGAGCGGCTTCCAGGTCTGTGAGGGCGGCAGTGAGTAAAAGGCATGTGGGGGACGGGGTGTTCTCATCCAGACCCACAGCTTCCCATCACCCTCGTGCTGAGATTCCAGCTTCTCCTCTGAGCTCCAGGATCATGCGGCCAGCGCCAACTGACATCATCAGAGTTTATCTTAATCTCTCTCTCTCTCTCTCTCTCTCTCTCTCTCTCTCTCACACACACACACACACACACACACACACACACACACACACACACCATTCATCCTTCAGGCTTCCTCATACAGTAGATGGCATCATCTTCCAAGACAAAAAATGTCGGAGCCATCCTGGATTCCTCCCTTTCTTTCATTCCCTACAATGAACCCATCAGGAAGATGAAAATAAAGTTCACATTTCTTACCCCGATGGACAGTCGGCCTGCCTCTGATGTCATCACGTTTCCTGCGGCTTCACACCCATTGCCCCAGACCTCCTTCTACGCCGTAAACACGCAATGTCCTTCCTGGCTCAGCCTTTGCATTTGCTGCTCCCTCTGCCCGAACCCCCTTTTCGGCCTCAGCGCATGGCTAGTTACTTCTCATTCTCTCCAAATGTTTTTACTGAATTTGAGAAAGAAAGGAAGGGAGAAGGATAGAAACATCAATGAGGGAGGGACATCACCCCAAGGCTGCCTCCTGCACACCCCCTACAGGGGATCCAGCCTGTAAACTGGGCATGTGCCCTGATAGGGAATCAAACTGGTGACCTCTTGGTTCCTGGGTCAACTCTCAACTGCTGAACCCCACCAGCCGGGCATGTCTCAATCTTTAGGACTCTCACATCAAATATCAGCCCTTCAGGGGCCTTCCCTGACCTCCTCATGTGAAGTTTCTGAGTTATTCTCAATCACATCATCCGGTTTCTTTTCTTTACAGCATCAAACGTTCTCCTTTATTGTGCTTTATTGTCTGTTTCTGTCCACAAATGTACATCTAGGTTCCTTTCAGAGTGTCTTGTTGACTCTTGCACCTGGCAAAGTACCTAGCACATTGTATGAATAATCAAACAAATGAATGAAAGGAAGTTGCGGGTTTCGAATTCAAAAAGTGCTTCTCTAGAGAGTTAAGGTTTCATGTAAGCCATAGGGTTGAAGGTAAGGCCATTGTTCTTAAATATATCTGCGTTGGGGAGGAGGGTAATTGTTTAGGGAGTAGCCAGCATTAGGTAATTAATACCCAATCCATGCTTGGCCGAGCCTGCAGGGGATCAGCTCAACTCCTGATCAATACAGAAAGGTTCCTAAAGAGATGACATGTGTCAGGAGAAGAGTTGAGGCATATCGATCATGTATATTTACATAAAGTTATAATAGCTACCCTGCATGGAGCCCTTGCTAGGTGAGAGGTATTGTGGCAAGTACTTTATATTTACTGTTGTGATTCATTCACACACACACACACACACACACACACACACACCCTGTAAAGTAGGTACTACTATTTCTAAATCCACGTTACAGTTGAGAAACCAGTGGTTTAGGGAAGTAGCTTGCTAAATGGGATTCACACCCAGGCAGGCCCGACTCCAGAGTCCATAACTCTGCTGTCCTCTGACAATGCCATGAGATACTCAGGGCAGGGACTGCTTGGCCAGTGTCAGAAATAAAGAAGCTAAGGTTCAAACATCATGAGTGACTTGCTCAAGACCATCCGCTAGCCGTTGGTGGCCTGGGACGAAGTCCAGGTCCTGACTTTGCCAGGATTCTTTCTGCTGTAGCTCATAGACCCTGCTGGGACGAGGGGTGAGACCAGGCCCGTTGTATGTGCCATGGACACTTGGAGATCAAGGGAGGGGAAAGGATGCCACACGGTGGGAAAAGCTGACGCTCCTCTCTCCCCCAGGCATTCCTGGAGCGGTATGGCTACCTCAGTGAACAGGCCCCTGGAGTTCCCTCCTCCACGCGATTCAGCAATGCCATCAGGTAGGATGGAGGGGCATGAAGGTTTGGGAGTGCTGGGTATAAGCTTAGCTCATCTCCTCCCTCCTGGGGGAAGGCTGCCCTCATGTGTGTCGAGGGGGCCATGCTCCATTGTCCCTCCTCCCAACCCCCCAGTCCCACCCGCCCCAGCCTCCTGCTGTATCCAGAGAAGCTCCCTGCTCTCACCACCCACCCTCCCTTTGTGGTCCTTTATCTCAATTCCTCCTGACAGGGAGTTCCAGTGGGTGTCCCAGCTGCCCATCAGTGGCGTGCTGGACCCCGCCACCCTCCACCAGATGACACTGCCCCGCTGTGGGGTGGCAGATACTGACAGCCAGGCAGCCCGGACGGAGAGGGTCAGCGCCCTGTTCGCTGGACGCCGGGCCAAAATGAGGCGTAAGAGATGCTTTGCAAAGCAAGGTGAGCACTGGTAGGATGGGATTCCCCACCATCTTGAAGCCCCCCCAGCCAGAAAAAGGGCTCCCCCTCGGCCTGGGCTGTGTCAATAACCACTTCCCTGGGGTGGGGGAGGGGAGCACAGGGGACAAATAGGACCTGTGGGACTTGAGGACCATGTTTGTGAACCAAGACATTTACATCAGAATGATACCTGTGCTGACGAATTTTTCATTGTGCAAGTATTGTCCAGAGCGAACCCCATCGAGCCCACTTAAATTCTTGGTCAATTTGCTAGGAAGGGCAGTTAAACTGTTGCCAACACTTTTCTTTCTATTTGAACTGGGGTTATTTTCATCAGAATCGGTTCTTTTTCATGAGAATTACCCAACAAAGATGGGATTCATCGATCAGTTTGATTTTGTCCCTAGTACATTTTCAGCAGCTTGATTGAACTCTAGCTCACATACCATACAATTCACCCATCGAAAGCATTCGATCCAGTGGCTTTTAGCATATTTGCAGAGTTGTGCAACCATCATCATAATGTAATTGCAGAACGTTTTCCTCACCTCAAACAGAAACCCCGTGCCCAGAGCCAGGCGCTTCCCATTCCCCCTCCCCCCGCTCCCAGCAACCATTAATCTACGTTCTGTCTCTATGGATTCGCCTATTCTGAACATTTATTGCATCACAACACACTCTGGGCATTACACTTCCTCCTGTTACGATTTAATTGTGTTTGGTTTTTTTTTTTCTCTCTTCCCTTCTTCCTCCTTCTTTGGCCAAATCCAATCTTCCAGGGTCAAAGGTTACTGATCTAAGATTTATAAAAATTTTATTCTTCTGTCAATGCCTCATCAGTAACAAGTTCTGCAGGGTGTGGTTTTAACATGGTGATTGTTTTTACTAAGTCTAATTTTCTCTGATCAACTTCTGCAGTTTTCAAGATTCCTAACAAAATGGGGTTGTTTAGTCAGCTTTTCACCTGTCATGGATTTTACTGTGAGCCCTTCGGGCAATTGTCTCTTTGAATCTGCAGTGAACTACTTTTACCGACAATATCCTTTAGGAACCGGGACCGAAGGCTCGGAGTTTGTTTTCATTTGTTAGCATTTCCCCTCAGCTGTGGAGGATGGCCATGTCCAGGTGTTCGCCAGGCCAGTTCAGCTGTGTCTACACGCCCAGCTGCCCGGGTCTCCAGGGCTGACACTGTGTCCTGGGCAGCAGAGGAGAAGGACCCGGCATGAGCGCAGGAGGCCCTGGTAGAGCAGGAAGAGCCACGTTCCTGGGGCTCGGGCTCTGGGTTCAGCTGCGTGACCTAAGCTGAGTCACTTTGCTGTTTCCTCCTCTGAGACTCAGGCCCTTTTAGGTTGCAAAGGAGAGATGAGCTCTGATAACCAAGGGGCCGGGGCTCGCCCTGGCCAGTGTGGCTCAGTTGGTTGGCGCGCCATCCCATATATTGAAAGGGGGCAGGTTGGATTCCCTGTCAGGGCACATGCCCGGGTTTCAGGCTGGATTTCCAGTCGAGGGCCTGCAGGAGGGAGCTGATCAATATTCCACTCCCACATTGATGTTTCTCTCTCTTTCCCTCTCCCTTCTTCTCTCTTTAAAATCAGTTTTAAAAGGGGAGGGGCAGGGATTGTGAGAATACAGCGGAAAAGGGGCAGCCCCAGACCCAGACTCCACGCTAGAGTCCGTGGAGATTTGGGACGATGCCTCCTGGACGTTCGGGGCATGACCTGAACACCCAGGATGCTTCCTTCCAGCAGCACCCCATCTTCTCAAGCCCTAAGGGAGAATCTGATGGAGTGTCTGCTGGTCACTGTCCAATTTGGAGCATCCCTTTTAGACAGAGATTTGGGCGAAGGCACCTCTCAGGCAGGCAGCTTCGAAACCCCACCAGCCTCGCCCCATTTCCTTGTCTGACCCCTGGTCCAGACGGCAATGGCCGGGTTAGACAGAGAATTTCCCTCTCGGTCACCACGTGACTTCACTTCCTTTCCCCCCTGGGTGGGAAGATATTCCCTAGAAGGAAGCTGTAGGTTTGGCAGGCACTGAGCACTTCCTAAGCCTTTAGGAAAGAAAACCTAATAGTAACAGCTAACACCTCCTGAGCATTTATGATGTGCCAAGCACAGATGTGAACAGATTAACTCATTTTCTCCCGTAACAACCCTATGAGATAGGTACCATTATTTTCCTCGCTTACAGGAGGGCAAGCTGATGGACCAAGATTTAGGCAACTTTCCCAGGGCCAAATAGCCAGAGGGCAGCCAATCCTTCTTGTCATTGGAGGATTGAGTGAGATTCCAGATGTGGAAACCCCCAGAATATGGGTAGGTGTTTTAAAAATGAGTGGAAAACCCCCAGAATATGGGTAGGTGTTTTAAAAATGAGTGGAAAAAACCCAGAATATGAGTAGGTGCTTTAAAAATTTTATGGATTCTGAAGCCAGTGACTTTTCATTATGGGGGTGAATCGCTGCGCTGAGGGAGCTGAGCTCTGGGGTAGGATTGCCTGATAAAATGCAGGATTCCCAGTTGAATTTCAGTTTCAGACGAACAGCAAATAATTGTTTTGCTTTTACACCCTTATACTAAAATAATTACTTGTTGACCTGAAGTTCAGGTTTCACCAGGCATTCTGTATTCTCATTTGTTAAAGCTGGCAATCGTATTCCAAGCGCCTGCTCCCCTCTGCAGCTGCTGATTTTCAGGGCCCCAGCCCCCTCACAGAGCTGGTGGGGTGGGGAGCACAGGGGTGTAAAGGGGGTGGAAAAGGAAGAAGGGAATGGATAATTACTGAGCACCCAGCACATGCCAGGCAGCTCCGGGTTGCTATTTCATTTCTACTTTGCGAATAAGGAAACTGAGGGTGGAGGGATTCTCTCATTTGTTAGGTGAGGTTGTAAGTAAAGGCGCTGAGATTCCGACCCTTGTTCTCCCCACAGTAGCAGTTTGCTATTGGGGGTCAGGACTCCGCTCAGGTCCTGCCCAAGCAAGGAATCTAGCTCTCCTCCCTCCCCATCTCTTTTTCCTTTTGTCTTCTCTTTTGGGTATTGTTTTTTAAATTTATCTTTTTAAATCCTCACTGAGGATAGGTTTTTATTGACTTTAGAAAGAGAGGAAAGGAAAGGGGGGGAGAAAGAGAGAAAAAAAACTTTGATGTGAGAGAGAAACTATCAATTGCCTCCTGTACCCACCCCAACCAGGGATCAAACCTGAAACCCGGGTATGTGCCTTGACCAGGAATCCAGCCGAAGACCTCTTGGCATAGGGATGATGCTCCACCCAACCCATCCACACCAGTCAGGGCCCCTTTGGATTTTAGATCAAGGTTGCAGGGTGCAGTGCCAGGTACTAGGGTGGCCTGGGGGTTGCCGTGCAAACAAGCCAGGCATTTGGGGCGGGGCCTGCAGTGGCCAGCCTGCTCCAAAGACACAAATCTGGAAGAAGACAGGGGGCAGGGCTCAGGCTGCTGGCCCCGAGGTCCCTTCCTTCCCGGCAGGCACACCAACCACCTACCCCCCTGCTCCCCGCAAGGAAAATTGCTCATTTTCTCTCAATTCCTGTTCCTGATTGTCTCCCTATTCCCTGCCCACCCCTCAGCTGCACAGAGGATTCTTATCCTTTTATCTTTTGAGCTGTCACCTTCACTGACCATCTAGAGCAGTGGTTCTCAACCTTCCTAAGGCCGCCACCCTTGCATACAGTTCCTCATGTGGTGGTGACCCCCAACCATGAAATTTTGCTACTGTTATGCATCGTGATTTTCCGATGATCTTAGGCGACCCCTGTGAAAGGGTCATTCAACCCCAAAGGGGTCTCGACCCACAGGTTGAGAACCGCTGATCTAGAGTGAGAATTGTCCCACTCCCTGTTCCCTGTCTTTGGAATGAGACCACCCTAGCTGCAAAGGCTGAAGGTTGGGAGTGGGGAGAGGGAGTCTGGGGTTGGTTACCCCTCGCAGGGTGTGAAAGAGCCCAATGCCAGCGCCCCCCCACCCCATCACCCCCCAGTGCCCAGTGAAGGCTTACAATGCACTAGCAGTGTTAGTGGCTGTGCTTGCTCATGGACGCCAGGCCTCCCCTCCCTTCCCACCCTTCCCTCTTCCCTCCCTGAGGCCTGAGGGTTGGTCACTGGCTGGGAGGGGTTGGGTGGCTGCCAGGCCAAACAGGCCCGGAGGCAGCATTGCCTTGAATGGAGCTTGGCTCAGGGGTGGGAGAAGGCATGTTCCCCTCCCCCACTTCCACGGAGGGGAGGGGGAGAGGGAAAGAGTGCTCAACTCCTCTGCCCTCTAGGACCCTCCCTTCCATCCAGAGAATGTTCATGTTCGTCCCTGCTCTGACCCACAGGAGCGACGTGCAGGCACATTTATAAGCCTGAGTCTTAGCCAATGTGTCCGCTTATCCTCGCACGGAATGGAAAACGCACTGAATTAGGTGTCAGGGCCCGAGCTCCTACTCAGGGTGTGACCCTGGGGGCAGTTCTCTCCCGGTCTCAGATCCCCCAAATAGAGGAGGGGTTGACTGAGGAGATGGCTCAACCCCCCCCACTTGGCTCCTCTTGCAGGACTTCTCAGGGACAAAGGGGCAGGAGCCTGAACCTTCAACTGCTCCGCCCTCAAGGGGGAGGGGCTGTGCCCACTCACCTGGTGTCCAAGCCTGGTAAAACCTGCCCTGCCACGGTCACCCAGGCCCCAGGGATTTGGTCCCTTTGGGAAACTGAGGCCCCAAAGACATGACTCTGGGGTGCTCCTGAGCCCCGAGTCCTGCTTCCAAGCAGGGAGTCTTCTGCTCGGGTCCCAGTCTCAGTCCCTAGCGTGCAGGGCTCAGAAAGGCTCGGGAAAACTCAGAGCGTGGGCCATCGAAGCACCGTGGTCCAGGGCATGTGGTGAGCTGGCGCTGGACCCAGCCTGGCTGACCTGGGGCTTGGCCCGAGGCCCCGGTCCCAGCCCTCAGGGAGGAACTGCTGCGGTTCTGGGCAAAGGAATAGAAGCGCTTAACTAACGGAGTGGAGATGGGAAAATTGCCCTAGGCCAGTGACAAAACACACCCTTTGTTCTTATTTGTTTCCACCTCCAGCTCTCCAGAGCCCCTGAGGAAGACAGCGGGAGGGCCAGGGGTCAGGGAGGCACCTCAGATAAATGGGTCTTGTGATGGCTACTCAGAGACAGGCCCCAGGCACTTAGAAAGGGAGGCGGCAGGAGGGTGGAAGGACTGGAGAGGAGGAGGGTCAGGAAGGGCAGGGAGGCTGTGACCCCGTGCCTCTACCTCTCCTCTACCCCGCACAGTTGTCAGGGGCTGGGCTTTGCTGCCGGCAGGATTTCCAGGCTCAGCACAGGCGGTGTGGGAGGAGACCCCAGACCAGAGGGTCCTCCCGGGTGGGGGTTTTCCTGGGCAGAGGCTGCATTGCCCCCATTCTATTTTGGAGGGTGACGCAGCTTGGCCAAGGTCCTCAGGGACCTCCTGAGGCCAAGCCAGCAGACTGGGACTCTCTAGGTCAAGGTTAGGCCGACTGTCTGAGAGCAGGGTCTCCCCAATCAAAGGAGGGCCTTCGAGAGGCAAGGGCTCTGTCTTCCACGCCACGTCACGGGCTCCTTGGGGAAGGCCTATCTCCCTATCCTACGAGTGGCCGAAGGACCAGCCCCCGGCTCTGATGTGGCCTCTTTGGATGGCAGGCAACAAGTGGTACAAGCAGCACCTCTCCTACCGCCTGGTGAACTGGCCCCAGCACCTGCCGGAGCCTGCCGTTCGGGGGGCCGTGCGTGCCGCCTTCCAGCTGTGGAGCAACGTCTCGGCGCTGGAGTTTTGGGAGGCCCCAGCCACCGGCCCGGCTGACATCCGCCTCACCTTCTTCCAAGGGGACCACAATGACGGGCTGAGCAACGCCTTCGACGGCCCAGGTGCTGACAGCCTCTCTTCCGCATGGCAGGAGAGGGACCCGGCCAGGAGAGGCCGCCTGTGGAGGGCCATGGAGCATGCGCTCTCCCTGTGGCCCTGCCCAAGCTGCATCACCCTCCAGAGAACCCTCAGTCTCCTCATCTGTCAATGGGCACAGTACCTGCCCGATGTTGTGCCCTGTGGCTGGCTGTTGGGATGGTCAGATGAGGCTCTGCAAGGAAAGTGCCTTGCAAACTCTAAAGAGCATTCATTATCTTTTTAAAAAAACATACATTTTATTGCTTTTTTACAGAGAGGAAGGGAGAGGGATAGTTAGAAACATCAATGAGAGAGAAACATCGATCAGCTGCCTCCTGCACACCTCCCACTGGGAATGTGCCCGGAACCAAGGTACATGCTCTTGACCAGAATCGAACCTGAGACCTTTCAGTCCGCAGGTCATTGCTCTATCTACTGAGCCAAACCAGTCAGGGCTAAAGAGCATTCTTTATATATATATTTTATTGATTTTCTACAGAGAGGAAGGGAGAGGGTAGAGAGATAGAAACATTGATGAGAGAGAAACATCGATTAGCTGCCTCCTGGGGTTGTACTCACAACCGAGTTACATGCCCTCGACCGGAATCAAACCTGGGACCTTTCAGTCTGCAGGCAGATGCTCTATCCACTGAGCCAAACCGGTTAGGGCAAGAGCATTATCTTTTCTTTTCTTTTCTTTTTTTTTTTTTTTGCATTATCTTTTCTGAGAGAACCTTCTGAAGTCCTATCATCCATCCCCTGCCTCTAGATAAGCCTGTGTCTCTTGTTCTCCAGATTAGGGTGGCCAAGGCCACCGCTGTCCTACCCCTGCCCTCCCCAAGCCACTGTCACAGTCACTGCCTCAGAGCAAGAGGCATTCTACCTGCTTCCTGCCACAGAAGCACTTCATATGCCCACAGCCCAGACGGGTCTCCTGTTTGCCCCCAACCTGAAGGCTTCCAGCTATAATTTACACTGCTGTCCCCCCATTCTGCCCAACACTGGCCTGCAGAGCCTGAGTGCAGGCTATCTGTGCATCCTCCCAATTCTCCCCCCCCCCCCAGCCCTCCCAGTCCCCCACTCCCGCCACCAGAGCTAAGGAGTCAGGAAACCTGATCAAACCGCTTCAGCTGGGGACTTAAGCCCTGTGTGGCCTCAGAACTTGGACCCCTACTCCCTTGCACTCTCCTGCTTTCCAACAATCCCATTCAGAGCAGAGCGGCTTCCAGGCCCTGCTGCCTGGACCAGGGTGAGGCTGGCAGCAATCTAGGCTTTTGAGAACCCACCTGTAGGACACACACATGCTTGCCTGTAATTCATTTCATCCATGACAGCTACATGAGCTGTTTCTATCCGTCCCCAGGTGGACTCTGGTAGCCAAGACAGCACTAGACTGGAGTCAGCTCTCTGGTGTGGGGCAGGGCCTTTATCTTGCTGGGTTTAGTCCAAAACCTCCCATCTGTCTCCCAAGATCATTGTAAGAGTTGAACGGAAAGGCTAGCATTGCTCAACATAGTTCAGAGCACATCCAAAACAGGGAGGCCTGTGTGCTTCCTGCGCAAGGCCACCTCCATGCCCATGAGGCTCTCCTTCACATGAGCCTCCCCACCGTTGCCAGTCCCGTTTGGGCTGGGCTCCAAGACGGCAGCTCTGGCAGGACCCTCAACGGGCTTCTAGGCCAACATTACCACAGTGCGGTTTGCTGCCCCTGGCCCCGCAGAAAGTGACTTGTGAAGAAAGTCACTGCGTGGCTGATAAGCTAAATCTGGGGCACCCTCTGCTTGAGCATCGCTGGTCCAGCCCAATCCCTGCTGCTCACTCATATTATAGCCAGGAGGTGGAGACCCACAGAGGGGCCCTGGCAGAGGGAAGGCTAGGACACAAAAATACATGTACATGCACTTTTTTTTTTCCCCAAAGAGAAGAAGGGAGACAGAGACATCAATGATAAGAGAGAATCACTGATTGGCTGCCCCCTGCATGCCCTCTACTCAGAACCAAGCCTACAACCCATGCATATGCCCTGACTGGGAATTGAACCATGATATCCTGGTTCATGGGTCGATGCTCAACCACTGAGCCACACCAGCTGGGCAAGAATACATATATTTTTTATTAAAGAAACTGCATACACATAAACACACCCAGTGCCCAGATCAAAAAAACATTACTAACACCCCACACGACCCCATCGTGCTCCATTCTGGGGTAACAGCATTTATTATATGCTAGGCACTAGGTATACGTAACACACACAGATACACACGTCTCTTTTTCATCCTCAGAAAAACCCTGTTTTCTTATCAAGAACGTCATTATCATCCCTCCTGTTTTCAGATCGGGAAGATAAGGCACAGGGGGGTTGAGAGACCTGCCCAGGTCACTCCGCTAGTAAATGGGAAAACCAGCAGTTTGACCCCAAGCAGTAAAGACACCCCTCTGCCTCCTCGCGTCTGTCCACAGCCAGTCCTGGGGTCACCAGCTTCTGCCAGACCGAATTGGGAGGGAAATTCATGCGGCAAAACACAGCCACACACTCCGATGGCATGGGCGCGGGGCGGCGGGCGGTGGGAACGCGGGGTGGGGGGCGTCGCGGGCGGCGGCTCCCGCTGACCCTCCGCGCCGCCTGCAGGGGGCGCCCTGGCGCACGCCTTTCTGCCTCGCCGGGGCGAAGCGCACTTCGACCGGGACGAGCACTGGTCCCTGAGCCGCCGCCGCGGGCGCAACCTGTTCGTGGTGCTGGCGCACGAGATCGGCCACACGCTCGGCCTGGCCCACTCGCCCGCGCCGCGCGCGCTCATGGCGCCCTACTACAAGCGGCTGGGCCGCGACGCGCTGCTCAGCTGGGACGACGTGCTGGCCGTGCAGAGCCTGTATGGTGAGCCCCCCGCCCCGGCCCCGGCCCCCGGCCCCCGGCCCCCGGCCACTGTCCCGCCCTGCCCTGCCCTTGCCCGCAGCGCGGGGGCTCCTCCAATTGGATCTCCCGTCTAAGCGCAGGCATCTGGCCTCCCCCATCACGGGTCCTTCCAAATCCTTAGGCTCCTGAAATCTGAAAAACCTCAAACGATCAACACCCCACCTCACCCAGGCTTGCCCTGGATCAGCCCCAACGAATTCCTGGGCACAAGTCCTGCCCAACCTCCCACCTCCACAGCTGCTCTCACATCCCTGCCCCATCACCCAGACCCAGTCCCCAGACTCACCTCTTCCCCCACCCCATAATGCCAGAGCCTTCATCCCTGCTCCCAGCTGCGCTCTCTCTCTGTCCCAGTGGTTCCCAGCCTTATTTTTTGGGCCATGCGCCACCTAAGCATCTTTAAAATCCTGATGCCCCCCCACCCACCCCGTGACATATACTTCTTATTATTTAAAAAGTGAACTCCTAGTCACGTGGAGGAAGCCTAAAAGGCCATTATCTTGGTCTAAATAAGCTTCCAGAGAACATGGCATCCATGAAAGAGAAAAATAAAAGAATGAAAGGACAGTGGAAGTACCAAGGAAGAAAACACTAAGAAATTGTTAAAAATAACATGAAATGATATGAAAAAATAGCAAAGTTTCAAAACATACTAGAGAACTGAAATGCATAAATATGTCACAATATATATTTATATGCTGTATATAAGGCCCCTAGAACCATGAAAAATGCACAAAAAAAATCACGGTGAATAACTCATTCTTGAATTGCCCCCCCTTAAAAATCAAATCACCCCACGTTGGGAACCGCTGCTCTATCCCCTAACCTTCCCCCTCCATGACGGTGATGTCCACTTCCCGCCAAGCGTGGTACTCAGAAAGAGCTCCCCGACAATGAACTGACCGGCGCAGCTGCCCAGTGACCTGCCTGGACCTCAGGCCCTGCTCGACACCCGGGCTGCCTCCCTGAGTGCGTGGTGCGGTGGGCAGTGCCAGGAGCCCTGGGTTCAAGTCTCGGTTCCATTCCTGACTAGCACTTGCTCTTGGGCAACGCATTCCCCCTCTGAGAGCCCTCCGTTTTACCTTCTGAGAAAATGGATAATTGAGGACCTGCTTACCCTACAAGGTTGCTGTACTAGTATGAGCATGAGCATGCTGTGTAGCCTAAGAAACCTACACAAATGTAATCATAGCAGCTGCTATTTCCTGAGTGTCTACCGTGGACCAGGCACTTAACATACAAAACACACAGGAGGTAAGTGTGTTTGTGTGCACAGGTGAGGAGAACCCAGGCAAGAGAGGTTAGGTAACCTGTCCTAGGTCACACAGCTGCAGGCCGGGATTCAGGAGCCGGTGCCAAATTCTAAGCGGAGTGGACTCTGCCTCCCTCTCCGAAGTGAAGGGTAATGATGCAATTATCTCCGGAGCTGTAATTAACACAGCTTGGGCCCCTGAACTCTGCCTGCGCGCCATCTGCTTTGTCCGGGACTCAGGAGTGCGCGCTGCGCTCCTCAGTGCCAATCCCTTGGAGACGCCCGCTTCTATTTTCTCTCTGTCGGTGCCTCTTTCCAGACTGTGAGACGGGAGCGAGGGCTTCTGAGTTTAGTGCTACAGTTAACACCCACAACCACAGACAATTCTTAACCCTGCCCCTGCTCTCCTTCCCGGCCCCCCACATCAGACAGCGATGAAAGGAACCAAGGCGGGGGGGGGGGTGTTTCAGCCCGCCACCCCCTCCTAACCACTGTGCTCTCTTTCCTTCCCCTCCCCCTGCCCCCCATGCAGGGAAGCCCCAGGGCGGCTCAGTGACCCCCCAGCTCCCTGGAAAGCTGTTCACGGACTTTGAGGCCTGGGACCCCCACAGATCCCAGGGAAGGCGCTCTGAAACCCAGGGTCCGAAATATTGCCACTCTTCCTTTGATGCCATCACCGTAGGTAAGATGGTTCCAGCCACGCATTGGGCCCCTGGAGCTGGAGTTCCAGGGGGAATATAAAGGATAAAACCCAGATATTCCAAGCCACGAGGATTCTGCAAAGTAGCCAGCCCATGCCAAGCAAAACACTGCTTTCTCCTTCCGCCCCAGCTGTGGCCGCTGCGTGCTCGCTGGTCAGCTTGGGAGGCCGGGTTCTAGGAATGCACCCTCCCTGGACGGAAGGTGGGAGACTGGAGGTGCCCACTTAACTCTCTCTCATCTCTCCGGGCAGACAGGCAGCAGCAACTGTACATTTTCCAAGGGAGCCAGTTCTGGGAGGTGGGAGCTGCTGGCAATGTCTCAGGGCCCCACCCGCTGCAGGAAAGGTGGGCCGGGCTGCCCCCCAACATTGAGGCTGCCGCCGTGTCCCTGGAGAACGGAGACTTCTACTTCTTCAAAGGTACCACCCCGGGGGCAGAGGAGAACGTTGAGACCTCCAGAAGAAAGAGGTCCTGCCCAAGGTCAAAAGAGGGGGAGGCACCTCAATTCCAACCCCAACCTGTGGCCTGGGGAGCTCGACCAAGAGATTCCTTTTGTGGTAGGTTGGGGAGAGCGGTGTCCAGGTTGTTCTAGAGCAACGGTTCTCAACCTGTGGTTCTCAACCATTAGCAGGGTCGCCTAAGACCATGGGAAAACACAGATATTTACATTATGATTCATTAACAGGAGCAAAATTACAGTTATGAAGTAGCAATAAAAATAATTTTATGGCTAGGGGTCACCAAAACATGAGGAACTGTATTAAAGGGTCACGGCAGTAGGAAGGTTGAGAACCACTGTTCTAGAGGGAGATGGTTGGAGAATTCCAGAGAATTCACATGCTTGCTCTAGAGCAGTGGTCGGCAAACATCGGATCTTGAGCCACATGCGGCTCTTTGGCCCCTTGAATGTGGCTCTCCCACAAAATACCACGGCCTGGGAGAGTCTATTTGGAAGAAGTGGCATTAGAAGAAGCTTAAGTTTAAAAAATTTGGCTCTCAAAACAAATTCCAATCGTTGTGCTGTTGGTATTTGGCTCTGCTGACTAATGAGTTTGCCGACCACTGGGCCAGAGGGAAGCGAGGACCATGCCTGAGCGCTGTGGTTCTGCAGAAAGTCCTGCCTCCTTCAGAATCCCCACTGTAGGAGGTGGGACATGTCACTTAATTCTTGGAGCTTGCCTTTTTTGAATGGCGAACACAGTCCCTCGGGTTTGTTGGGAAGAAGGCTGAAAGGAACATACTGTCTGGCAGTGTGCAGTGTATTACTTCAGTAAATAGTGTTCATTCATGCATTCATTCATTCAACAAGTACTGAGTGCCTTCGATGGCCTGGGCTCGGTGTGAGGTGTTGGGATACGAAGTGAACAAAAGTCCCTGCGCTCCTCGAACTGTTCGGAGTAATGGCAGTGAGGAAAGCCCTGGCCTTCCCTGGAGCCCAGTCCTCACCCAGGGAGAGTGCCCCCTGCCACCCAGGGAGGGGCTCCACCTGTTCCTTAGCGCGCTCTGCCCTCTGCTGACACCTGCTGGAAGCCCAGGCCACCACAGTGCCTCCCCCACTGTTCATAGCCACCTATAGCAGATCCATTTGATCACAAATACTAACCACCCTGGGCTCCAACACAAGGAGGGAGAAAGGTACAGGGGGACAAAGTTGGGGTGGAGGCCCAGCGGGCGAGAGCTGCCAGCTCACCCTGGCTCTCCCAATGCCCCGCAGGGAGTCGATGCTGGAGGTTTCGGGGCCCCAAGCCGGTGTGGGGATCTCTCCAGCTGTGCCGGGCAGGAGGCCTGCCTCGCCACCCGGATGCCGCCCTCTTCTTTCCTCCTCTGAGCCGCCTCATCCTCTTCAAGGGGGCCCGCTACTATGTGCTGACCCCGGGGGGGCTGCAGGTGGAGCCCTACTACCCCCGCGGCCTGCAGGACTGGGGCGGTATCCCGGAAGAGATCAACGGTGCCCTGCCCCAGCCAGACGGCTCCGTCATTTTCTTCAGGGATGACCGCTACTGGCACCTGGACCAGACCAAACTGCGGGTGACTGCCTCGGGCCGCTGGGCCGCAGAGCTGCCCTGGATGGGCTGCTGGCATGTGAATTCGGGGGGTGCCCTGTTCTGAAGGCACCCCCGCCTCCTAGTGAACTTCGGGTGCTCTCATGGCCAACGTGTGTCCCCTGCCCCAGGGGCAGAGCCTGTTTTGAAGCTGCTGGGCCCCTCTGCAGAAGACCGTCCAGCAGAGAAGTGGGTCTGCGTTTGTTCCCTGGAGAATGTGGCACTCATTGTCCGGGTGCTGCTCCCTGGGACATGGAAGTGGGGCTGGGATCAACCCAAGGAGAAGCCAAAAAGGGTCCCAGACTCCACAGCCTTTCACCAGGACTCTTTCTTCCCGAGGACTTGGGATTTTGGTTTTTCTGCTAAAGGTGTGGTTCCTGTCTACGAGGCAGCAGCATCGGCAACCAGGCAGGAGGCCAATCTCAGCAGAGGGGTTGGACCGCTCTGCAAGACCGCTGCCTCCCCCTGAGGACCTTCTGGCTCAGTTCTTGGAGGACTGGGCCATATCTGACAGAGGCCCTGCCCCCGGAAAGCCTGAAGGGGATGGGTACGAGGGCCTCCAACCTCGAGGCCCTGAGTGGGGTCAGGACCCAGAGCAGGAGGGAGACAGATCCAGTCTGGCTTTTTGTGGGAGACTGGAATAAAGAGGTGTCCCCAGCTGGTGGGCCCGGAAGCACATCTCAGCCTTTTTTTGGAAGAGCCTCCGGTGAGAGCAGGTGAGCATGGGTGCTGATGAGGTGAAGACTGTTTTTTCTTCTGATCCAGCCAGGCTGTGTGTGTGTGTGTGTGTGTGTGTGTGTGTGTGTGTGATGGGAAGAGGGAGCCGACCTCTCCTCCAAAAGCCAACTGTCCTTGCCCCCTCTCCTCACCACTCAAGCCAGATAGGGGGAGGACAGAGGCTTTCTGGGGACCTCACTGCTGCCCCGGGCTCTGCAGGCTCTGCAGGCTGGGCGAGGCTTGTGTTCACGTGGTCCCTTCTGCGGGCCACACACACAGCATTCCGGAGCGCCTCCTGGCTGGCAGGAATCGCTGGGATTCCTGCAGGAGGAACCGGCTCCCGGGCACTCTGCCTTCTGCCTCAGCCAGTCTCAGGGCTCTAGCATCTGGCTCTCAGGCCCCCCCCACACACACACACCCACACCTGTGGGTGCCTCATTTGCACCCACATTGACCTCAGCACCTGGACCTCAGGCAGACCGGGGGCTTCAGGGGACCGGGAGGATGGTTTGGCCAAGGCCAGCCCTCAGCTTCCCACGGGCATTCCTGGCCCTGTGCCTTCATTTTTCCTCGGCGCAGCGGGAAATGACCTTTGACTGCCCTTGGATGCGTGTGTTCGCTCCACCCTTGGGGAGGCGGAGGGAGGAGGCCCCAGCCTGCCTGCCCTTTTCCCTCTGGCCTGCACTTCCACCGGAGGGAGGGCGGGTCAACTTTGTCCTCCTCACCAGGGCCGCCTCCCTCGCACCTCCAGGCACTGACACTTTGCTTACAGCTTTATTGGGTGACTTGAGGGAAAGGGCAGGTTTCTCAGAGGGGTGAGAGCACCCAGAGGTTATGTTCTCTCTAGGGGGTGATGCCAGACAGACCTGAAATGCCCAAGAGATGAACGTGAGGCTCTGCCAGGGGACGCCAGTCAGGTGGCGGGAGGCACTGGGTGATGCCAGGGGATGGGGGCCCCAGGGGCACTCTGGGAGGAACGGAGCTCCAGGTGACCTTGGGCTCTGCAATGGGTGGGTGACAGGTGACGGGTGGCACATGGATGGGGCCTGCTTGCCTGAGGGAGGCGCTCTGGGATGTGCTGAGAGCGCCCAGCATCAGGGACAGGAGAACGTTGCGGGGAGTCAGAGGCCAGGAGAGAATGGGGGGGGGGGCACATATTTAAGCGGGGGCGCTCCGGGGGCCCCCGGCGACCCCCGCCCCGCCCGAAGCCCGCGCCTCACCCAGATCCGGGTGCTCCAGAAGGCAGTGCGCTACGTAGGCCGGGTTGCTGTGCAGGTTGCTGCATTTCTTGCAAAACAGGACCTCGCAGAGCTCGCAGCCCCCGCCGCGTGGCGGCGGCCGCTGGGTCTGCAGCACGCACGGCTCCTCCGGGAGGTTCCGCCGCCTGCGGACGACGGGCACCCCGACCGCCGCTCAGGGCACCGCGCGGCCCCGCCCGCCGGGTGCAGGGCGCGCCCTCGCTCACCTGTCGGGCGCGGCCGCGGGGCCGCGGATCAGGGACAAGGGCAGCAGCCAGCTCCAGAAGCCGCTGTCGGAGCGCCGCAGCAGCGCCACCTGCTGGGCGCTGGGCTCCTGGCGCAGCGGGCTGTAGGACACGGTCTCCCGCTCGCGGCCCTCGGCGTCCTCCGCCTGCCGGCCCTCCGCCTCGCCCTCGGCCGCGCCCTCCTGCGGCTGCCGCCCCTCGTCCTCCTCCTCCGACCCCTCCTCCTCGGCCTCCTCATCCAGGACCCCCGGCTCCTCCGGCTCCTTCTTCCACAAGGGGGTCTTCACACCTGCGGGCGGGCGGACAGGCAGGGAGAAGGTCGTACCCTGGCTGTGCCCACAACCCCCTCAAAAAGGGCACCTCGGCCGAAACCGGTGTGGCTCAGTGGATAGAGCGCTGGCCTGGGGACTGAAAGGTCCCAGGTTCGATTCCGGTCAAGGGCATGTACCTTGGTTGTGGGCACATCCCCAGTAGGGAGTGTGCAAGAGGCAGCCGATTGATGTCTCTCATTGATGTTTCTAACTATCTCCCTTCCTCTCTGTAAAAAATCAATAAAATATATTTAAAAAAAGGGGGGGGGGCACCTCAAGGGTGGTGCATACATTAGGAGCCAACAGGACTCCAGGAGAAAGTTACAGCGTCCAGGATTTCCCGGGCCAGGCCGGTGCACTCACTGCCTGGGGTTGAGACAAGTCAAGCTGCTCTGTCCAGCTCCCTTTGCTTGCCTGTGAAAGCGGGAAAGTGGAGCCTATTTTGGGGGTTGCTGTGGGGCAAGTAGGAGATGGCTGAGTGCAAGGCGCCCAGCCCAGGGCTTGGCCAGCGGGAAGCAATGAAGAGGAGGCAGCAATGCGAGCTCCGAACCTGGAACCAACGAGGGCTCATCGCCTTCTCTCTCACTGGCTCCAGGGTGGGTCCTGGTCTGTGTCGGTCAATAAACATCCTGTGCTGGCAGGAATCCTAACACGTGGTGGCTTGTTTTGTTTTCTAGATGGGACTGCCTTCCTTAAAGGGGGCCTGGCCTTAAGGAAGCCCAGCATCACCTGTGGAGGGTTGGGTGGGGGATTGGGCACAAAGCACCTGGTTGATTAGAAAAAGGTGCCTCCAATGGGCAGACCAATGAGGAAAAAGTGTCTCTCCTTCCAGGCATGACCCCAATTGCCAGCCAGATTCAGCTGCCACTGACCTCTCTTGCTGATGTCTTTGTTCTGGGCATAAATCCCAGGACTCCAAGCCCCTGCAGGCAGGAAGTTCCTGGGCTCACATGGAAAGTGACCACCTGCATGAGGTGTCCTGCCTCAGCAGCAAACACTGGCCCAGCACGCTCCCGTGCCCTGAAGGGCTGGACCTGGAGAGCTAGCCTTGTAGTGGAAAGAAGGGGGTTTGCCCTGGAAAGGGGAAGAAAACTTGCCATTGACCCCTGCCTAACCTAAAGAGGTCGGAGACAAAGGGGAATCATAATGAAATGAGCATTCTATGCCAAAACCGGTTTGGCTCAGTGGATAGAGCTTCAGCTTGCGGACTGAAAGGTCCCAGGTTCGATTCAGGTCAAGGGCATGTACCTTGGTTGTGGGTACATCTCCAGTAGGGGGCATGCAGGAGGCAGCTGATTGATGTTTCTCTCTCATCCATGTTTCTAACTCTATCCCTCTCCCTTCCTCTCTGTAAAAAAATCAATAAAATATATTAAAAATTAGCATTCTAGCTCACATGTCTTAAGCACCAATTACATGCAATCACCATCCTAGGCTCTTTTCATACATCATGTCCCTTCATCTTCACAACCCCCTCAGCTGGGTGATGGGTGAGGTAGGACTCCGTGGTCGGCAAACCGCGGCTCGCAAGCCACATGCGGCTCTTTGGCCCCTTGAATGTGGCTCTTCCACAAAATACCTCAGCCTGGGCGAGTCTATTTTGAAGAAGTGGCATTAGAAGAAGTTTAAGTTTAAAAAATTTGGTTCTGAAAAGAAATTTCAATCGTTGTACTGTTGATATTTGGCTCTGTTGACTAATGAGTTTGCCGACCACTGAGGTAGGTTATGGAGGGGCCTGCGAATTTCATCTAAGATTTTTGGAAACCTTCCAAGAAAAGTTGCTTTAAAGATTCTGCCAGATCTTGGCTTTGTGGTTGTGAAAGCCCGGACCCACTGCGCAGCCAGAGAGGGTGCTGGGAACTGTGTAGGATGGTGTTGTAGGATGTTTCCTCTGACAGAGGAAGACCCACTGTGGTCCAGGCCAGAGAAGGCAAAAGTCTGAATCGCAGGAGGTAAAGGAGAGGGAGCAGATATCAAGAATATTCAGGAAACAGAAAGAAGAGGGTTTGTACATGGATGGGTATAATCTTAAAAAAGGCTGGACTTCTACTCTGGAGTTACCATGGTGATGAGCAGGTTGGTCCACCCTGTAGTCAGGAGACCCTGTCCTCCAGCCCCACTTACCGTCCTTATCCATCCTCCCCAAGGCTAAGCTGCCTTTTTCTCCGGATCAGAGCCTCGGATCAGAGGAAGTAGCAGCCCCCATAGAACCTGGTCTGGTCTCTAGGGCTTCAGTTGGATCACCTGGGCGGGACTAGAACCTCACGTGCCCCTATGGTTCCACTCAGGAATCTGCCTTTTCTCAGCCTCCAAAAGCACTCAACCCCAGACATCCCCTACCTTCCTCCTGAAAGGGCGTTATTAAAAGACAGTAGAGGATGGGTCTAAGCCTAGCTCCAGCACAATCCTCACCTGAGGATATTTTCCCACTGATTTTTAGGGAGAGTGGAGGAGAGGGAAAGACAGAGAGAAACATTGATGTGGGAGAAACTCATCGATTGGTTGCCTCCGACCAGGGCCAGAGCCAAGGAGCCTGCAACCAAGATGCATAACCTTGACCGGATTGAACCTGGGACCCTGTGGTCCACAGGCCGACCCTCTATCCACTGAGCCAAACAGGCTAGGGCTCTAGCACATAAATATAAAAGGTGTCTGGCCCTAGCCGGCTTGGCTCAGTGGATAGGCCTGTGGACTGAAGGGTCCCAGTTGTTGTGGTACAGTACCCTTTACCTGGCCCACAGAAACCACTTAGAGCATTGCTTATTTGTATCATATTTTCTCCCCTCCCTTCTGTTCTATCCCTATCCTCCCTCAGCCCTGCACCCACTTCACCCATTGCCAGCTCATTGCCTTAGCTCAGGGGAACCCAGCTGCCTGGCATGAGGACATTCAACCCCGTTGAGAGGATCATATTAGCGAGGAACTAGAGTCTCCTGCTGTGCCAGTTTTCTTGGGTACCATCATGCCTTGAGGCTTTTATTAAATTTTTTTTTATCACTTTCATGCTTAAATGGCCATCCAGTTTGACATCACCTTTATTGAGAATAATAAGTCTTTTTTTAAAAAAACATATTTTTACTGATTTCAGAGAGGAAGGGATAGGGAGAGAAACATCAATGATGTGAAAGAATCACTGATTGGCTGCTTCCTGCAAGCCCCCACTGGGGATCAAGTTTGAAACCCAGGCATGTGCCCTTGACCAGAGTCGAACCTGGGACCCTTCAGTCCACAGCAGGCATGCCTTGATGCCTTTAGATGGTAACTGGAAAGACACTTCCCTTCTAAAAGGTCAAGAAAAGCCCTGCATGCTCTGAAATCCCCCCTTCTCTCCCCACTTCCCTCTCTGCCTCACATCCCACCTCTCTGTTATTCCTGGAACATGTCAAGCAGGCTCCTGCCAGAGCTTTTAAAAAATATGTTTTATTGATTTCAGAGAGGAAGAGGGAGGGAGAGAGAGAAAGAAACATCACTGATGAGAGAATTACTGATTGGCTGCTTACTGCAGGCCCCCTACTGGGGATGGAGCCAGTAATCTGGGCACATGCCCTGACTGGGAATCGAACCGTGACCTTCTGGTTCATAGGTTGATGCTCAGCTGCTGAGCCATGCGGGCCGGGCTGCCAGAGCTTTTACCCTGGCTGTTCCCTCTGCCTGTGTACCCTGTCCCCAGAGACCTGCAGGTGCTGCTCCCTTACTTCTCTCAGCTCCCCGTTCCATAGCAGCACATCAGTGAGGCCTCGCCTGACCGCCTCATATAAAATTCCCACACACACACACACCTCTCCAGTCCTTCAGTTTTCTCCCTGGTGTCCAGCACCCTCTGACTCACTCACTACACATTTACGTGTTTGCTATTTGTCCACCAGCACCCACTAACATGCACGCAGCCTCCATCAGGTCAGGGCCTCATTGATGGCTCTACACTGAGGCCTCTAACAGTGGCTGGCACACAGGAGGTGCCCAAGACATATTTATTGAGTGAATGCATTGCTGTGGCCCTGGGGTGAGAAACTACGAGCAATGGCACACCGTGGAGGAATCCTGTGGGTAGAGTTAGGGATGTGCGGATTCTCCAAAGAAACAGGGCGGGGGTCATGGTGTGTAGACAAGGAGGATGCTGGGAGAATCACCGAGAGCTGGGACCCACTCTGTCCTGGGCATGTGTGTCCTTAGTCTGATACTTTATACCTTTATTCCTCACCCTCACAACACCCCAGGGAGGTACTAAGTAGCATTCCCATTTTTTAAAAATATATATTTTATTGATTTTTTTACAAAGAGAAAGGGAGAGAGAGAAACATTCCTCTGGGGATGTGCCCGCAACTAAGGTACATGCCCTTGTCCAGAACTGAACCTGGGACCCTTCAGTCCCCAGACCAACGCTCTATCCACTGAGCCAAACCGGTTTCGGTGCATTCCCATTTTACACTTGGGAAAACTAAGGCACAGAAGAGGCTGGGGAGCATATGAAGGTCACCGAGGGCTTCAGCAGAGGGTCCAGGCCTAGACTCACGCCTTTAGACTCTGTCACTGTGTTTATTCATCCCCACCCCACAGTGCTCACTAACCACCACAGCACCCCCTGCCCTGCTTCCCTGCCCCCCATGTCCCAGAAGCCTCCACCGTGTTCAACCCCGCGTTTCCTCCTGTTCCAGCTCCTCTTCCTGGCCGGCTCTGCGGGGCAGTCCTTGCCGGCCAGGAAGAGTTAACAAGGAGTGTTTGTAGCAGCCGCTGTCTCCAAGGAGAGGAGAGGACAGGGGAGGGGAGAGGCTCCACTGAGTCCGGCTGGCGGTGGGGCGAGGGAGGCAGCCAGCGGGACCTGTCCAGCCCTGGAGGGGAGACAGGCGAGTCCTCACTTCCATCGGTCCTGGCAGGTGGCGGACTCTGGGCCCACTGGGCAGCCAAAGAGTGAGGTTGCTGCAGGACCACCAAGTAGCGTTCGGGCAGGGACTGAGGAATGTGGGCAGGGGGCGGGACCTGGCCAGCCTGGTGGAGCGGCTGAAGCCGGTGGCAAGCGGCTGAACCTGAAACCTGAGGCCCTCCGAGGGCAGAAGGCTAAGCCCGGAGTCAGGGAGAACCAGCCCAGACCCAGCAGGGGGCGGGAGTGAAGACAAAGCAGCAGGAGGGAAGAGGTGCCCACCTCCTCCGCCACCGAGGGGCAAGCCATGTCCCAGCCCGGGGGACGCAGGAGGAGGCCTGGGACCCGGGGGCCTGCGGTGCGCAGCGTCCGGCCCTTTAAGTCCAGCGAGCAGTACCTGGAAGCCATGAAGGAGGACCTGGCCGAGTGGCTCCGGGATCTCTACGGACTGGACATCAGTGCTGCCAACTTCCTGCAGGTGCTGGAGACGGGCCTGGTGCTGTGCCGGCACGCCAACGCCGTCACCGAGGCTGCCCTGGCCTTCCTGGCTGCGGCACCGGCCCGCGCCCAAAGGCTGCCCGTGCCTCGGGCCGGGGTGTCCTGCAACGGGGCTGCCCGGCCAGGCACCTTCCAGGCCCGGGACAACGTCTCCAACTTCATCCGGTGGTGCCGCAAGGAGATGGGCATCCAAGGTACCCGGCCCGGCCCTCCCCTTCCCCAGACCCTTACCTGCTGGGCGCCCACCTCCTCTCTGAGGCCCAGGCTGCACTGCGGGTTAAAAGCCAGCGTCCTCCTTTCAGATTTGCCTTGGGCCAGCTCATCCCTCTTCATCCTTCAGTTTCCCCATCTGACAGTAAATCCTCAGTAAAGAAAGGTGTCACTGGATGATTCCTTCATTCAACCAACACATGTTGAGTTCTATCTCCTTTGTGTGAAGCACCGAGGACCAAGAGCTCTGGTCCCCAGTTCCCATGAGTTCGGGGGCTAGGATGGAGAAGGATGAGTGGGTAGATGCGTAAATTACAGCCCGTGGTGATAAAGGCTCAGGAGAGGTGTGTGAGAGCCAGGAGGAAACAGCTCCCTGACGAGCGGGAAGTGGCGGCTGAGCATCGGAGAAGGACATCTCGGCTGAGTCTTGAGGCAGGAAGTTTGGGGAAAGGGAATTCTCAGCAGGCACCAGCAGGGGCAGCACTGTTGGTGACCGGGAGAAGCTGCTGTGGGCGAGGGCAAGGGCTGGGGGAGGTGCTGAGAGAACACAGGACGTTAGGGCGGGGCCAGGGGTGCTGGGGCTTGTGAGACTGCGGGGAGGGAATGTCAGGGTCCCTCATCTCCTCGGCCCGGGGCCCAGCAGCAGGAGGGAGCTGGGTGTTGTGCCAACCTCCAGGCCAAAGGTGGTGGGTGTGAGGCAGAGGGTAGCAAGGCAGTGGGGGGCAGAGTTGGAGGCTAGTGTTTTACTAAGCATTTACTATGTCTGCAAAGACAACAATTCCATGAAATAGACCATGCCCCCATTTTACAGAAGAGAAGCCTGAGGGCTCAGAGACTAACCCCAGGTCACAGAGCTGGCAGGTGGGAGTGTCAGGCTCCCAGCCCCCGAACTGTGCTCAGCCCTGCCCCCTCCTACCTGGGCTGGAGGTGGAAGATGAGGGGCCTGGAGGCGAGAGGAGGAAGCAGGACACACCGCTTCTTGCTTCTGGACTCACCCGCCTCCGGCCAGACCGCAGGTTCCTCCGCTTGGCTGTGTCACCTCTTCCCACCCCCAACCTGCCCTCTCCTGTGAGCGGAGCCACCTTGTCTGCACTCAGTGCCCGAGCCATTCTGCCCAGACCCTTCGCAGGGGCCCGTTCCATCTGGGATCCTCGGACCCGGACTCCCTACCGCTGGGCTCCGGAAAGGCCAGCAGGGGCTCAGACTGCCTACCCACCTCCCCCCTTTCCCCCCTCCCCCCTCCCCCTTGTCAGAGGTGCTGATGTTCGAGACCGAGGACTTGGTGCGGCGCAAGAACGTCAAGAACGTGGTGCTGTGTTTGCTGGAGCTGGGACGCCGGGCCTGGCGCTTCGGGGTGGCGGCGCCCACGCTGGTGCAGCTGGAGGAGGAGATCGACGAGGAGCTGCGGCTGGAGCTGGCCCTGCCCCCGCCCGACCCCCCGCCGCCCGCGCCGCCCCGGCGCAGGCCCTGCCACTTCCACAACCTGGACCGGATGGTGAGGGCTCTGGCCTCGCCCTCCAGGCCCTGCCTTCCTTGGCCCCGCCTTCCCCTCGCCCCCCGCCCCCGTCCTCTCTGGGCCACCCCCTTTGTGAACCCCTGTTCCCACCCCACACTAACCCACAGAGTAGTTTAAAGTCTCAATCCTGATCGCAGACAGTAGTAGCTAAGCCTCGATTACGTTCTTATTATACATGCGGTACGTATTCTACACCTCGCTCGTTTAACCCCCGTGAGGTGGTTTTTCAGAACACAGTCCCTGGCACCGTCTCTGACACCTGGGATCAGCCTGAGTTGTGACTTTGGGAGAATTATTTGACCTCTCTGTGCCTGTGTTCCCTTCCTGTAGCGTGGGTAGTAACGGTACCTGGCTTCTATGACTGACATGAGTATTAGACACGAAAGTGCAGCTGACAGGTTCAGGTCAGTGTCTGGCAGAGGGCGCCTGCCACAGGAGTTAGCTCTTACTGTGATTAACCCTGTTCTACCACCCAGGAATTGGGATCTGGAGGTTTCTTAACCGGCCAGAGCCTGTGACACAGTGTAGGCAGGACTCTGATCCTGCCAGAGCCCGTCAGATTCCCAGAGCCACCTTCTTCACCATTCCACCACACCGCCCTCATCAGCTGCCCATGTGGGCGCTGGGCCACAGGTGGCCGCTGCAGGTCTTGTTCTTGCTGAGTCATTAAAAGTCTTCCCGACTCACCTCTCAGTCCCAGCCCTGCCCTCAGCTGAAGCCTTGGGCTGGCTATGGGGATGGGAAGGCCCCCCCCCCATTGGGCTTGGCGTGGCATGGGTGGTGAGGAGCTTGGGCACATGTGCAGAAGGAAGGCTGAACCCATGCCCACTGCCCACAGGTTCAGAACCTCGTGAGCCACTGCACATGCCCAGTTCAGTTCTCCATGGTCAAGGTGTCCGAGGGGAAGTACCGTGTGGGGGACTCCAACACCTTCATCTTCATCCGGGTAAGTGTTGGGACTGAGGCGGAAGGGCCCCAGGCTCAGCAGACTAGGATCTCCTTCTGTGGGACCCTGCCCAGGCCTGAGGGCTAGAATAGGAAGTCACCATTCTTCCCAACGGATCAGGTCTGGAGGCTTGCTTTCTCTCCCTGGAAAAATTCCAGAAGGTTCCTCACAAAGTTGGCAAGCCTATCCCCTGCTTCCATTAGGGCAGCCAGGACCACCCCCACCATCTGCCTCCAACGGAGCCTGATTCTGAGGGGGGGGGGCAGGCAGAAGTGAGGTATGAAGGGTCCACCCACAGGCCTGGCAGAGCAAGGGGCTTGAGAATCCCAACTTTGGGTCCAGGGCATGGCCAGCCACAGGGACCTCACAGTTCACCCCTCAGAGGCCTGGCTGGTACATTCCGCACTCTGAGCAGCAGTATAGGCTGACAGGTGCCTCCCCTACCTCCTCCACACTCCACACCTGGCTGTTCCTCTGCAGAAACAGTCTGTACCCAGGGGAATGGCCTGCAGCTCAGGGATATGGCCAAGCCCTTTGGGGCACAGGCCACCGCTGGGGACAGAGCCAGCTCCCTAGGCCCTCACCCAGACCCTGGGCCAATAACCCTGTGAACCGTGAAGGTGGTTGGGGCAAGGAGTTGAGGCCCCACTTTTCAACTGAGGAAATGGAGGCCTAGAGAGACTGTGACCGAGTGGCATGGGGCAGAGAGTCCCCGGATTCTTTGACACGCACACTGCAGAGCCAGGACCCCGTTTCTAATACAAGCATGCGCAGGGGAACCCTTTACCGTGAAGGGAGAGGAGGGGGCTCTGCGGCCAGACGGCACAATGCTTGCACGATGCCTGGTTTCACTGCGGGACAACCTTCTGTTTGACCTGCCTCCATCCCTGACAACATGTGTTATCTGAGGCCCATCACAGAGGAGACTCAGCTGGCACACGCCCAGCTACAAGGGAATATTTGCATGTGTACATGGGTGGGGTGTGTGCCGGGAACCTGCAGGCTGGTCCAGAAAGAGGGCACACTCTTACACTTGCTCCCTGCAGGTCCTCCGGAACCACGTGATGGTGCGTATCGGGGGCGGCTGGGACACGCTGGGCCATTATCTGGACAAACACGACCCCTGCCGGTGTACATCCCTCTGTGAGTCCCTTGAGAGTCCCCTCCCTGTGCCCTGGGATGGGAGGTGGAAGTGGAAGATAGGTATGAACTCCAGGGGCAAGAGGTGTGTGGGGTGGAGGTGGGGGTTGTGGAGGAAAGAAGATGCTGTAGGAGGTACAGGTGTGGTGCCCCCGCAGCCCTAGAAAGAAAGCCGAGCAGGCACAGTGCAATGCCAATTCCAGCCACAAGATGACGCCAAACACAGAGAATCAGCCTTGGGTCAGGGGGCATCTTGGCAGGGCGTAGGTCTGGCTGTGATGTCCAAGTGGTGGCACCCAGCATGACCTGGAGGGGTCTTTAGGCCTCCAGCAATCTCCACCAACACCTCAGGCCCCCTACTAAGCATTCATTCTGAGTAAAATATGTGAACTTGCAATACAAATGCAGCTTGAAATAAGTCTCCTGCTGAGCCCTCGCACCAGATTGCATCCCCCAAGCCCCTATAAGAACATCCTGGCACCGGTGCTGTCACTGTCCCTAGAGGTCCCACTGTCTCTAATGTGGGGTGGGGAGTGTGGAACAGCTGTGGCGAGAACCAGCAGCAGGAATTTCACCCTTTCCTCCTCTCCTCTCTGGGGGGCTGTGTGGGTAGCACACAAGCCAGGCAGCTTCCTGAAGCCCCCAGTCCCACCGGTGCAGCACGAGGTGAGGGTGCTGGATGAGCCCTGGCAGCCACAGCCCGCGATGACCATCAGCCGCTCTCAGAGCCCACTGCCCCCCGTGGACTGGAAGACATATACTGCTTCCGGCCGGAAGCTGAGGCCCCCTGCCTCCTCCCCCACATCTCGCAGTGAAGGGGGAGCAGGGGCAGGGGTCCTCGGAGAGACAACACCATTCCTAAGGTACAGGAGAGGGAGGGCAGGGCCTCTTTCTTCTTTGGAGCCCACATTCTCAGAGGGCACCCCACCCCAAGATAAAGGAAATGAGTACCTTGGCAGTACCCGTACCCCAACAAGAACTCTGGTGTTCAGAACCAAAAAAAAAGCACCCAGTACCTTTGGGATTATCTAGTTACTTCATGTGCTCCCATTTCACAGATGTGGAAGCTGAGGCCCATAAAAGGAACAGGCTTATGCAAGACCTTTCTGCCATTTCATGGTAGAGCAGACACTAAGGCTTCCCTGCCACCCAAGACTGGTGGCCTGTAGTTGCTGGGTTTGGAGTAACCCAGGGTGCAGACCAGGCTGCTTTCTACCGGCTACAAGGGAATGATGGAGAATAAAGTTAAAGAGTATTTGCCATAAGGAATTCCCTTGGACAGACACAGAGGGAGAGGGAACATCTGTTTCCTTCCACAGGAAGTCTGGCCCCCTTAGAGTTCTGGTTGGGGAAAGGCCATCCCTTTCCAGAGCCAAGGGCTAGATTAGGTGGCCCTGCCAGCCTTGTGATTCTCCCTTTCAGGTGCCAGGAGAAGCCACCCACCCCACCTCAGAGGCAGCTGCCAGCTGGGGACAGCTCACCCAGCCTCCAATCCTCAGCCACCCCCAGGGGCCGAGACCCACAGTGCACCTCCTCAGGGAAGAGAGAGGACAGACACCCCCCTGAACTCCCCAGGAGAAGGACTCCTACTTCTTGGGTTCATGAGGAGACAGACAGCTGGGGAACCCATTCCAGAACCTCCACCTCCCAGAGACTCCGAGCCCCTGAGGCTACTCCCAAAGGGACACCAGCAAGAGGACCATCTCCCCTGCCTCGTTACTCCAGTTCATCAGCCAACCCCATGCAAGCCAGGAAGCCGCTTCGGGGTGATGCTTCCTCCCAGCTCAGGGGGCCAGTGTCTGTCCGTTCTCCATCCCCTGTTCGAGGACCCACCAAGATCGCTGTCCAGCAGGCCCCCGCCCGACCTCCCGCTCCAGGTACTGCCAGTGGAGGTCTCACCACAGAACCGGAAAGAAGCTCCATACCCCCAGGGGCCGCGCCTGGAGTCCTGGCTGGGTCCAGTCATGGGGACTTCTCTGTGGAAGGAAGGCAAGGGGTCCGGAAGCTGGACACCAGGGTGACAGCAGAAGCTGGGGAGTCCCCAGGCCTGGATACGCCCCTGACCCTGGGTGGGATCAAGCAGCCAGCCATCTGCCATGGCCTTGAGGAGGAGCTTTTGGCGGACATGAAGCTGCTAGAGGTGGGCACTGCCCACCCCCTGGGCCCAGGTCCTGGGCTCATCCCTCGCAGTGGAGTCTATGTCCCCAGCCTGGGTGGGCGGTGGCCTGAGCCAGGGGGTCCTTACGACAAAGTCATCCAAGAACTGGCTCGGGGCCCTCCAGCCCTCATCAAAGTGGACCTGGGAGCCTGGAAGGCTGCCCCTCGGGGCTCCCCTCAGCTGGCAGTTTCCACAGGCCCAGCAAGCCCACAAGGGAAACTGGGAGCCCGAGGGAGTGGGCCCAGTTCAAAGGCAGCCCCGAGTGCCAAGGACACCAGGATGAGGAAGGTCCCAGCTCCAGGGGGGCAGGGCTGCTCAGCCCCACCCGTATTTGCCAGCCTGGAAGCCCCCACACCTTCACCCTTGGACCCAAATTCCCACCAAGCCAAGGAATGTCCAGGCCGGGGCAAGAGGACACTGCGGAAGCCCCAGAGGGTACCGTCTATCTACAAGCTGAAGCTGAGGCTCAGGATCCGGCCGCGGAGAGACCACAGGCCCGACAAGCGACCTTCACAAATCCCTAAACCCCTGGCCTATCTCCGCGTGGGTCCGGCCCAGGCGCCCCCAAGCGGCAGGCTGGAAAGAGTGTCAGTGCTGGGTGGGAGGGGAGGGGAGGCAATTCTGGTGGATGGAGCCTGGGCCGGGGATCAGGAGGAAGGAAAGGAGGAGAAAGAGCCAGCCATTCCGCTGGAGAGCAGACCCCAACGTTCAGAGAGCCTGGGGGCTCAGCAGCTGGATCCCCTGCCCCTCGAGGAGGAGTCCTGGGTCTAAGCAGGGGCTTCTCATCCCGGAGCCAGCGAAAAGAATGCCCAGGTAGCCCTCGGGATCTCAGCTGCAGAACAGAAGGAAGGCTCCCTCAGCCAGATAGAGGGCTTTGGCCAGGAGGGGTCAGAAGACAAATAGAGCATCAATCAGCTCAGACTAGCAAATGGGACAACCCACCATCTCCATTCCAACTCCAGAACTGGGACAGGGGCAATGAGGCCACCCTATATCTTGTCACCCTCCCCCAGAACTGCTCCCCAAACTCCTGTCCTTAGGCCATGCCCACTGTTTGCACAATTCTTATAAGTTATTAAAGATGGGTGGGGTCTGTCCTGAGTCTCCAGCTTGAATCACTCTCTCTAGGGCTGTCGTGAAGCAGGAAAGGGTAGCTTCAAACATTCTCCCACTGGAGGGAAGAGGATCAGGGAGGGAGCTGAGGTGAGAGAGGCCATCTTTCTCTTCTGAGGTTCAGCCCACCCTGTCCCCAGAGGTGGCTGGTGCATCAGCACCACGGACAGGGGCAACGGCCACCAACACAGGCTCCTGTGAGACCTCAAAGCTCGGCTCTGGGGCGTGGGGACTGAGAGCTCTAGAGTCAAGAGGGATGGTTAACATATCTGCACCCGTGAAGTGATGACAAAGGGATGACAGAGGCTCAGCGGAAGTGAGACAGACACGGAGGCAGACACTGGGATCGAGTCCAGTTATGCAAGTTGTCCTGCGCGTGGCGGAGGGAGATGTGCTTCCCTCTGGAGGGTTTTGATGGGTGGAAAGGCTCAGAGGGGTAGATGGAGAGGAGAGGAGTCCCATCCTCTGCCCCCTGGTTCTTCTGGCTGTCCTGAGTCTCCAAACTCAGGCCACCCCATCACCCTGGCCCGGCAGAGCTCTGCAGGGAGCTCCTTCCTTTCCACGCTCAGAAACTGAGCCCACACCTTGTACAGAAACGAGGGAAAACACTCCCTGGTTTTTAATCTGACTTCTGTTCACAGCGCAACGGGCGTCACACACACTTCCAGACCCTGTGGTGGGAAACCCTGGGTGGGCGGGGGGAGGTCGGGAGAAGGACAGAGACTCAGAATGGGGGTGGAGGAAATAGAAACCAAAGACCTGGGGGAGCGGAGGGGGTGAGGTGGGACAGGCAGGCAATACATTCCAATGGCTCCCACAGGGGCAGCCGGGGGCCTGGGTCCCCCACCCTCACTTCAGGTGCCTCAGAGCTAGGGGCTACGGTGGTGATGAGATACTGCCGTCCCTTAGCCTGTCCCCCTGCTGAACCAGGGAGCAGGGTGCAGGGGATGATGGGGGCAGGCCCTCTTCCATACCCTCCCAGCCACTCAGCGTGTGGGGGAGGGGAGCCACCTCCTCTGCTTCAGAGGGAGGCTCAGAGGGCAGGTCACTTGCCCCGAGTCATGTAGCACAACAGGGCCTAGAACCAGGGACCCTGGACTGCCCGGGTCAGGGCGGTCATTGTAGGGCTGTGCTACCCGGGTGGGTGGAGGGGGAATCAGCTGGGAAATTCCTCGATTCCCTCTCACACTAGATCTGGATGATGAGCTCCCCACCACGGCCCCTCCCCCAGACTCCTCTCCATCACCGCTCCGGGCTACCCGATTTCCTGGTCTGTGAAACAAAGCTGGGCCAGGTCAAGGCTGAGATGTTCTATCTGCCCCTCTTCTAACAAGGAACCTTGCTGTCCTCCCGTCAGCCCAGGGCTGAGGGCTCAGCCTCAAGGAGAACTTGGCCTGGGGGGGCAGGGGGGTAGGGAACACGCACCATTTATGGCCTCCAAGTCCCCCAGAAATCCCTCAGGCCGCTCCTGGCACCTTCATCGTTATTTTTGTTATTTCTAAGTCAATACAAAACGGACAGTGATCAGCTCTGGTGAGGAGAGGTAGAAACCCGGCCAGGCAGCCGGAGAAAACGGGGTTCAGTGAGTCAGGGCACGGGGCCAACTGGTGTTGGCACAAGGAAGTGTAGATCCTGAGGGCCTCCATCCAGGAGTGGGGGGGTAGGGGAGAGGAAGCGGGCATATCTCCCTCAAGCAAGGGGTCCCCATAATTCTTTTTCTGCCTCTACCCCTCCCCAGATTAATCAGGGTAACCTGAGATTCAAGCAGGGGCATCTGATTGGGGTGGATGGAAAAGCAAGAGCCTTTGCTGGCATAACCTGGGCCCCCACCCCCACCCTGGGAACCAGCCTGCCCCCCACAGCTCCCCAAACCCAACATCCCCCAATCGAACACCACCCAATCCAGGAAGGAACAGGAGGCTGGAACCTGGCATCATGGAAGTAAATCTCTCCTTGGGGGGACTCCCTCTCCACGCTCTGTCAGGGGGAAACGTTTTAACCCAGGGGGGTGGTCTGGCTTTGGGGTCAGGAAGGGGGTGAGGGGCACCCGGCAGGGACGGACCATCGAGTTAAGGCTGGAAGGTAGGTTGTTGTGTTCTCGCTCGGGGCTGCTGGGTGGGGAGGTCTCCCTGGGGAGGGCAGAGCTCAGCTTTCTCCCCTTGACTCATCTGGGACCTCAACCCTCGGACCGAACCGCACGTGGTCCTCGGACCATCTCTGGGTCCTGCGCCGTTGGTGGTGCTGCTGCGGGCCAGAGGCGGCACCAGCATCTGCCCCAAGGGGGTGAAGAAATGAGAGCCCTGTGAGCTGAGCTGGGGGCGGGGAGGGGGACCAGAGAGGGGGTGAGACCAAGAGACACCTGGGCAGACCGATGGGCACGGGAGGAAGGCGCGGGGCGATGACAGACGCACTCTCTGGAGAGGACTGGGGGTGGGGGCCCGGCTAAGGCAACACCTCCCCACCCCCACCCTCCATTTCCTGCGCGCACCCGGGCCCCCAAAGGCGGCGGCGCCCCCTGCGGCCAGGCGGGGTACTGCGCTAACTACAGCCCTAAAGGAGTCGTCCCAGGAAGACGGATTCGAGAGACAGGAGGACGGGGCCATGGGGGGAGGCTGCCTCTCGCCCCCCGCCTCTCACCGGGGGGTGCGTGGCTGCGGTGGGGGGGCGTTTCCGGCCCGGGCCGCCGAGTGCTTTTCCTGCCGCTCGCTGCGCCGGCCGGGCCGTCCCCGGAGGAAGCCGCCCGGCGGTGCGGTGCGGTGCGGGGCGGGGCGGTGCGCGCAGCGGACGCGGGCGCCCCAGGAGCTGGCGGGGTGGGCGCGGTCACATGATGGCGCAGCGGTTGCGGCGCAGCGCGCCCTGGAAGCGCAGGGCGGCGTGCACGTGTTTGCAGCGGGCGCAGCCGACGCTCTTGAGCAGCTCGCTGAAGAGCAGCAGGATGTGCCAGTTGTACTTGGCCGAGCACTCCACGTAGCCACACTTCCACGTCTTGCGCACCAAGTGTGACACGTTCCAGCGCGGGATCACGCGTCCGCGCTGCAGGTCCCGCTTGTTGCCCACGATGATGATGGGCGTCTCTGAGGTGCCAATCACCCTGGGGACGGGGGGGAGAGGTGGGACTCTCAGAACTCCACCAGGGTCGCAGCCACTGGGCTTCAATGAAGGCAGGCTGTGCCTGGCCAACCATAGTGCTACCACCCTACGTCTGTCCCAGGCGCAGGGCTGAGCTCTGGAGTTACATGACGTTCTCTCGTCTGCACCATCGATCCACCAGGTGGGCACTCGTGTTAGCCCCATTTTACAGATGAGGAAACTGAGGCTTACACGGTCACTGGCCTGGTCATGCAGCTGAGGGGCCCTGGCAGTCTTGTTCCTGGAGCCCCCGATCGAACCACTAGCCACCCCCTGGTAAGGATCCCAAAATGAGTTAACGGGAGTGGGGAACAGCAACATGTCATGAGTGAGTGTGTGTGTGTGACTGGATGTGTGGGGCCTGAGGGGACTTCCTCTGCATCCCTCCACTGCGCCCTTTCCCTGGGAACTGGCTAGCCCTCGGGCATCCACTGAGGAGGCAACGGACTGTGTCCTGGGCCCTCACCTCGTCTCTAGGATCTGCTGGCGGATGGTCTTGACGTACTCAAAACTGTCAAAGCAGCAGATGTCGTAGACCAGGATGTAGGCGTGGACACTCCGGAGTCCCCTGCAGCAGGCGTCTGCCCACTCCTGCAACACCCCAGGAGGGCCAAGGTTAAAGCAGCCAGGAGGGCTCCCCTTCTCCCCAGCCACCTCCAGCCATAGGCGGACAGCACTCTCACCTGCCACTGCACCTCAAGCCTTTCACACCCACCTATCCCCCGGAAGCCAGGGCCAGGGCAGAATGGAACTCAGTGCTCTGGCCTTCCGACCCTAAGCTGGGATAGGGCAGGTCACACTATCTGACCTCGAGGACCACTACACGGCCCTGTGCATATCGGCAGCGGTTGAAATAGTCTCCATCTGCCCTAACTGGTTTGGCTCAGTGGATAGAGCATCGGCCTGTGGACTGGAAGATCCCAGGTTTGATTCTGGTCAAGGGCATGTACCTTAGTTATGGGCACATCCCCAGTGGGAGGCGTGCAGGGGACAGCTAGTCGATGTTTCTAACTTTCTGTCCCTTTCCCTCTCTCTCTGTAAAAAAATCAATAAAATAAAAAGAAATAGTCTCGCCAAGACTGGTGTGGCTCAGTGGATAGACCGTCGGCTTGCGGACTGAAAGGTCCCGGGTTCGATTCCGGTCGGGGGCATGTACCTTGCTTGCGGGCACATCTCCAGTGTGGGCTGTGCAGGAGGCGGCTGATCGATATCTCTCTCTCATCGATGTTTCTGACTTTCTATCCCTCTCCCTTCCTCTCTGTGAAAAATCAATAAAATATATTTTTTTAAAAAAAGAAGTAGTCTTTATCTTTAAAAAAGAATTGATTTCAGAGGGAGCGGATGAGGAGAGATAGAAACACCAATGATAAGAATCACTGATTGGTTGCCTCCTGCATGGCTCCCCACTAAGGATCAAGCCCAAAACCTGAGCATGTGCCCTGACTGGGGACTTGAACCATGACCTCCTGGTTCATAAGTGGATGCTCAGCCACTGAGACATGCCTCCTGAGCAAAACAGTCTCTAACTTCTAAGGCTTAGTTAGCGCTAATGCCTCCTCCTCCAAGAAGCCTTCCTACAAGCTACTCCCTTAATCTATGTGTATATACCTTGGTTACAACTGTTTCCATCTCCAGATCCCCACTTCCGTGAGCTCCTGAGAGAACAAGAACCAAGCCATCCTCATTTTTATGTAACTTCTCCTCCTCCCCACTCAGTACCTTGCACACTATGTTGGCTCCTAGCAGGCTCCTTAAGGGCGCACTGCCTAACCGGTGAGCTCTCCATGGTCCTGAACCTCACTTAGCCCACACTAGGATCAGCGCAACTCCTGTCTGTCAGGCTGCCCTGAGATTGCTATCTGATGTTCCCTTCTGTAGGTTCCACTCTGCCCGTGGACAGAAGGAGAAGGTCTGAGAAGACTGAGACTGGATACATAGTCGGGGCTGGTGGACAACAGGGCCCCAGGGAGCCGGAACTTCCTGAATGTTTGTGGCAAATTCTCAGGGTGGGGTTGCAGCTCAAGAGGAATAGACCCATGGAAAGTCTGAGTGCACTAAAGAGAAAGTTCCTTAAGAATTAATTAGCTAATTAACTTGCCAGCAGATGGCAACTGCAAGAGCGGTTTAAGGCAGCTAGTGTGTGGAAAGAGCATGGACTCTGAAGGGGGGGAGGTAGAGGACTCGGGGCCAAGGGGAACCAGGGTCTCCTCCTTTGAGGGGCCAGGAAAAGATGAGAAGGAGATGCAGTATGTCTCCTGTGCCGGCCTGTGAGTTGAACTGGGGCAAAGACCAGGCATCAAGGAGGACTACGGCAGGTTCTGCACCTCAGAGCAGGAATAAAAAGGAAAAGACTTTGGTGGTGGTGGTGGAGAGTTGTGTCTGACTCCTGAAAGGGACTTCCCAACTCAAAGGCTTAGAGGCTGCTGCCGTGGATTTCTCCCGGGAGATGATGTGGCATCTTTTCTTTGTGCTGAGTTTTAACTTGGGTGCAGAAGGAAACACCGAGGACAAAGCTAAACCGGTAGGAAGCCATTAACTGGCTCCTGGGGCCAGGGGAAACAGCATTCCGCCGGACACAGCGAGCCCAGGACCCACATTTGTACAGGGTTCCTCCCCCAACCCACACAGGGGCGATTAGTGGCGAGTGGGAGGAATGGGGAAACAGGCACAGAGGTGCCGGCCCCCTTCCAGCTCTCTGCTGGGGAGAGGGAGCAGCTGCCAGCCTTGCAAGGTGACAGCACCACCTCTTCCACCTCTGCCCCAACATGCTGACTCCTCCAGGAGGCCTCCAGGCTGCCTCCCACCCACTTCTCCCTGGAGGCTCCTAAAAGGGGGAGGAGGAAGACTCCCGATTGGCTGGCTTGTCCCTTCACCCTTGGTTGAAGGGAGGAGGCAAGAAAGCTCAACTTTCCTTCCCGCTTGTTCTAGGAAGGGTTCCAGGTGGTAAAAGACCATCTCGGGGCCCTGTCCAAACGCAAGAAGGAGTGATGGAAACTGAGTCCAGCTCCAAGGACCGAGGAGATGAGGGAGGGAGGTTCAACACCTGGGCCTCACCCGTGCACTCGTGCACTCGCTGCTGGAGCCCTCTAACCTCAGCTTCCTTCTCTGGCAGGAAGGAGGAGAGGGGGCTGCGGGAGGAACAACCGAGGCTCAGACCAGGAAACCCCACTCTCCTGGGCTGATTTCGCCTGGAATTGGGAAGGAGTGTGTTTTTGTTCTGTTGTCAGGTGGTGCCATCAGGATACTTGGGTTTTATATTTGTTACTTGTGCTCCAGGAGTGAAGTCTTGGACATCCTAAAGAGTCCAAAACTCAGGGTCAACCAGAAAGAAAAAGATCAACAATCCAATAGGAAGATGGGCAAAGGGCATTAATAGTTGTCAGAAAAAGAAATATAAAGGCCCTTAATGCAAATAAAAACGACACAGAGACTATCAAATCTCATCTATCGGACTGTCAGACAATGCACTCTGAAGACAAGGCTTTGGGGAGCTCTGGCTGGGTAGCTCAGCTGGTTAGAGCATCGTCTTGATACGCCAAGGATGCGGGATCGGTCCCTCCTCAGGGCACATACAAGAAGCAACACATGAATGCATCAGTAAGTAGAACAATAAATTGGTCTCTCTCTTCCTCTCCCAAATCAATAATAAAAAAAGCTTTGGGGGAAACAGCACTCATGTAAGTTTACAGATGGGGAGGGGAGTCTGACACCTTCCAAACTCCAGGTGCATTTACCCTGGATCTAAGCAATGCATTTCCAGAAATTCGCCCCACGCACGGGTATGTCTCCCATGTACTAAATGACTATGTACAAGGCTGCTCACTGCAGCACCGTCTGAAACAGCAAAAGATGGGAAACAACCCACTTGCCCAACAAGTGGGGAACTGCCTAGCACATCTCTCCAATGGGCGACAGCGTGGTCATAAAAAGAGAATGAGATGACCCCTAGGAACTGGCATGGAAAGATCTTCCGCTTCTAACATTCAGTCAAAAAAACAAGTTCCAGAACAGTGTTGTTTTTAAATGTAAGAAAGGAAGTGGAATAAGATCACATTTTCTTATTTGTATAAAGAAACACCAGAAGTCTGAATAAAAAATCCCCAAAACAAGGAGAGTGGCTTTAGAGAGTGGGGCAAGAATCAGGGTGAAGTGAGCAGGGGTGGGACTGAGATTTCTCGGGGTGTACCTTTTTTTTTTTTAACCAACGTTGAATTTTTAAATTGTGTCTTACCTAGGCCAAACTTGAAATTAAATTAAAGTGAATTACACAATGAAACGTGAAAAATACACAACGCTCGATGTGCCAGCCTGGGTTGAGATCAGAGACTCAGGCTACTGTTAAAGTCTCCTTTGGAGACCAAGACCCTGACCCACGGCTCTGACCTCGCTGCTCTCAAGGGGTGTTCGCCTGAATCAGGCTGTTGTCTTTGGCGCTGATCCCGCCAACCGGGATGGCAGAAACAAGTGTCCATGAGGCTAGGCCCAGGCCCTCAGTGCTGAGCCTGAGTCCCTCCCCAGCTGTATCTGCACAATCACCATTGGCCAAGCCATGGTTCCTGCCTTCCTGCCTCCACCACTGTGCTATCCTCCTTCAGAGCAAAACCTCTGGCGAGAGGCTGCCTTCCGTGGGCCAAGTGGCTTAGAGCTCCCCAGGGACCCCACCCTCTGAAGCCAGAAGCAAAGAGAAGGAAGGAGGATTGGTCCCTGCAAGCCTGCGGAAGGAGCTCTGTACGCGCGGCACAGGGACAGCTGAATCCAGCCCCTGGGGAAGGGTGCCAGCAGGCCAGTCGTGAGAGCAGGGACAGAGCATCACATGAGAGTAAAGCGCCTTGGGCAAGAGACCTGTCTCTGAGAACGCACCTTTTCCAGGTCTGGGCCTTTTCTCCCGCTGTCCACCTACTGACCTTCCCACCCCAGTGCCCACTCCAGAGCCTGGCACACATTATAAATAAAGCTCAGCAAGTATCTGCAGAATAAACCAGCACACAATGGATTCCTGGTACGGCTCTAAGCATTCCTGGTGGCTCACGGTGCAGCGTGGAGCTGGAGAGGGTTGGAGTCCACTGCACCCTGACCCTTCCACTGCCCCCCACCCATCCACAGTCCCCACCCCACCCCTGTCCCCCACTCTTCCACTGCCCCCCACCCCTCCACTGTCCCCCACCCTTCCACTGCCCCCGACCCTCGTGGCCCTCGGACCTGCAGCGTGTTGACAGGGAAGGCGCTGATGGGCGGGAAGTCGAGGATCTGGAGGTCGTGCACGTGGCCGTTCATGACGACAGCAGGCAGGTAGAGGCGGCGGGTGGTGGTGGGTGCGCAGACCTCGCTGAACTCGTTGTACAGGAACTGGCGCACGATGGCACTCTTGCCCACGCCTCGCGCCCCCAGCACGGCCACCCGGTAGGTGGAGACCATGCCTCTCGCCCCACGCCGCCACCGCGTCCTCGCCGCTGCCTGGGGCTCCCCCGGGCTGCATATTCCAGGGGCTGGGGGCTCAGCCGCCGTCAGGACCAGTCATCGCTGCCCCTGCCCGCCCTGGGCCCTCGGCGGCCTCCACCGGGACTGTGGGGACAAGAGGTGGCTGGCTGGAGGGGCTTTGCTGAAGGGGCGTCAGCCACTCAGAATGCTTCCTCTGCCCAGAACCCCTCTCTGATCTGAAATCCTCCCCACCCTCACCGCATTCTCTCCCGTCCTCCCACCACAGGGGATGAGGCGACTCCTGGCCAACGGGACGTGTCTGGGTCTCCCCCGCAGGGGTGAGCCCGGGCCAGTGTGTCTCGGTGGAGGCGCTGCTGGCATTTCTTAGAGGGAGAATTCTTCACTGGGCAGGACTGGCACTGCAGGTCCTTTCACATCCCCAGCTGCCAGCTGCAGCAGCCTCCAGTCACCATGACAACCCAAAGCCCCCCCCCCCATTTCCAAATGTCCCCATTGACACCCCTGGACTAGATGGGCTCTTGGCTCTGGAGGGCAACACTTGTTGCGCTCTTGCTCTGTTAGTGTGCGTGCCCACAAGGATGCCCTCAGTGAATGCGACATCCCTAAGGGCAGGGGCTCCCACTTTAGAGAAGGCTCCGAGGAAGTAAGAAGTGTGCCCAGAGAATGCCAGCTGCTCCTTGCTACATGTGGCAGTACTTCTTCCAAGTTAAGTGCTTTCAGCTGGTAAGTGCCCACAGGCCAAGGGTTGCATCTGAGTCTCTGGCAACCCCCCGAGCTCAGAGGGCCTGGCACACAGCAGGTGAGCCAGCAGCCAGGCCCGGGCTGCTACAAGGCTGGACCTCGTCACAGAGTCATTAGCTCCCTGCTTGCTCCGTTTCAGGGACTTTAGAGCTTGGGCATAAACCACAGCTGTGTTTTCTAGCTGTGGGTCTGTGGGCAAATCACCTGCCCAATCGGAGCCACACTCTGCACATATATTAAATGGACCCACAGCCCCTACTTCTGGGAACATCTATGCAAATGTCCTAGCTTTTTTAGGGAAGGGTTTGGGGGGAGGATGCCAGCTACTCCTTGCTACACTGTCGTGACCAAGGAGACAGGCCTGAGACATTCTGTTTGGGGACTCTTCCCAGGAAGGATGAGAGCAGAGCCTGCAAAGGGGGTGCAGGGGAGATGGGTTTTCTGGATTTTGATAGGGCCCTGCTTTTCAGGCTGCATGTATGTTTTCTGTGTGGATGCATGCTCTTTCCACAGACCGCTGAATGCACTGTGGTCTTTCCTAGTCCAGAGGACCGAATCCACTAGGTCCTTGTACTGGCAGCACAGTACGTAAAGGGCGGGATTTGGGGTGAGACACACCAGGGTTGGATTCCCAGCTTTGCCACTCAAGTGTGACCTTGGGCATGTGGGGTGGTTGTACAGGTAAGGCCAGGCGCCTGGCACAGAGTAGGTGTGCAGGGAAGAGTGGTCATTGCTATGCACCTCCGTCTAAGGTTGTAGGACCTCTTAGCAATCCTGGAACGGGTCACCACCCACTGTGGTTGACAAACATGCTTTGTGTGTGTGTGTGTGTTTGTGATTCTTTCCCCCGTTTTACTGACGGTAAAGACAAGAACCAGAAACACCCCCAGACTCAGGGTCATGACCACAGAGCCAGCTGAGCTGTCCACTACTAGCAGGACTCTGATCGCCTTCCTGCCCCATGCAGTGTCTTCTCCTCAACAGGTGCTTACGGCTCCCAACTGGGGTAAGTACCAGTCCCTCCGCCCCACAAACCCCTCCAGGCCCTCAGCCCCGCGGGCACCCCTGGACACTGCCAGCTTGGCAGAGAACCTCACTGGGTTAATTACATAACCAGACAAGCAGGTGGGGAGGGGGACGTCCGAGGGCAGGTAGCGAAGACAAGGAATCCAACAAGAGTCCTCTGCCTCTCTGGGTGGCAACTCAGAGGTATCTCGGGTGTCCCCTGCCTGCAAATCCTCCTGGACACACTTCCTGCCCAGAAACCAGCCCTTCAGGGGGAAGAGCGGGGAAACAAAAGCGGGTCACGGTGCTGGCGCCAGGAAGCGTGCAAGGGAGGCCCCTAGGCTGGGGCAGCCTCCGGGAACTCACCAGGCCCAAGGGTGGCCCTGTCCCTGACTCTGAGGCGGCCGGCGCCCCCTCCTCCTTCCCAGGCAGGGGTCCCGGTCTCAGCGTCTCCTAATCCCACCTCCCCAGCAGGCGGGGTGCCGGGCTGTCCGGAGCAGCAGGGCCGGGCCCCGGGGCGCTCCCTCCCCAAGGCCTGCGCTCTGCAGTGAGTCTGCAGACAGCGCTCGCCGGGAAGAGCCTGGGGACTCACACAGGGGCCCAAGCCGCCTCCGCTCCCCCCCCCCCCCACCCCGGGCCTGGAGGCCGAGTCTCTGCCCAGACGAAGGACCGGGCTTTCCGGGTCCCGTGGGCCGAGTCCCCGTCTGCCGGCCGCGGTCCCCACCACGTTCCCGTGCGAGTGGGTGGGTGGGGGCTTTGAAGGATGCTGGCCTGACCTGATTGGTGGGAGTTTTGGGGGGAGGAATGCTAGCGCCCAGCCGGATCTCCGCCTCCAGCACCTTGCAGGCATCCCGCAGGCACCCCGCACCCCAGCTCCAGCTCTCACGTGGCAGCCCCGCGCCGCTTCCCCGCCAGCCCGCCGGCCCCCTCCGCCCTCCGCGCCCAGGCACCAGTCGCCCCAGCCATACCCCCTTCACCGACCCCCCGACCCCCGCGTCACCCCCTCGGCCCGACCCAGCCGACCCCTGACCCGCCCGCGCCCCCCGCCTCCCGCCGCTTACCCGGGGCCGTCTTAGCTGCCCCAGCCCTGGGGCCGCGCTCCCCCCGGGCTCCGGCGCTGCCCCCGGCTCCCTGGCCCGGGGGGAGGGAGGAAGGGCGCCCCGGCTGCCCTGTCGGGGCGGGCTCAGAGGCGGGCGCGGGGGGCAGGTAGTGCGGGCGCCCAGGGTAGGCACCTCCAGCCCCTGCTCCCTCGGAGCGCGCCGCCCGCTGGCGCTGGGCGGAGGGAGGAGGGAGGAGGGACGCGGGGCGGGGCGGGAGGGCGGGGGAGCGGGGCGGGGGGGGCATTCCGCTGGGTCCCTGAGCCTGACACATTCATCTGGACGACCCTGGTGGGATTTCTTAATCCTGGGGGGACCTCCCTTCACCCACTGGGACTGTGCCGGCGGCGTTTGGGCTCTAACCCGGAGGGGGGCTGGGAAGAAGGGCCCAGGCCATCTGCCTCGCCCCAGACCAGGCTTGCTCAGAGCAAAGCCGCTCTGCTCCCACCGAACGGCCTCTGCGACCCTAAAAACAGCTGCTCCTTCTCCTCTGCAGGCTGGGAGAGACCGGGGGTGAGGGCAGAACCACCCAGGCATTTATTCTGGAACAATCGTTATCGGCGTCTTTATCAGTAGCTAACATTGAGGAGCACCTACTGTGCGCCAGGCAACGTGCTCCGAGCTGTGGCTGTATTCTCACATTTCCCCCTCACAATTCTGTGAAGTGTCATGTTTATCCTGTTTGTTTTTTAAAATATATTTTATTGATTTTTTACAGAGAGGAAGGGAGAGGGATAGAGAGTTAGAAACATCAATGAGAGAGAGACATCGACCAGCTGCCTCCTGCATGCCTCCCACTGGGGATGTGCCCGCAATCAAGGTACGTGCCCTTGACCCGAATCAAACCTGGGACCCTCCAGTCGCAGGCCGACGCTCTATCCACTGAGCCAAACATTGGGAGTCCCCAGCGGGGCAGCCGCTGAGGAGCTTGGAATGGGGGTCCCGGTCCAGCAGAGGGACCAGCAGCAGCCACGCTGGGCTCGGCGCTGTGTGCCAAGCCAAGGTTCTGAGGAAGGCGGAGGGAGTGGCCAACTAGTTAGAGGAGTCCCTGGAGGCACCTTTCGGGGAAGGAGCCTTGAAAGACATGGACTTGGGGTGGGGATGTTGTCACAGGGAGAGGAGGCCTGAGAGTGAGTCCAGGGCCAGATCGGCACGCAGGGGCAGGAATCGTGGTGAGGGACAGGGAGCCAGGTTGGTTGAGGTAACAGGCCTTGATTGGCGGTAGGAGTTTGGACATAGCGCTGTGCTGGATGGGAAGGCACTGAAGGTTTGTTTTTGAATTTGTTATTCTCACCCAAGTGTATTTTTTCCATTGATTTTTTTTTTTTTTTTTAGAGAGTGAAAGGGAGGGGAAGAGACACAGAGAGAAACATTGATGTGACAAAGACACATGACTGGTTGCTTCCCAAAGGCGTCCTGACCAGGACTGGGGATCAAACCTGCAACTGAGGTACATGCCCTTGACTGGAATCCAACCTGGGACCCTCAGTCCATGAGCTTACCCTCTAACCACTGAGCTAAACGGCTAGGGCCACTAAAGGGTGTTGAATCGGGGTGGCCACCTGGTCCCAGTTGTATTTTAAATGCGGGGGGGGGGGGGGCTGGGAGGCGGAGGAGGCGGAGCTCTGAAATACCTGCCTTTGCCTCTGGGACCCAGCATCGCCCACTGGCACTTGCTACTATTCGTGGCCATGGTCCCCTCACAGAACCAAGTCCTCCTCCTCACTGGGTCTACATTGGGCACCTTCCCGATTGCTCCCTCTTCTCTCCTGTCCAGACGGAAAGCACAGTGGTTATGAGCCGGAGTTCAGAATCAGACAGATCGGGATCTAGATCCTGGCCTTGCCACTTACTGGGACTGAAGGCAAGCAACTGGAACTCTCAGAGCCCCAGCTGCCGCGTCTGAGGAACGGGAGATGTGATCCCATGGCAAAAAATGGGCTGCGCTGTGTCAAGCCCTTAACGCAGCCCCTCACATGTACGAGTTTCATGGGGCCTTTTCCTGTTCTCTCTCAGACACACAGCCGCTCACAGAGGAACGTGAGCCCCACCTGGGGAAGTTCCTATTTATTCCGGGTGGGCTCCCCAGGGGTTAGGTGGGGGTGGGGAGGAAGTTCGTGGCAGCAGCTAAAAGCAAAAACAAGGCCCAGAAGGATGGTGCTTCCCCCTGGAGAGCCGCTTGGGAGGTGGGGGGTTGGGAAGCAGGTTCACTGGGCCCCTGAGATCACAACAGTCACCTAGTGCCTCCTAACTTGATTAAACCATCCGGGGCACTATTTACCCTCCCCCCCCCAATATCTGAAAATCTTTCATTCTTACTCTCCCCAGGGTCCTAAGCTAAAGCCTACTCCTCGGGGCCGTAACACTCCATTCCGGTTCTATCAGAGCAAGTGGACTAGAAATACGAAACTGTGCAAAGCTCACTCATACCTTGGGGCGTTTTCTCCAAAGCTTCTCAACTTAGTTGTATTAGGAGAACACAGAGCCACAGTGGCCTCCAGTGGCAGGTCATTTAAAGCATTTTACACACACACACAATTAACATAAAATGCAAAATTTGCCTGAACGCAAGATTCAGTTGTCATTTTGGTTTGCTGAGAGTCACTTTCGGCGGCTAAGAATGTACATCCGGGCCTGTTCGCTGTCTTCCATCAGTAGGATTGCCGTGGTGAGAGTTTCTTTAAAATGTTTTTTGTTTTTTAATTGATTTTAGAGAGAGAAAGGAAGGACAGAGAGATAGAAACATTGATTGGTTGCCTCCTGCACACCCCCTACTGGGGACCGAACCCACAACCCAGGCATGTGCCCTGAGAGGGAATCAGGAATCAATCTAGTGACCTCTTGGTTCAAGGGTTGCCACTCCACTATTGAGCCACATCTGCCCGTCTTGGTGAGAGCTTGGAGGCACTGTCCTCGGTTCTGTCTGACTTGAAGCCTCGTGTGGCTCTGGTTCAGCTGAGGACACCAGACAGCTGAGGTGCAAGCTCGGGCTCTATGGGAGCGGGGGAGTGTCCACCCACAGCATCTGAGGCCCAGACGTGGAGGGGGACAGACAAGGCCCAGACCCAAACCTGCCTCCTCCGGCCTTGTTCCCTCACACTGAGGACCCCTCACTAGCTTCCAGAGGCCGTTCAGCCATACAGCCTGGAACCTCTGACCACAGGTGGAGAGTGAATGAAACAAGGGAGGGAAAGCCAGAGGCTAGATCTGAACATCATCCCCATCACCTGTGTAGTGGGGGTGAGGGTGAGTGGAATTGTCTCATCCTAGTGTTGGGACAAAAGTCTGCCTGGGTCTCGTGAGCCTCTGAATCAGCTTTGCCCTTGTTGGCAGCATTAGGGATGGTGGGGCAAAAGCTAAATGAGAAACCGAAATGGCAAGTTTGGAGTGAACTTGGAAACTCCAAGGAACATCCCGGTTACTAATAACGTATCTGGGGGCTGGCTGGGTTTCTAGGTTTAGTGTTCACAAGGTAGAAATGGGTAACAACGGGGGAGGTGTGATCTTCCAAGTGCCACACCAGGTATTAAAATAAACAGGCTCTTGCTGCTGGAGCTGAGCGTGGCAGGGAATAGAAATCTGGGTCCCAACAAAATCAGAAAAAGCATCAATGCACGAGGTGGGAGGAGGGAGGCTCAAACCTGGGAGTCCTCAGCTGTTCTCTGGCTTCAGAAAGAGCGTCCCTGAGCTCTCAGTGTTTTATCGTCGCCGCTTGGTGGGCAGAGAAGGATCATACCCTATCATTATCCTGGGGGCTTAGCAAGGTTGGCCGTTGGCCTGGCAGCTCATTGCAGAGGGAGGAGGGAGCTTATTAGGGAACGCTGTAGTGCAGTGGTAAGGACACAGACCCTTCCACTGCCCCCGACAAAAACTGAGCATCACCGTAGAAGAGGAAGCAGACCAACAGAGTGAGTCTTCTGGCCCTGAGAGCACATTAGACACACTTGGGGACTTCGTTTGCCCCGGTCCCCACCCCCGCCTGGCAGAGCAGATTTATGAAAGCTCTCAGGTGATGTATGAATGTGTACCCAGCATTTAGTGCCTCTGCCTTAAGGATTCTCTGGGCCCCAGCCGACATGCTTAGCTGGTGCACCCCATCAGATCTCAGTAAGGCCCATTCCATTTCATCTTTGACCCTGAACCTCAACAAAGACCACCCTGATTCCACTCCTCCCCAAATGCTATTTAAAAAAAAATATTTTTATTGATTTCAGAGAGGAAGGGAGAGGGAAAGATAGAAACATCAATAAAGAGAATCAGTGATACGCTGCCTCCTGCATGCCCCCCATTGGGGATCAAGCCTGAAACCAGGGCATGTGCCCTTGACTGAAATCGAACCTGGGACCCTTCAGTCCACAGGCCGACGCTCTATCCACTGAGCCACACCAGCTAGGGTCCACCAAATGTTATTATTATTAGTCGGGGCTAACTGCTGCCCCCCAAATACAGAGACAGCCAAACAAGCTCCCAGCTGCCAAAGGAAATTGGCTCATGGCGTTTGGATCCAAGTAATAAAAGCAGTTTATTCTGAGCACCTAAGTGCCGAGCACTGACTGTGCTCACCTACATGAACTGGACTGGTGCGGAGGGGCTGGTCCAAGGGCATCTCAGTGATGGACCCTTCTGCCTCTTTCCTCACTCCAGGCTGTGGGAGATTTCAGAGGCTCTCGCTCATCAGAACCTGGGGTGGGGCCTCCATCTGGGTACCGCATGGGTCACATGCCCCCAGTAACACATGCAGGTGACCTGAACTCCTTGGGAAGTTTGCTTCCCGGCAGCATTAATTCTATCCCCTTGGGAACACGCAGTCCGATCCAGGTCTGAAAGCCTTTATAAATGGAGGGATTAGTGGAATGTTCCGAGTAATAGGAAACTGATGAGCTGTGCTGTGCTCCTTCTGCCCATGAGACCATCTGCCTGCGGCCCAGCAAGGGAGCTGCCAGGGAAGACAGATTGGCTCCTTCTGATCACTCCGTGCTTGAGGCGAGGTGCCTAGGGTGGCAATAGTGGTATGGGCTTGGTTCACAGGAGCCTCTGGGGTTTTTCCTCAGGCCAGTCTTGATATCATCCAGCTAAATCCTGGGAGGCAGCCAAAGAAAAGTTCAAATAGTGTGGTTATCTACACCCATCCCTCCTCGGGCCAGCTGTGTTCTGTCCTGGAGTGTCAGCTCTGAGAACAAAGTACATACACCAGATACTTCATTTTGTGTAAATGAAGAGTTTATTGAGGAAGACACAAAGTCAAACTTCCCCCAACCCCCACCCTCCCCGAGAACAGATCCCAACGACAAGAGAATGATCAGCAGTCGTAGGGGGACACTTACCCCACCCCCCTCCCCATTTCTCTCCAGAGTCCCAGGCTTCACAACAGACACACTGAACAGGCTCGGGCAGGACAGACACTCAGGGAATCTCTGACCAGCAAGAGTTCTGGCTGTGTGTGTGCTTCCCTTGCCCTTTGTATGACACCGGCTGACGTGACAAAGACATACTAAGGCAGAGGAGAGGGGAACGCAGGGCAATCTCCATCCATTTCCCTAATTGGGCCGAGCTTGCAAAGGGCCAAAAGGGAAGCTGCGCTGGAGGCAGTAGGTTCTGTTCTGTCTCTTGGGAAGAGTCCTTTTCTGTGGAGCGGAACCCTCCCTAAGTGCTGGGGAGCCCGGGAGGCAGCCTCCCCAAGGGGCTGAGTTCGGAATGGCTCGGTGAGGTCAGCTGAGCACAGCAGTTGTCCCGGTCACTGTTGGGGAGGCTGACAGAAGGGGGCAGAGGAACACAGCCTGATACAAAACTGTTCTGTCTGCTTACCCTGACACACTCCTCCTTCTGGAACTACATTTGCTTTGAGAAGAGAACACAGTATTTATAGTGTGAACGCTTACTGCTTGTATGCAACAACTCTATGAATGATTTCCCAACCAGGGAACTTGATCAACTGGTTTTTCCCACCCACACACCACCACCCCATTCACCTCCCACACCCCGTGTCACTTCTCTGTGTGCCTGAGGGGCGCTGAGCGCAGGAAATAGTTCCTTTTCCCACCCCAGCAAGTTTTCTCTTGGAGATTCTGAAGGTTTAAGAAACTGCTTTGGGAAACTTACTCCCCCCAAGCTTTGCAAACGGTCATTTCAGACATGGCAGGTTGGGGACTGGGGTCCAGTTTCTGCTCTTGTTTTTTTTAAAAAATATTTTTATTGATTTCAGAGAAGGGAGTGGGATAGAAACATCAATGATGATAGAGAATCATTGGTTGGCTGCCTCCTGCACGCCCCTCTACTGGGGATCCCGCTGCAACCCTGACCGGGAATCGAACCATGGCCTCCTGGTTCATAGGTCGAAGCTCAACCACTGAGCCACACTGGCTGGGCTTTGCTCTTGTTTTCCCTACTTTTTCCCACTGGGACTTACTTACTCGTAGGTGTGAGTCCAATATCTGGACCCTGAATTGTCTCTGATTTAAGTATGGGAAGCTGAGAAACAGTCTTGGTTGTGGACTCGGAATACTGAGTGCCAGGCAATCCAAGTGCCCACAGATGAAACAGTGTGAACACTGCTAAACAGGTTGGTGTTTTGGGTTGCCTCTTGCATGCACCCCAACCAGGGCCAGAGAACCTACAACCAAGGCATTCATTGACAAATCACCCCAGTGTGTTAATAAGCAAGGGGATTTCATATCTCCCTATCTTTTGAGAGATGACAAGAACTGCTTAACCCTCTGAGATGATCTCAACTGCCTGGGAACTTAAGAGCAGGAGTCAAGAGCAAATCAGAGAGCTGCAGGGACAAAGGGACTCTGTAACATCTTAAGCTTACCCCATCTCTGCACCCACCCTGGTGGCCTCTAGGAGCATATGGGAAACATTAGCGACTCCTTCATTCTGGCATCTGGATTTACCTTCAAGTGGCTGAAAAGATTCACTGCTGCCACCTGATACCAATGAATGAAGTGCCAAAACCGGTGTGGAGTATGAGAAAAGAAAGCCATAAAGAAGCAGGCACAGAGAAGGCCAGAAAAAGACATTGAGGAGAAAACAAAACAAAACAAATCGAGACACTACTGCAGTGAAAACTCTACCGATGGGGATTTAGGAGACCCAGTCCCCCAGCTCTGCTACTGAACAGCTCACAGGCCTCAGGCAATAATACCCCTTTGCCTTTTACCGTTTCCTTTTTTAGAGAAACAGCGTTGGCTAAGTCATTAATTAAAGTCTGTTTCAACTCTAAAAGTATGACTTTTGGTTCTGAAATGGACTTGAGAATTAAACCAAATACAGGGCAGGGGGTGGGGGAAAGGCATTTTGGTCCGTTTCCCATCTCTACTCCAATTCCTTAATAGTGTCATTACAGGGTCAGAGCAGGGGAAAGGAATGTAGTAAGTTCTGATTTCTTTGCACCTAAAACAGCACTCATGGAAGACCACCATTCCCAACTGCAGAGTGATCAAGTGAGAGGATAACACAGGGGGAACTGCAAAGAAAAGGAGCTTAGAAACGAAAGAAGTGAAAATCCAAATGACAGGGGCAAGGCTGCCACAGCTGGGAAAGCCCCTCACAGGGTGGGCAAGTAGCTGTGTCTTCCTCCAGGACCGGGCGGGAAGGACGGCCAGCTGTCTTTACACTTTTCTAGCAATGATTACACTGCTCCCTCAATTTCTTTTATGTACAAAAATATAAAACAATAAAGTGCAGCTTACGTTTCAGTGACACTTTTCCTTGCTTTAATATTTTTTGTCTTTTTCTGCTTTTGAAATGAACTCTCAATTACAAAATATCAAACTACGCTAAAAAACGCCAGCCATTGGCCCAGGATGGAGAAGCCCACAAGTAAGGACAGACAGCAGCAGAAGGAGGCAAAGGTGGGAAGTGATTGAAGCGGTGGTTACGAAGTTCACAGAAAGCTAACACTATCCAACAGGTTGCGGCCTACTTTAGCACAGGTTAGACTAGTCACTACCTTGGTAGGTGGCCTCAGTGTATTTAGGTTCAGCTTCTACTCGGCAAAAACGATTTCTTCTAGTTAAGAGTTCTTGGCTTGCACCGATCACAGGGTGGCCGGAGGGCACCGGAGCAGTCCATTAGTTTTTCAAAATGCTGTCGTAGACCTGATAGATGTACTGAGAGACTTCAGGAGCTCTACACTTCAGCGACAGCTGTTGGGAGGGAAAGAAGAAGAGAGATTAGCATGGAGATCGGCATTAACTTGAAAGGTAGCCAAGTAGTCAGGTTAAGAAAAACTCTCTGAGCAGTCCAAGAGATCCTGTTTGAGGTCCTGTCCTATGGGTTTTAGAATTTTAATTTAATCAATGTCAGGTTATGCTGTGTTTCCACCTACATTTTACATGGGTCTATGAGGTTAGGAAATATTCTGTACTACAAATATCCAAGTCTGTGATTAGAGGGGCACAGCTGCTCCAATGCTTTGCTAAGCATCATAGAGATTATTCCCAAATGAAAAGGAAAAGGCTAAAGCCTTATCTTGTTGGTGGTCAGTTCAGCTGCCTGCCCCTGTTTCTCAGTCCGACAGGGATGCTTATCTCAGTACAGGAGGATGTACAATCAAGTAAAATAAAAGTATAAGCTAGCCAAGTCCAAGGTACTAGTGCTTTCTGTATTATATTGAGGAGAGCATACACTGCCATGGAGGGAAAATTAATTATCACAAAAAAAGACATTTACTCAATAACCAGACAGCAATTCATGCCAACAACTTATTCTTATTTTCTGCCTTTTTTAGAAAGCAAATCAGACACTTCTGCTACCACTCTACTTCTCTAGCACCACCTCTTCTAGACTAACAATTACCAAATAAAAATGAAAATATTAAAAGATTTCAATGTTGAACACTGAAATTTTCGCTTCATTGGTCAAGCAAGTCCAAAATTTAAATCCAGACTCAGACTCAATTGTATTAGATTAGGCAACATATTAGCACTACATCAGTGGAAGCATGCAAATTGCATTTAGAACCAGAAAATTTCATATTTGCTTTTTGAACTGCTAATATCAATGTTCTTATTATCTCTTTAATGATATGTCATTTTGCCTCTTTTTTGTTTGTTAATTTTCACTGGAGGCGAGGATATTTTTCCACTGATTTTTAGAGAGTGGAAAGACAGAAACATTGATGTGAGGAAACACATTGATTGGTTGCCTGTTGCATGCACCCTGAACAGGGTCAGAGAACCTGCAACCAAGATACGTGCCTTTGACCAGAATTGAACCCAGGACCCTTTGGTTCGCAGGCCATTGCTCTATCCACTGAGCCAAACCGGCTAGGCTATTTATTGAAAATATTAGAGGCCCGATGCACGAAACTTGTGCAAGAGCAGGCCTTCGCAGCCCCGTGCAGCCCCAGCTTCATCTGGAAGGTCATTCTGCTGTTCAGTCAGTCGGTCGATTTGCATATTATACTTTTATTATTTAGATATTATTGATTTCAGAGAGGATGGGAGAGGGGAAGAGAGATGAAGGCAGAGGGGGAGGAAGAGAGCAAGAAAAACATGAATATGAAATAGAACATCAAAAGGCTACCTCCTATACATACTCTGTCTGGGGATCGAATCTGCAACCTAGGTATGTGTCCTGATCAGGAATTGAACCCACAAACTTTTGGCTTATGGAATGAGCCACCTGGCCAGGACATATGAAAAACAAAAAACAAAAACACACACCTCTGTAATGAAATACAGTAAGGATTGGGGTGGGGAAGTAATTTATCATTCTCGCAGAAGAGTAATGGACCATCAGTCCTCATGCACTGGCACTGGGCTCAACCAGACAGATTTTTTTCCTCTTAATTGGTAGCTGAGATCAGATCAATAGTAAAATGGGTGTTTAGAGTGATGAGGAAAGGAAATGGATCCGAAAGATTTTGAAGTCTGGAACACATATAGGGGAATGGATTAGGCCCATGTCAGACTGTAATGAAAAATTTAGATGGTTTTATGAGCAGTAGGAACCTAGTCACCAGATGGATAGGAAATAGAAAAGGGGACAAGGAAATATTAACAAACTTTTTATTATATACATATACAGGGGAGGCAGAGTGATGGTAGTGGGTATAAATGGGCACATCTTGGATAGGATCTCATGGGACTATTTCTTATAACTGCATGTGAATCTACAATGATCTCAAAATAAGAATTTTAAAAATATATAGCGTAGGAAATGTCCTTCAACAGTAAACAGATAAACTGTTGTATACCCATATAGATTACTACTTCATCTAAAAAAGAACAAGTTATTGATACATGCAACAATTTAGGTGGATATCATGGATACTGTGCTAAGTGAAAAAAAAGTCTCAAAATGTTACATGTTATATGAATTTAATGGAGGATTATATATTAGTGATTTCCAGGGGTTAGGGCACACGTGAGAGTCTAAATATAATGAGACAACAAGAGGGAGTTTTTGTTATGATGAAACAGTTCTGGGTTCTGATTGTTACAAATCTATACATGTGATAAGATTTTATAGTATTGTACACTACACAACAGAGTAGTAGAAAGACTCATCTGTGGTCTTCTTAGTATTATTTTATCAATATCATTTTCATTTGAAAATGCACAATAGATATGTAAGATGTTATCAATGGGGAAACTGGGTGAAAGACACATGGGAACTCTATGTACCATTTAAAAAACTTTTTGCAAGTCAAATTATATCAAATAAAGAAGTTAAACTTAAAAGAATTTTTAAAAAACATTTTTATTGATTTCAGAGAGGAAGGGAAATGGAGAGAGAGAGAGAGAGAGAGAGAGAGAGAGAGAGAGAGAGGGAGAGAAACATCAATGATGCCCTAACCAGTTTGGCTTGGTGGATTGAGCACTGGCCTTCGGACTCAAGGGTCCCAGGTTCAATTTTGTTGCAGGCACATCCCAGTAGGGGTTGTGCAGGAGGTAGCTTATCAATGTTTCTCTCTCATTGATGTTTCTAACTCGCTATCCCTCTCCCTTCCTCTCTGTAAAAAAAAAATCAATAGTATTTTTTTAAAAAGAAAGAAACATCAATGAAGAGAGAGAATCATTGATAGGATGCCTCCTGTATGTCCCCCCACACTAGGGACTAGAATCGAACCCAGGACCCTTCAGTCTGCAAGCCGATGCTCTATCCCCTGATCCAAACCAGCTAAGGCAAGAAGTTAAACTTTAAAAAAAAAATTTAACAAACTATGTTTAGAACAGTGATACAAGAAGTTCCTCTCAAAATCCCCATTATCCTTATAATGAATAGAAAGAGCATGGTAGAAGTGCCAAGAGATACCTGAATTCTAAGCACAATCCACCCACACCAACAAATTATATGATCCTGAACAACTCACTAATCATTTATTTAAAAAAAATATTTTTATTGATTTCAGAAAGGAAGGAAGAGGGAGAGATAGAAACATCAATCAGGAGAATCACTGATCAGCTGCCTTCTGCACACCCCTTATTGGGGATTGAGCCCACAGCCCAGGCATATGCCCTTGACTGGAATCGAACCTGGAACCCTTCAGTCCGCAGGTTGACACTCTATCCATTGAGCCAAGCCGGCTAGGGCGCCACTAATCATTCTTGACTTTGGTTTCCTGAGATAACCATGTTTCTTTGACCCGGCTAAGGTGAAAAATAAAAGGATGGACAAAACTACATGGACTGGTGGTGGGTAGGGCGGGCGGGAGGAGCGTACACTTTAGGGGGGAAGCCCGAAGTTTCTCAGCTCACAAATGCTTGGGCAATAATGGGGCTTGATGGGACTCAGCAGCTCACACACATGCTTAAGGGAGGGAACTAGTGGGAAAAACACTAAGAATTTTCAGTTCTGGGTGGTACTATGATCTTGATGCATGCTAGTGAAAACAGACTTGGCTATTGAAATTAAGGAATGCAATCAGACTTTTATCAGCTAAATGGCTAAAAGGCTCCCTTAATCTACTAATTAGCTTCTTCAGAGTTATTCAATATTGAATTACTCTCGTCTGTCACTTTCCTGTCCCCTCCTTTAAGACAGCTTTTAGAAACCTCAAACATAACAAAAGAATTATTATTTCCCATCCCAAGTTGTTTTTACTTTTACTTTGCAAAATGCAGATGACAAACAACATCCTATTGGGAGATCACATTGACAATAGCAAACAAATGCCCTAGGGGGCTTAATCACAAGGCACAACAGCCTGTAATTATTGGGATTGAGAATCTAGGTCAGTGGTCGGCCAACTCACTAGTAAACAGAGAGGCAAACCAAGGCTCGTGAGCTGCAGTTTCCTTACCACTGGTCTTAGGGCATAAATCTTTGTTGCTTAACAAGGGGATTTGCTCCTGTCCTAAAAGTATTGTCAGACTTTAAATTTTAATCCATTGTAGCACTGACGGAAGTTTTCTAAACTAATGGTCCCTGATAGGCTGCCAAAAATGTGTTCCATTTTGCCTTACCTTTCATGAAAGTATTTCAGGATGAATAATGCTAAAAGAAGTCTCAGGTGTTCACAACTCTGATATCATTAGGTCATGAACTCCCAAAGCAGGAAAGAAGGCCTCCTTGAAATGAGCTACGTTAACAATCCTCCGGGCAGCCAGTTATGGGATCACCCGCACAGACAGGCTAGGTATGTATTAATTGAGGCGGAAAATGTTGTCCTGTTTTGGGAGAAACTCTACATGTTCTAGGGAAAGTCTGAGGCACCCTTGCTGCAGAGGCACCATGCCTGTGCTGTAGGGCAGACACTGTAAAGAGATCTTCCGAAGAGGCCACTCAGGACTTCTTTATTGACCACTTGTTTTGACATAGGGGGTCTGAAGCGCCTCTTCCAGCCTTTTCAGGGTGCTAAGAAAAAATGAAAGGCTCTTACCTCCCTCCTTGAACCCATCTCACCCATTCCGAGAAAGGCCTTACCGTATAGTTGGGGTTTCCAGGCTGGATACGTAGCTCAGCCAAGATCCAAATGCCATTAGTGAGCTTCAGAGACTGGTACAGCATGTCCTGCCCTTCCACATTCCTCTTGGCAATAGTATAAACGTTGTTGTTTTGCAACTTGCTGGAAACAGTGTCTAGAAACACAGATTCAAAATATTAAGCAAATGCTTATGAACTCTCTTCTGACATCCTAATGGCCACATGTGCTGAAATCCCAATAAGCATCATTCCATGCACACATTTCAGAAAGCCCTTCTCCCATAATAGCAAAGTGCCTATCACATTCCAGGACCGAAAACAGGACACGGGCAACTAAGTATTAGTGTAAGCAATACCTGAGGAGATACGATAGGTCAAAGAGGTTGGTATTAACTGGTGCTAGATAGGTAAAAATGGTCTGGAGAGGACAAAGACAGAAAGGGGTGTATGAGTATGCCAGGGTGGCTCCCGTGTTGGTATTTATGTTGGGAACACTGGTCTCAGAGCCACAGGGAAACGCAGACTGATGATCAAATCCACAACACTACTTCCTAGTCACTACTACTTCACTGTGAGCCCCTCTGGCCTCAACGGCCAGAATCAGAATCAGAAAACAGCAGAGTTGCAGAAATCCCGCAAGTCAAGTTTGTTAACATGGACGTTTAAGTTTTTTCTTAAAAGCAGGCAAATGACTCCTAAAGCTTGTAGGGAGTACCATGACTTCAAATTAATAATGAAACAAATTGCCTCAATAAAAGACTTTGAGAAAGACTGAAATTGTACAACGATAACTATTACAAGGCCCCGTAACCTCAGCTGCTGTTGCCGGTTACAGGTTGGAGGCCTGTAGTCACCAATCCAGGTAACAACGGAATGGGGCCTTCCTTGTGACTACAGCATCAAAGAGACATGACATTTCAGAATTAAAGGTCATCTCTCTCTTCTTGTTTTCTTATTGCTAATATGGAAGATGTTGCAGCATCAAAGAGAAACTTTAATTGAGGTTATAAACACTGCTTCTTGGTTGACAGTTTATTATGTTCATTTCTGATGAGAATCTAATTTACTCATGCCAACCTCAGGAACTAGCTTCTTTCCATCTAAAAACCTGTCATATTTTATTTGCTCTCTAGGAAAAGATTGCCACGACGGACAGTTTATGCTCGCCTAGACAGGAAGCTCTCTGAGCACAGGGATCCTGAAGTTTTTCATCACTGTGCTTTCCACGGTATCTGGGACGCAATGGATACCCGCCATCAATACCTGTGAACAGGCCTGACTCAGGTGTTGCTGACGCCCACATGCATATAGCATCATAGTCATTAAAAAGCCATCTTGTCCTGACATCGTTCTCCCACGGTCAAACCAGGGGAAGCTCCGGGGAGGAGGCACTAAAGTCCATTCATTAAACCTTTGCACTACACCCCGTTACTAGTTAACGTTTCCCCTTAATTCCAAAGGTTTTCACTAGCACCAAGCAGAATAGTTAAGAACTGGCTCTCTTTGAGGAGCCAACATGTGTATCTTAGTTATTTATAAACGCAATACTGTTGGAGAAGGAGGCCTCAATATGCTTTTTTACTCACCTCTGAGGGACCAGGCAGTTCTGATTGTCACCTTGGTTTTCAGATTGAAGGGTTCCTGGAAACCTAGACTGGATTACTAGGCAATGTCACCAGCTGGAGTGTGGCTAATACCTTTTGACAGGCTGTCTTTAAAACATGGGGGCTTGCTTTAAGTTGTAAAGCCATTCCTAACTTTCAAGGCTCTTGCCCATTTCCAAAGAAGTGGAAAACACACACCGTGGGAGCCTTTATTGAAGAGCCAGCTTGTTGCAAAGGCACAAATATGTTCCAGACAATGTTTACAACAAGTTCCAGATTCCTAACGACATCTTCTGGTTTACCACCTCTGTAAGAGATGATAAGCTAAGAAGCGGAAGCATACAAATACACATACACACTCACCCCTCCTAGAATTAGAACATGGCCACCAGCCAGGCAGAGGAAGCAAGCGGAATGGATGTAGCTATAATACCTCTGGAAGCATTCTGGCCAGGAACCTGGCTCTGCTCCTCCTGAATGGCTGTGGCATGATTTCTATTGAAATATTGAATGGAAGGCGTGTTCAATAACTTAAGAATGCGTGTGAGTCAATTTTTATGAATTTTATTAGTAGATACTAGGTTTGAGCTTGAGGATGTATAGATGGCAGGATAATCAGACTCTGCTAAAGCTACCTATTAAAAATGGCAATGTATGATAAGGCTTCCCAGCTAGACTGGAACAGACTTCCTGACAAGGTATCAGGTATTTTTCACAAACCTGAACTCTTGGGAAACAAGATGAAATCTTACAGTTTTGAAACTTTGAGAATAAGAAGGCAATGTTAAGACACTGAGTTGTACCCCAAAGAGTTAAAAAAAGATGGTCAAATATAATTATACTGTTGGAGAACAACACAGGCTTGAAATGTCTGCGTCCACTTATAAGTGGGTTTTTCAACTGACCCAAGCAGTTCAAATCCGTGTGTTCAAGGGTCAAATGGTGGTTGGAAATCCTGCATGTGGAGGGCTGACTTAAGTTATCCACAAACTTTTGACTGCATGGTGGTCAGCATCCCTAACTCTTGCACTGTTCAAGGGTCAATTGTACTTGCTTCAAGATGTGATTTCTTTTGGTTCATTTGTCTTCCTGAAATTTGGCTCTTTCGGTCTGGGGCCTAAAATTTTAAAAGGTATAGATGTGGTCTCCCTTCCTTCATCTTCCACTTGAGCTAAGTCACCTCTTCTAGCAGCAAGAGTGAAAAGACAGCGCTTAAAGAGTGGGAAGAGGGGACTTGGCATTGGCACCCACCTGTACTATTCATTAGCAGGTTCAAAACCACTATGACTGCTGAAAGTAACACTTTTTACCATCTGAGCAACCAAACTACATTTAAGTTCTGCTGGCAAAACATTTCCATTTATGAGATGTTCCAGAGCATGGGGAGAACCACACCAAAATAAAGAAACAGCTCACCCTTGCCCAGTCCTCCTGCCAAGAAAATATGTCCCTCATGACAGTGCCTAACTAGTGACAAAACGGGTTTATAGTTGTGAATACATGAAACAGTTTATTAATTAATTATTGTATTATTTTCCATATGAACAATTGTAAAACTATATTTGTTTATACAACATGCCTCTGAGCTTTTCAGAGCATAATAAATATCAAAGAAAAAAAAAGTTTGTAGACTGCTTGCCAGAAAGATTCCTTTTTTAGGTATGGCTAGAGATGCAACTACTTATTTACTTAAGATAGTGGTCCCAGACATATACCAACCCGAAATGCAGCTCTAATGGTAAGCCACAAAATGGATTCATACAGAACTCTTGACACCAGTAGAGATGACTAGTACTAGAAAACAGGGAGACCCGTAAGTTAGTGCATTTCTGATCTAGTATTTTCTAGTATTTATACAACTAGTGACACCACAAGCACCCCTATTACCTATGCCTTTCTATTAAGATCGGATTAATTATTAAGGCTTGGGAAGAGAATTTCTTCTTTATAAAGAAATGGAGGAGCAAAAGTAAAAGCTCAATGCCAGGTTGGGTAAGTCCTTTAAGCTTGTAACTTCCCATAGCCCTCAGACTGTTACTGCCATCTGTCAAATGTCTACTCTGGCACAGAAAAGCTATTTAAAGTGTTGGTGCTATTGTGATTAGGGCAGATCAGCTGGAAAGGATGGTATTTTTAGCTCGCAGCTAGACCCAGGGTGTTGAATCAGAAGACACTAAACCTGGAAACATTCATGTTAATAGAGCTTCAAGAATGAAAGAAAGTGCGAAGGCCACGGCATTCTAGACCTTGGGACGGAGGCTGATGAACAGCGAGAAAGGATTAGCTTCTTGAAGACTAGCAGTGGTTTAGTGTGGGAAAATGATGGCTTGGGCTCCTGGAGCACACAGAGAGGTTGTTTTTCCTTCTGCTCCACGTGCTGTGCCACCATAGAGCTGTGTAACACTGGGAAACCCGTTCGCTGGCATCTGGAGCACCCAAGGCAAGGAGAAACTGGCACGAAGCCATGGCAGAACTGATCAGCATGGACTTGCTCTGAGAACTGGTCCAGGCTACATCAGAAGACACAGCCCCACTGGGAGAATCGCCAGATACTTCTTTGGCAAGATCACGAATGTACATCAAGGTACAATAGTGTTCACGATTCCCATCTGGAAGCAGGGAGATCTTTTCGCCAGGCCAGACTAAGTTATCCAAACTTCCTCCTCTCCCTTTTAAAGCATGTTCCTTTCATACTGGATGTCAGAAACCAAATCTTTCCAATTAGTCTGGCCTTTTTCTGTGTGTCTACCGGCCAATGTTTCCCAGATCGTGTTGAAGAAACTCTTGTGTTCCAAAAAATGTTAACATTCTGTAATTTAAATGCCAGTCAACAATGATCTAAGCCGGTGTGCTCAGTGTGGAACTCCTCAGCTTTCAGTGTGCTAATGTGCAATAGCAACTTCTAAGACAGGCACTTCGTGCACTGCATTTTTCAACTTCAACTGACCACAGGATCGCACCCCTCGCCCAATTTTTTAAAAGAACAAATGTTTTCAGGAGCATAATATAAGAAATGTTGCCAAAGGACCAACTACCACAGGGTAACTATAACAAAGGGCCTGGTCTTTTCCAAGCTGGGTATAGAGGCTGCTTCTCTCAAGGCACAAAAAGCAGTTCAATTTGAGTATGGTTGTGTGTGTGCACGCATGTGCGCGCATGTGTGAGTAAACAGCAAAAACTCTGGTTTTGTTGCATAAAGACAAATCTAGACCAAGAATATGTTAGAAAGAAGGCAGATATTTGAAGAAAATCAATTAATTAGTTATTACAATAAAAATTATAGAAGACATATCCTTAAACACCTCTCCAAGGGCTCCAAAGAAACCTTCTTAGAAAAGAATATTTGTCTGAACAGAGAATGAATACATCATACAATCCCAAAAAACTAAAATTAAAAAGAAAAATTTGGAGTGAGAAGACAGTTTTCCCCCCTCTCCCTGTACCTGCCATATTGCCTCCTTCTCTCATTACTATGCTCCAGCTAGAAGGGGATGGCAGCATAAGAAAAACACTTATAAGAACCACAACATAAGGGGGATGAAATGAGGGGTAAACAAAGAAAAAGGAGGCACGGACCAAACACCAAGGCTAACTTTTATTTAAACTTAACCTTGTGTTAACCTAAAAAGAGACTGGACAAAGGCAGGACTCTGAAAAGCTTAGTGCTCCTTCCACTCTTGAGGAACACTTCGGTGAAACAAAGCCTTAGGGACTGATAGCTGCTATTGTTTCTCCTCCTGTGTTACCTCTACTATAGTAACATAGTTATAAAAATAACTACAAAAGGGTCTGGAGCTTTTTAATGGTAATGAAAGAGGTTAGTATCTGATAAATGCTGATACAAGGCAAGAAAGAAAAAGGTTACCAACTAGCTTTGAATCAACTATGATGTATTCTTATTTAATAACAAACACAAAATTCTAAATAAGGATATCGGAATCACTTTTCCTCCCATGCTGAAGGTAGGCAATAAAGGAAAAACAGTCCTTTTAATTCCAGGGAGAGTGTACATCCTTAAATGCCATTCCCATTATTTAATGGCTTACTGGATGTTGAAATAATATGACTAACATATGTTCAACTACTGAACTGCAAAGATGGAGACATTCTAGCTTGTTTCTTAAATCTGTTGGCTTATAGTAATCTGGTATCTACATCAAAACATCCCAGGTTTTTAAAGAGAAGTTTAGAAAGTAATATATCTACCATATAACCACTAGAAACAAGGTAAGTATAAAAAGAAGAGGTATATAAAGACAAAAAAATTAAATGTACTCATTACTCACCAGCATTTAAATGACATTCCTTAATCTGAAACTGAAGTTCATTTTCATTGGGAATATCCTTCCACGTTGCAAGAAAGACCTGGCGCTCTGCATGGGGAAGCAGAGGGAAGGAAGGATGTGCACAATCTGTCAATATTCTGATTTCTGATCACTTGCACCATTCCTCCTTTGGAGTGCTGCCTCTTGCAATAGCAATATAGCCAGGGTTAGCCTGGGCCTGGAGCCCATTTCTGGCTATGCAGAGATAGTATACTTCAAGGCAATTAATCCCTCATCAATAGCACTAAGTACACTGGAAGAGTTCACATCTAGGGTTTAGTTTTGGCTCCACTGTTTTCCTATTTGGTAACTTTGGGTAAGTTTGTAACCTTTCTGATCCTTGTTTTCACCATATGTCTTTCTTGCTTACCCAAAGAGGACTGTAAAAAAAACAAGTCAATTAAGTGTCAATTCAATTTAATATGTACCAATATATGCTAGTTTTATTAGATGGTGGTTTTACAGTAAGGGAAGAGAGAAATGTCAACAACCACATGAGTAATACTAGTGGTTTATTACAAACTAGAGTCCCAGAGCATGAAATTCACGAACAGGTAGGGTCCCTAGACTTGGCTGGTAATCAGGGCAGATCTGTGGGGTGACCGGTGGGGGTGGTGGACCCGCTGGCACCTGCTTTGGCTGGCTTGGCACGACCCACTCGCCAGCCCTGCACCCGCGCGTGCCCCCCTCTTCCACCCCGCGGCCACCAGTTGGGGCCTGCAGGCTGGGGGCAGCTCCTGTGCTGAGTCTACCCCCTGGTGGTCAGTGTGCATCATAGTAACCAGTGGTTCTGCTGTTTGACTGATTTGCATATTAGGCTTTTATTATATAGAATTACTATAATTACAATGAAAAAGTGTGAAATAGTGAAAGAATTAAAAAAAGTGACAAGGCCTGACCAGTTTGGCTCAGTGGAGAGAGCGTCGGCCTGTGGACTCAAGGGTCCTGGGTTCGATTCTGGTCGAGGGCATGTATCTTGGTTGTGGGCACATCCCCAGTAGGGGGTGTGCAGGAGGCAGCTGATTGATGTTTCTAACTCTATCCTCTCCCTTCCTTTCTGTAAAAAATCAATAAAGTATATTTTTAAAAAAAAAAGAAAAAAAAGAATACTTTGCCGAAACCGGTTTGGCTCAGTGGATAGAGCATCCGCCTTTGGACTGAAAGGTCCCAGGTTCGATTCCAGTCAAGGGCATGTACCTAGGTTGCAGGCACATTTCCAGTGTGGGGCGTGTAGGAGGCAGCTGATTGATGTCTCTCTCTCATTGATGTTTCTAGCTCTCTATCCCTTTCCCTTCCTCTCTGTAAAAAATTAATAAAATATATTAAAAACAAAACAAAAAACAAAACAGTGTCTGGCAAGTAGAAAAAATATGCTCCATTAAAAAAAAAAAAAGTGACAGAGAAACCAGTGAGCAAATGTTGGGAAAATGGCTCCAAAAGACTTGCTCAATGCAGGATTGCCACAAACTTCCATTTGTAAAAAAATGCAGAATCTGTGAAGTGTAGAAAAATGAGGTATGCTTGTACTCTGTATGCTGGGGTGATGGGGTTATTCAGAAAATTGGCATTGTAATTTAGAGGCCAACAGCAAAACAAGATCACTGTGACTCAGGCAAATATTTAATTAGCAATTATTAGAGCTTTAGAATAGCCTTACCCATTCCATTTTTTTCAAACCTCAAAATAACTTGTACTTTTGAGCTATGCTCTATCTAACATTCAGAGGAAGGGCAAAGGTACACTTCCCAGGACAGGAGGACATACTCACCCATTTTGCCATCTTCTACAAAAAGCACATTGAGTGGGATGAGGCAGCTGAAGTAGAAGACATCAATATTGTTTTTCACAGCTACCTGCCAGGAAAGAACAAGGGAAAATTAGAACATCGTAGGAAGCCAGAATGCAGAAAAGAACACTTCTGTGTCTTGCAATATATCACCCTATTTCCTTTCTCCTTTAGACAGAGCAGGACACCTCAAACCAAGACACACCGGCCCATACATTGCAAAGCATATCCTTACTCATGGCCCTGTTAGAGGGAGTACTGTGATAACCTGCAACACTTCCTCCCTCTGAGGAGGAACTCCAGGGGGGGATGAATTCAAGGCACAAGTTCCAAACCCATAATATTCTGTTTCTATGGTTATTAACAGTAGCTGCTGCTACTACCTACCTATTAATGATATAATTTCTAATACTCATTATTACCATCCCAAAGTGGGTGTCACCCTCTTTTCATTTTACAGATGAGGAACTGAGGTTCAGAAAGATCCAGGGTCACACTGCTAGGACAGAGAAAAAACAGGCTCAAATGCAATTTGTATGACCCTAAAACCTGATCACACCTCCCCACCCCCCGCAACACACAAATAAGTGGTCATACTGCCCCTTATCCTTTTTTTTAGATGCTGGTTTTAAAGTTGTTTCTTTTATAAAACTTATTTCCTAAGTCTTATGGTTGGAAAAGCTTGTGGGTAAAATACTGGTAAATCAGATGACTATAAGAAGGAAAAGACTTCGGCCCTGGCCAAGTGGCTTAGTTAATTGGAGCATCGTCCTATACACCAAAAAGTTGCAGGTTCCATTCCCAGTCAGGGCACATATGGGAGGCAACTAGTTGATGTTTTATTCCCCTCCCTCCCTTCTCTTTCAAATTAATAAACATATTCTCTGGTGAGGATTAAGAAAAAAAACATAAAACCTTTGTGCAAGCAAAGAAATGAGTTTTCTTCTCACAATACAAGCTTCCATGGCCCATTCAATTCAGAGCATGCTGTTTATATTTTTCAAAGTTAGTATTTTTATTCAGGGTCAACACTGGTTGGCATATACACTCAGGAACAGACAGCTTCCAGTGAGGCAGATTATAAGAACCATATACTGTAAGAAGGGAGAGGAGGAGGAGAATCACTTTAAACCACCACTTCCCACTGGTTTCTGTCATTAGTGACTTTCCTATTCATGCTCTTGGCACTGCAGGAAAACATTTCTCTGGGCAAGTTCTATGATCAGTAACCACGCCTATTTCTCTTTCATTTTGCTCTAAGAAAACAAAGAGTAGGGGGAGTGTCTATCTAGCACCATTATATCCCTACCCCCAACACTGTTCTTTGGGGGGACAAATGCCCACACCTATCTACTATTCATCAAACTTTGGCTAATGAGCTCCAAATATCCTCTTTCCAAAGACTTCTAGTTCTTTTACATTTATTATCTTCCCAACCTTAAATAGTACTTTTATTTCCTCCTCCATACTTTGGTTATGTCTACTTGACAGTCTTTCTGTTTTCTCTTCCAGAAGAATCCATCAATTACTTTCCTTGTAACTTGTGTGTGTTTTTCCCCCAAGAAAAATGATTTTAAATGTGATAATGTTACATGTAATAAACACCAATTATTCAAGAAAAATGATCTTACATATTATTATATGCAATAAACATTAATATTTCAGGAATGAAATATTAAGTATAATAATATTAAATTTTAAGTATAAATTTTAAATTTTAAGTATAATAATATTACCAAAACTGTACTAACATAGTTTATCACAAAAGTAGGAAATATTAAAAATCTGCAAATAGCAGGATTCTCAAAAAGTTTGAGAATGCTGATTATAAGTGGAAAAACTAACCTTAGGAAAAGAGGGATTTTTGACACTTCAGAGGTGCTACAGTACCACTTCAAAAAATTTATACCAGCGTGGGCTTCTGGGAAAGAGGCATTTTCTAATTAATACTTAGCAATGAAAGGAGGAGGGCTCATTTCAAGTAAGGGTACCAAGAGGATAGAGGAGTGCCAGACTCTCTAAAGGACATTTAGAGGTATAAACTGGGGTGGTATAGGTGGGATAAACTGGTTACATGGTCTTATGTGAAATGTAAGTGATTATCTACTAATATCTTTGGATATAAAGAAGTCATTTTCCACAAAGTGCTATTCATTCAAATATTTATGTTTACTATGTCCTAACCATATGATATATAAAGAATACAGAGAAGATAATCCTTGTTCTCCCTGGAATAATATTGGTGGTACTTAACCAAAAACTTAGATATCTTGTGGTGAGGGAATCCATATTCCAATTGGAGTTCTTTAGCAACGAAACAGACAAAAAAAGCCCCTCTCGCTTGGGTTAGCAATGCTAAACTATTATGCCTGAGGACACTTTTAATACAAAGACGAAGGCTGTGGACCTTCCTTTTGAAAAACGTGTGTGCAACATTTGACATACAGTTTCTGGGTTCCTGGACTTCTGTTCTAGAATAATTCTGAGAAGCTGGGAAAAGCAGAAACAATGGACACAGTAGTTCAGAACATGAACTTGGGAACCAGATCAGACGTGATTTCAAATTCTGACTCTTGTCACTAGTTGTGTGATTTTGGGCAAGTAGTACCCAGCTCAGTTTCCTGCCTGTAGAATGGAGATAACAACAGTACTGAATGCATGGCTTATTATAAAATGAGTTAATATTTGCAAAACGCTTAGAATGGTGCCTTAAAATAAGTACTATAACAAACGTTTGTTAAGGAAAAATTCCTGGTCTTCTGTCTTACTGTTTTTACTTGGAATTTTTCATAATGAAGGATAATCGTATTAGACTTAGTGGACATATTACACATGCTCAAATGTAGCACTACTACTATGCTAAGAGATGGGAAGAGATAAAAAGGCTTATTAGCAAATGGTTAGCTTAATGCCTCTTCTTGCTACTGTGCCCTTAGTAAAACATCATCTTTTGACAAGACCAACTGCATACAGATCACTCTTTGGGAGGCAGTGTTTCAGCTCTTTTCCATTAGTTTTTTAAAATCTGCATTTTGCAGCTCTCGAACTTTTACTCTTGGCTAGAACTGCATCTCAAGAATATATATGGTTCTCTTGGATCTGGTCCCTGCGTACCTCTCTAGTCCATTTCCTTAACTTCAACCACAGCAAAATTACTTCCTATTCCTCAAATACTGAAACTCACAGCTCTGTACCTCCTTACTTGTTGTTTTTTCTACTTTATTAAGAAGTTTTAGCTATCTGGAAAATATGTAATCTTTTGTAAAAATTTTTATTTATTGATTTGAGAGAGAGAGAGAGAGAGATTTGTTTTATCACTTATTTATGCATTCATTGGTTGATTATTGTATATGCCTTGACCAGGGATTGAACCCATAACCTGGGATGATGCTTTAAACAACTGAGCTACCTGGCCAGGGCTCTATATAATCCTAAATTCAGTTCAAGCTTGAGATTTCTCAGGATAGCTCTTATCCCTCCCCGGAGAGCACCCAGTGCATACAGTCCACTGCAGCACACTACTGGTTTAGTACTAACTTTACACCTGCTTCCCCTGAACACCACGAGCTCCTCGAGTGCAGGCGCTCTCATTTGTCACCAGGACACTACTGACTCAATGAACATCCGCTGCATGAAGTTAAGGTGAAGATGTCGAGCAAATGGAATTAAATATTCATTTCTCATCCTTTTTTCCTACCTCTACATCATTTATCTGCATAACATAATCCCAACATCTCTCTCATTACATAAATTGATACTGAATGAAGCAGAGATAAAGTGATATGTGGGCTCTTTTAGTTTCAAATCATTCAGCTAAAATAACATCTATATGCTAAGAAAGAATAACATGTATTCACAAAAAATACTAGATTCTCCAAGGATATGCCAACCATTCCTCAGGAATTAAGGCATAAAAAAAAAATCAAAGGGACACAGTATGAAAACAGTTTGATTCAATCCAGATAGCAGTTAGTTTTAAAGAGAACTAAGTCAGCCGAAACCGGTTTGGCTCAGTGGATAAAGCATTGGCCTGTGGATTAAAAGGTCCCAGGTTCGATTCCAGTCAAGGGCATGTCCCTTGGTTGCAGGCACATCCCCAGTAGGGGGTGTACAGGAGGCAGCTAATAGATGTTTCTCTCTCATCGATGTTTCTAACTCTCTAGCCCTCTCCCTTCTTCTCTTAAAAAATCAATAAGATATATTGAGAGAGAGAGAGAGAGAGAGAGAGAGAGAGAGAGAGAGAGAGAGAGAGAAACTAAGTCAACCTTAAAGAGTATGATATTGATTGCTTTGGAAGGAGGAGGGAGGTACTTTTTTTTTTTTTTAATGAACTATCCTAACAGTACAGAATAGAAACACACAAACCCAGACAAGCTGGGAAACTATTTCCCAAGAGCTTTAACATCAATACCCACCTTGCCTGTAAGATATCAATTATCACATTTATATCCAACTGCCTACTTAGTATGTTTAGATAGTATCTCAAATGAACATTTCCGAAAACGAATTCCTGCTCTCTCCTCCTCATCCTTAAAATAACCTGTGTCTTTCCAAACTCAGTAAATGGAATACTGCAAAGCCTTTTAATGGTCTCCCAGCTTCTGTACTTATCTTCCCGACTCCGTACACCTACCTTCCTCAGTCTATTCTTGACACAGCAGCCAGAGTGAACTTAAAATGTAGGTCAGCTCACAAATACTTCTCTGTTCAACCCTCCAATGACTCCCATCTCACTCAGAATAAAAATTAAAGTTACAATTGTCTGTAATCTGATCCCTACTGCCTCTGATGCTATGTGCTACGACTCTTCTCATGCTCACTCCATGTCAGCCCCAGGAGCCTGTTGTTGAGCTCCTGGCACATGCCAGCCACACTCCTCTCTTGTGGCTTTTTGCATTTGCTGTTCCTTTGTCTGGCAGTCTCTTCCTGCAGTAATATGCACGGCTCATTCCTAGCCTCCTTTACGTTTTTACTTTTATTGAATACTAGAGGCCCAGTGCATGAATTCGTGCACTAGTGGGGTCCCTTGGCCTGGCCTGCAGGATTGGGCCCAAACTGGCTCTCAGACATGCCCTGAGGGGTCCCAGATTGCGAGAGGATGCAGGCCAGGCAGAGGAAACTTACTGATGCATGACTGGGTTCGGGGAGGTATGCAAGAAGTTGGTCAGCACGGGAGGGACCGCAGGAGGGCTCCACGGCCAGACCCCAGCAGCACGCTAACCTACTGATAGGAGCATCTGCCTCCTGGTGGTCAGTGCACATCATAGTGAGTGGTTGAGCAGCCTTTGCATATCATTTGCATATTACACTCTGGTTGGTTGAACGGCTGACCAGCTGACTGGACACTTAGCATATTAGGCTTTTATTAATATGGGAGGATTATCTTTTCAGGTAGCTCTTAGATGACCAACATATTTATAAAATTACAACACTCAATCTCCAATTCTAGGACTCCCCACTTCAATCTCTGCTTCATTTTTCTCCATTGCCCTCATCTGACATACTATTTTACTAATTTGTTGGTTTATTGCCTGTCCCCCATGCCATGTGCCCCACCTCCAGTAGAATATGAATTCTATAAGGAAGAGATTTTTGCCTCTTTTTCACTCTGTATTCTCAGTTTCTAGATCAGGAACTGGCACTCATATTGAGTAGAAGTACTCAATATAAATAATGATTGTAAAATATACTATTCAAAGTTCTGAACAAACATTTAGGTTTAGTCACGATATAAACTTGTTCTAAAGTTTTCAAAAGAACAGCACTCTCAAGTTTTTTCTAATCTCTATCTCTTAACAGAAGAAGAAAGTATACATACATACTGGGGTAAAGGTGGGAAGACAGGTTAGGATTAAAAGTGTAATACTAAGTAGCCCATCATAAAAATTTCTTTGAAGTTTCATGCTATTCCATAATGCATCTATATATGTTAATATAAAAATGTATTTCTCCTTTACCTTTGAGTAAAACGGATGCTCCAGAAAAATCTGTCATGTGTATTCTTCAGCTTCAGGTACCTCCTTAGCAGTGCGTTTTTAAAAACTGTGGGTCATTCCCCAGCTTGGGTTGGAACAATGGTCAGCAAACTGTGGCTTGCGAGCCACATGTGGCTCAGGAGCCATGGTTTGCCGCTCTGTTGACTAATGAGTTTGCTGACCACTCACTAGACTAAATGTTACCACGTAGTTGGAAACTGTGAGGATTAGGCAATTGTGGCATATTGTGTGCAAAGAGGTAAAGGGTAGTATATGACAGTGGTCAGCAAACTCATTAGTCAACAGAGTGGCAAACCGCGGCTCGTGAGCCACATGTGGCTCCTGAGCCAAGGTTTGCTGACCACTGTGTTGGAGCATCCTCCCATACTCCAAAAAGTTGCAGGGATCGCCCAAGTTGGGGCATATACATAGGTTGTAGGTTCGATCCCTGGTCAGGGTGCATATGGGAGGCAACCAGTTGATGTTTCTCTTTCTCCCTGTTCCTTTTACTCTAAAAGCAACTGAGCATTGACCTATGAACAGGAGGTCACGGTTTGATTCCTGGTCAGGGCACATTCTAGGGTTGCAGGCTTGATCCCATGTGGGGCGTTGCAGGTGGCAGCATATGAATGATTCTCTCTCATCATTGATGTTTCTATCTCTCTGAAATTAATAAAAGATGTTAAAAAATAAAAGCAATAAACATATCCTTGGGTGAGGATTAAAAATCAACAACAACTGTGGGTCACAACCAAATGGTGGTTCTTAAAATTAATTTAGTGGTCTGGAACTGGCATCAAAAATAGAATAGAAAATATCATAATGTATTTCATGAAGAGTAAGTAATATTTCCTGAAAGTGTTTCAGTTTTATGTATGTATTGTGTGTGTTTATATAATATGTAAAATATACTTTTAACTGTTAAGTTGTAGTCAATAAGTATAAAATCCATTAATACTCATCCATCAAATTAAAAGCAAGTAGTGAAGAAATGGGTTCAATGAGTTAAGGGACAGAATACACACCTGAGCTTCTGCTTTGAAGATGCCGAAAGCAGATCACACAGATGGTACCAAAGAGCAGATTATCTAATACTCTGTTCCTCTGGTCTGTTACGTGCAACATGTGGCCATAACAATATTAATTTGCCTCACATGGACATCAATAGGAAGAGCAAATAGAAATGATTCTGAGGCGCTTTGAAAACACAAAAGGAAGCTATAAATGCTTAAGAATAATAATGATTTTAAAGTTACTTTCAGTGGCTGCTGGGGAAAGAGCAGCCTGTCAGCTTCAGCCTGTAACCAGCAATTAGTTTCTTTCCATAGCATGGGAAGCCTGCTGCAGAAGCTGCAGCCCCTTTATGGTGGCACAGCTGGAGACAAACAGGCTAAATTAATATTCTAACCTTGTTCCAGTGTACTCAAAAGTACTATAAAAAGGTACTAGATGAACTCAGTCTGAACTCTGGCAAATGCGGCCTCTCACCACAGATAACCACAGGAGGCACAGCCACAAGAAAAACCGAGGCCAGTGGCACACAGCTCACCTTTGAGAGTCTATCATCTACTCTTCCATGATGTCACTTGTGACCTTTCCCAGTCTCTGAAGAATATTTTTCTTTTATTCTGGCTCTCTGCTTAGCTTTTGGAAGGATTATTTACAGGCTGGTCCAACCTAAGACCAGGCAGTGATGCTGACCATTTCCATTTCTCTGAGAAATGATAGTTCCGATGGGTTTCCAGCTCCATGCCAGCGAGTCAATAGATCCTAGGGCAGTGGTTGGCAAACTGCGGCTTGCAAGCTGCAGTTTGCCGCTGTTGACTAATGAGTTTGCGGACCACTGCCCTAGGGGAATGGCTCTAAGGGACAGGTTTTTAATGACACTGACTCCAACTGTGTGATAAATATCATCTGAGACTCAAGCAGACGTGGCTTTCTGCTAGCTACTGGAGTTAAATCTACTTGTTCTATGTTTCTAGTCAATGCCAAAAAGACCTACCATCTTTAGGTTAAATATGGTCTCCCATTTCAACCCGCCCCCCTGAAGACCCGTGAGAAAACCAGGGTGGCCAGAGTGGAGGAAGTGGGGGAGGAGCAGGTGAAGTCAATGAAGTAAGGCATGGCTAGATTTCATAGGGCTCTAGGGACCATCGTTAGAATTTTGGTTTTTCTGCTTAGAAAAATATCAGCACAAGCTCTTCCAGAGTGGCAATGTAAACCTCAGTATACACAACAGTGGTATTGCCTAGAACCATAGTCAGTAAACTTTGGCTCACGAGCCACATGCGGCTCTTTGGCTCCTTGAGTGTGGCTCTTCCACAAAATACCACAGCCTGGGCGAGTCTATTTTGAAGAAGTTTAAAAAATTTGGCTCTCAAAAGAAATTTCAATCGTTGTCCTGTTGATATTTGGCTCTGTTGACTAATTAGTTTGCCAACCACTGGCCTAGAAATACGCAGCTGGCACCAACTCTGATAGGACATACTATGTGGAGAGGGTCACTGGGAGCTGTGTGCCTCACAAGGAACCCAGGTCAAGGGAAAAGAATGCTAAGATATATTGTATCTGTTCCTGCTCCAGGTAGTTTCCTCGTTTTTAAAAAGTTTTCTATGTTAGGCAAAATATATCAGAAAGTTGCAGCAAATGTACATGTAATCTCTTTTGGCCTGTACAGAACCCATTTGCCATACTATACTGACAACATGGTTAACAAACCCCAAATTACCTCTTCTTCCAGAAGTCTACAACAGAATTACTATATATTTCAGTTGTTAGAAATAAACAGCAATTTTTCACAGGCCTTTCAGTCTGCCTGACAAATTCCTAAAAACATAAGGTCTTACCTTAAACAGGTTTTGCCAAACCTGAATGGGCTCTAAACCTTAAGGCATCAATCTCAATTTTCCCCCTTTAATGAATTTTGGTTTTTCTGCTTAGAAAAATATCCCTTGACCTGGGTTCCTTGTGAGGCACACAGCTCCTAGTGACCCTCTCCACATAGGTATGTCCTATCAGAGTTTGTGTACCTTGATAGGACTGGCTGATATGGCCTTTAGCTGCGGTTTTTGCACATTAGAATACTGTTTACATTAACAATATGAACTGTTTGCTGTGTAGGGCTTATTTGTAAGCTTAAAAATACACTTCATATATACTGTACTGAATCATAAAATGGTGAAGACAGAACTAGTAAACTACCAGTTAAAGTGACTGGCTATTCCACACCCCAAAGTGGTATGTCTTAGGACAAAAGACCCAAGGAAACTCAATAGAAAAACAGACCTTTGTAATAAGAATGAATGAACACTATTAATTTTAAAATCCTAACGTAAAACTGATTTAGAACCTAATATAGGTTCTAGATAATAAGGATACAGTCTCAGATTAGTTAACAGCAAGTCAGAAATCAAATAGGTTCACAGGTGTACCTACTGGACAGAAGAAGAACATGTAGCAACCAAGATGATTAGGTACATGGCAGGATACTGTGCAGAGATGTGACAGAAATTACTATTAGGAACACAGTGCGAGCTATGGAACTGATAAGTTCTGTGCTTTCATATTTGGAGTATATGATTTCCAAAGTCCCTGCCACAAAACTAAGGAGTATCATTCATTTTCACACTTAAAAAAAAAAAAAATTAAACAGTATGTTCCTTAGTTTCCAAACTGTAACTGATACTAAATACATTTACCAGTTTTCCTCCTAACTGGTTTTTATTAAAATAGAATAAATGGACATTTGCAGTACATACAAATAAATGTCCTTCCACAAATTTAGGCTTTCCTGAAGTGGAATAAAAATGAAAAAAAAAATTCAGATTGAATATATTTTCATTATAGGCCCACCTGAATGATTTTCAGGCCCCATGAACTTTCACTCAGACAGAAACTTGTCTATAAAACTCCAGCTTTAAAAAGAGGATCTACAGATAGAATTTAAAGATGTATTTCAGTTCAATATAAACGAATTCCTAGCAGTTTTAGGAATATTAAATGGGCCATTTTAGGGTATTAAATCATTAGTATTCTTATAGAAGTTGAGACTTAAATCACTGCTCATAAGTGCAAATTCCATCAGAAATGGTGTTTAAAACAGACATTACACCATTGTATCACATTGGTTAGAGTGGCGCCTTGCGCACCGAAGGGCCTCAGATTCCATTCCTGGTCAAGGGCACGTAATTCAGTTGCTGGTTTGCTTCCTCCCTCCCCAGTCAGGACACGTGCAGAAGGCAACCAGTTGATATGTCCTCAAGGTGAAGATCAACAACAAAAAAGTTATCTCTTCCAACCCTGAGATTTAACTTTGTAAAAAATATTTTGTCTTTTTTTTTTTAATATATTTTTATTGACTTCAGAGTGGAAGAGGGAGAGAGAGAGGGAGAGAGAGAGAGAGGAAAGGAAGAAGGGAAGGAGGGAGGGAAACATCAATAATGAGAATCATTAATTGGCTGCCTCCTGCACTACCCACACTGGGGATTGAGCCCACAATCCCTTGACCAGAATCGAACCTGGGACCCTTCTATCGACGGAGCCCAACCAGCTTGGGCTTAATATTCTTTATGTTTGCATAAAGGCTCAAAGGTTTTCTCAAGTTTTACTTTCAAGATGTATGAGCCTCAGAAACATAAAGCATATGCATAATCCCTATATAAAAATTTTGAATAAAGCAAAATTTTCCCTAGCTCACTGAATATAATGCTACAGCAAAATATGAGAGTATACATACTGGTATGTATGAGGTAAGGGCATGGTTCTCAAGTAGGCCTTTAATTCCGACCTATAATGTACATTGAGACTTTGGGAAGTCCCTATTAGATAAAGATCATATGGTTGAGTCTATTTTCCAATTATTTATCCAACCAGAAACACAAAACTGAACCAATTTTTCATCAACAACTCTCAACTTACTATCATAATATAAAGTTGGCTGGGATTTTTATAGATGAAAACCCACAAATAACTTTTATTGCTATTAACAGACACATTTGTAGAGTTTCAGAAGCAAGTTGAGTGCTGGTTATATTAAGATAAAAGATACTGCCTAGTAGGATCTGGATATCTTGACAAGGATAAGGAGTGTTCTCAAAAACAACCACCAAGTAAGAAATGAAATATTCATATACAAGATACCCTGTTTCTCAGGTGAGATTTAAAGGATGTGTTTAAATGACACACACAACAACAGATAAAATTTGAAGTAGAAATCACAGAAGGTAATTTTCTCTTTTGCTTTCTTGGGTAATAAAATGTTTTCATCTTTTATAACCAAAACTCCATTGCCGACATTTGCTAATGGGATATTTCAGGTTGTGTTTTGTCTTTAGGGGTTATTTTCAGCACTAGATCTACCTGTCTGACTTGGGGATCTCTTATAGTTCCCATAGGATCACCACATCAAGGACTCAAACTCTAAGTGGCATGTGTTCCCATAAAAGCAATCCAAGTGCACAGTCCTCAATTGTGAATCTAGAAAGACCAAAGGAGGCTTCAATATTGAACTTGTTTGTCCTGCACAACAGTCAAGAAAAGTCAGCAAATGCCAAGCTGGTTTGCTTCATTACATAGAAGCTCCTGAAAAAGTTTTCCATTTGGAAGCATTTACCAGTTTTTCTGGTACAATAGCTAGAGCTGTGGGCTTTCTGAGTGTGAATGGACATATGTAACACATGAAATATCAGGGACAGGCACCATCTGCAACTCATTTTCTCACAGGTTGGGACTGCAATGTAGGAGGAGTAGCAAGGGACAGAATTTTCTCAGGACCATACACTGGCAAACAAAATAAAACACACACACAGACACACACAAAACCCAACACCTTTTGGCTGACAAAGATCTTAAGGCTATAAATAAATAGAACTGTAAGATTGTGTCCTTTGTAGCTAGCATCTTCAGCACTTTCTGCCCTAGTCATTCAAAGGTTAAATAAATAGAACTGATGAAATATTGCTTTGTTTTAGAAGAGATATTCAAAGAAAAAGGCCGAGACATTATTTCTTTTCCCGAATATTTATCCCCTTATTATACAACACTTATGTAGGGTTTAAAGATGATAGGTAGATAGAAAGATAACAAAAACTATATATAGGAAAGGACCAATACTTTTTTTTTTTTTAAATATACTGGTTTTGGGTGTACAGCTTAGTGATTAGGCAATCATATACTTTACACAGTGTCCCCCCCTCCATATTTCTAGTACCTCAACTGACACCAATGCATAGTTATCACAATAATTGTATTATCCACTCTTTACTTATTTCCCCGTGACTATTCTGTAGCTACAAATTTGTGCTTGTTAGTCCCTTCACTTCTTTCACCCAGTGTCCCAACCCCGCTTTCCCTCTGACAACCACCAGTTCTCCCCCTGCAACCTGAATTCACAAGGCTTTTTTTTTTTAAACAACCAACATCAGTAAAGTAGAAAAAACTTCATAGGTTCCAATCTCTATTAAGTATTTAATTTGTGTCTCTAAGGTATAATCTATTTTACATTTTAAGAGGAAACAGTGTCTTTTTAACTTTTCATTAGTGTTTCAAACAGATTATAAGCCAACAAGTAATGTGATGAACATTTTAAAGAAAAGTGTGTTTACTAAGTGTCACATTAAAGTGCTGGAAGCTGGGTTTGATTTACTTGCCCTAGATATAGATATCAAATTAGCCAAAACACAAAGCAAATGAGCCAAAGTATCATTTTCTCAACCCCCAGATATTCCCTTTCCCCCACCACGATTTTATAGTCTGGAGTACTAAAAAAGTACTAACTTTTCCTACATGAGCTCTTACATTTAAACATTATGCAAATATAATGTTTAAATACTAATCAATCTTACTTTGGCTTTATCTGGATGGAGGATTTGATTCTTTTTGTTCATACTGGGATAAGGGGAGAATGGAAGTGCAATCTAAAGTTACCCACCTACCTTAAGCTAACCATTAGTTACAACTTCCATCAGCAGACATTAAAAAGAGCTGCTTATAGTGGGAAAAAGTTTCTCTCTTTTCAAGTTTTTTGCTTATTTTCTCCACTGGGAAACCCCAATTAAGGAGAAAATAGCCATAATTATGACATTCCCTAAAAGAGGAGAATCCATGAGAAAAACATGATCAGCAGTTGACTAAAGATGGAATTATATTTCCTAGAGAGGTTGAGATGCTTAATTACATTCCACTTAGATTGAACATGTTTAAGTTAGCTTTTTATAAAGGCAGATTTGTAAAAATGAAAACTTTTGAGGTAGGGGTTTGAACTAAGTCAAAGTCTATTATAAAGGTTTCTACTTGGGAAGTTCATTTCATTGAATCTGAAATGAAAATGCAAATAGGAAAGTAAACTGACATTCATTTATTCTTTTTTAAGAGCAGAAAATTTGCCCTGGTTTCTGTGACCCAGATTCCATTTCTTATTTCTGAAGAAAAGCATTTTGCACTCATGCTGACTGTCCTCAATATTAGGCTAGAGGCTCTCTGGGCCAACAGGAGGTTAGATCTTAATAAAAGGAAAGCAGATGTAGATTTGGGTTAGTTACTTACTTTGGGATTCTGTGCTGGAAAAGCCCCTTAAACACTTTACTTTCATCATAGTAATAGCCAGTTCCGTCTGCACGGTAATCCTTGTTCTATTCTTCTAGTCTGAGCCATGTTATAATGTGACTCACCAACCTTCATTCTAAATCATTATGCCCTTTGCTGAAGAAGAGGCAAGTCAATGACTGCAGCAACAAGGTAGTTAATGAACTGGCAAACAAGCTTGTTTGCTGCTATTTAAACTACTGAGAAACATTAGTTTTAACTTCAAGTAATTTTCCTTTGATGTCTCACCACCAGTACTAATATTTCACACTGGTATTTCCACAAGAATAAGCAATGGAATCACACCTGTCTTGACTGGAAAGTGGAAGGTTGGTATTTTTCTTTAATCATTTTAAACCAACTTTATAGTCTCACCCAGACTATTCTATCATTTCAAGTTCTTGGTAGGATGGGAATACCAATCCTCTTTGCTGTGTCTTCAGATTATCCTCCACAAGGCATCTTTTTAGGCTGGCCTTTGAATGATAGTGAAGCAAGATGGCAGCCACCGTGGGCTGAGACAAATTTTGTTTGTTAATCCTCACCTGAGGATATTTTTCATTGATTTTTTTCAGAGAGACTGAAAGGGAAGGGGAGAGACAGAGAGAAACATCGATGTGAGAGGAACACATCGATTAGTTGTCTCACACAAACACCCCAACTGGAGCAGGGATTGAACCTGCAACTCTTCAGAGAATTTTGTAGATCTGATAAAGTTCTAAACTCCTCTAAGATTCTGCTACCCTTACCATAAATATGTGTTAACAATGGATATTTAAATCTAGATAGCTAACTATACATGGTTGTGTGTTTAACAATAACCTCCACATGATTCTTTATTGAAATCTTTTTTAAAAATATATTCGTATTGATTTCAGAGAGGAAAGGAGGAGAGAGATAGCAACATCAATGATGCGAGAATCATTGATTGGCTGTCTCTGGCATGCCCCCTACTGGGGATTGAGCCCATAATCTGGGCATATGCCCTTGATAGGTATCAAACACAGGACCTTTGAGTCCACAGGCTGGCACTTTATCCACTGAGCCAAACTAGCTAGGGTGAAATCAATCTATCTTATCTATCTTATCTATCTATCTATCTATCTATCTATCTATCTATCTATCTATCATCTATTTAAAAGTCTAAGCAACCGTTATAAATGAATGACTGGAACAACTGGCCAGTCACTATGATGCGCACTGACCACCAGGGTGCAAATGTTCAATGTTCAATGCAGGAACTGCCCCCTAGTGGTCAGTGAACTCCCACAGTCAACCTCCCACAGCCAGCCAACCGTTCCTGATCCCTCCCCGTGGCCAGCCAACTTCCCGCAACTGGGCAAGCTGGCCCCGATCAGCCCTGATCGCTGGCCAGGCCGAGGGACACCATTCATGCAGGAATTTCGTGCCCCAAGCCTCTGGTTTTTATATAAATGACACTCAAATTTGCTATGTAAGTTTTAAGAACAAAAGGTTTGTAAAAAGCATCTTTAAAAGTTTCTAAATGTCTGAGTAAAAGAGTAACTTTCCATGTAATGCATGACTTTTAAAAAATAAATAAAATAGTTTCTCATAGAGTTATTACACATTTGATTCCATGATCAAATGTAATATAAATTATATATATATACACACACATAATAAAATAAAATTGGCAAGATATCAACTTGTACCCTGAGTGAAGTAAAACTCGAACCTGTAGGTTATTCAGAGGTTCCATCTTCATGACTGGACCCAAGGTGTTGAGAGGCAGGGAGACATCAATGCTCTGATTTGGCATCAATGGTGTATGGATGGCCAGAGGAGTGCTAGGGATGACGCCAAAGCTAGGAGAGAGGATAAAGAAATTCTAGAAGTTAATCAGTTACGTCATTGTGTTTCGATGGCTTTTTACTCCACTTGAAGGAACATAATTTTTAAATATTAAATGAAGGAATAGTAAGATGCAAGATGATCAAGTCTAATTTATTATAACACTGGTTACAATATAACTTCTGTTTTCTATTAAATGAATTTAAGTAAGGATAAACAGTCATAAGGACAGAATTGGTTTGCTATTGCTCTGATTCTGAAAGTTTCTCATGTTTATCACATCATGAGAGACAAACTGTTAATATCTTTTTAAAAATACATCTTTCGCCAGGTCTGGTTTGGCTCAGTGGATGGAGCGTTGGCCTGCGGACTGGGGGGTCCGGGATATGTGCCTTGGTTGCGGGTACTTCCCCAGTGGGTGGTGTGCAGGAGGCAGCTCATGGATGTTCCTCTCTTATCTATGTTTCTGGCTCTCTATCTCTCTCCCTTCCTCTCTGTAAAGAATCAATAAAATATATTTCAAAGAAATACATCTTTCCTTAGATAATCCTTGAGAGAGAAAAGACTGAAAAATAACCCGCTATAAAGTACAATAAATTTATATTATTTCACTAGCTTGATAACCTGCCTGACCAGTCCAGAGAATTTACTGGTAACTCTTATTTTCTTTCTTTTTTGTTCACTTACGTAGGACAAAATCAACAGAAAAGAGAGTCTACGTATAGTAAAAAATTAGATTGGCTTAAACATTCCAAATGACGAGGATAAGTTGTACTGTAGTTCCAAATCTGGCACTTTCTAAGACTAAGGCAGACAGTGAGTACAGTACCCATCAGTATTGCTGGGTCACATGGTAAGTGTAAGAATTCCAGCTGTTCCAGATCCTTAACAATTTTAGCCATGTTTATAGATATACATATAGCAATATTATGTTTTAATTTGCATTTCCCAGAATGACTAATTATATGAATATTTTTACATAAGCTTGTTCATTCTTTATCTTCTTTGGGGAGGTATCTGCTTAAATCTTTCCTCCTCTTTTTTAATTGTCTTGTTATGAAAGAGTAAAATTTTTCTTTCTTTCTTTCCTTCTTTCTTTCTTTCTTTGTTATCGATTTTAGAGAGAGAAAGGGAGAGAGATAGGAACATTTTGCTCTTTTGATCTTGCTCTTGTGATCAACAAACTATCAGTAGTCAATGTTGGTACAGAAACACGGCAGCAGCTTAGTTCTAAATCTTCCAATTGCTCCTCTTGGAAATGATACAAAGGAGAGGAAAATTCCCTACAAATCTACAACTTCCCCTTCTGCAAACTCCAAACAATGTTTAAGTGTGGCCTCAGCACATAGATCACAGAACTGGTGAGAGAAGCTCTGAAGGTGCAGCAGGGAGGTCCAGGGAGTGCTGAGGCCTCCGAGACTGACTGTAAATATCCATTCTCAGAAAGAACCCCATTCCTAGTGTCAAGTGCTGTTAGTAGGACTAAATTTAAAAATTTAAACCAGGAACAACATAGAGATGAAGAGAAGTAAAAAAAAAAAAAAAAAAAGAAAAAAAAGAAAAAAAAGAAAGAAAGTCCCCAGGGGGACTTGGTGGTAGTGACAGAGCTAAAAAAGTACCACCTTTCCGTCCTAGCCTCTTTGGCTCAGTGGCTAGAGCCTCAGTCTGTGGACTGAAGGATCTGAGATTGGATTCAGATCAAGGGCTCATGCCCAGGTTGTAGGCTAGATCCCTAATAGGGGACTTGTAGGAGACAGCCAATCGGTGATTCTCTCTCATCACTGATGTTTTTTAATCTCCCTCCCCCTCTTTTTTCCTCTCTGTAATTAATAATCAATATATATATAGCACCGCCTTTCAAAGGGAAAACAAATACTCTGAAGACAGTGCTATGTTCCTTGGAGACAGAGACCAGTAAAAGAATGTACAGTGCTTAGGACAAAAATAAAAGTCTTCTTGAATCAAGTCAGGTTCTGAGAGGCAAAGAAGATGTGGCAACACCATAGCAAAGGAAGGAGAGTTCTTGGGCAGCAAAGCCTAAACCACTACCCTGGGCTTATCTTCCTTTTCTACCATAACTCTGGCTAATAGCTAGTCCTGCAAATTTTAACTCATTCAATGGTATAAACACAGACCTATTCAAAGACACTATCCTTAAAAACTGGAAAAACAGCAGTACAACTTCCTTATTGACAAGCAAAACATACTTGAAAATAATTTGCCCGAGGAGAAACCAAGATGAACACCTCAACTGCTGCCTCGCACAACTTCAAAACTACAGCTAAAAGACAGAAAGGACATCATGCAGTATCACAGGAAAGCTGGATGAGTAGAAATTCTATAACTAGAAGGAAAGAGAGGGGCTCACAAAGACTCAGAGGAGCTGTAAAAAGCTGAGGTACAGAGAAACGCTCGTGGAGAGGATGGGCAGAGAAGGGTCTGCCTGGCTTCCTCTAGCGGGAGAGACGGAAAATCCCAACTGCACTGAACCCCACCTTCTGACTGCAATGAACCCAATTCTGCGCGAGACTCATACAGGGGAGTCTGGACTGTTGTGAAAAGGAAGGAGTGCAGAGAAACTTAGGGGAGCTGTGAAACACAGAGGTCTGGGGGCATGCAAAAGTGTGCACACAGAGCACGGACTGTTGATTGTTTCGTTGGCTTTCTCTAGCGGGAGGAAAACAAAACCTCCCAACAGCACTGAAATCCAGGTCTGACTTCAATGAACCCCAGTTTCGGGCGAGATACTGGGGACCCAGACTCATACGGGTCCCTAGAGCACACGGAAACTCAGGGGAACTAGAAAGGCAGAGGTCTGGAGGCTTGCATGCACAAAAGGCAGAGGTTGGTAGCAAGCGCGCATGCACACAGAGAGGGCTGCAGCAATTACCCAGAGGCACTGAGACCCACGGGCTGCCGTGTCTCAGCCCTGAGATTCCACCACAACCAAGCCCAGCACAGAGGCTGTTGCAATCCTGCAAGTCTTAAGGCTGACTCCAGCACAGGAGTTCTCCGGGCACAGACACAGCTGATTATCAGAACCAATTGGCTTGGAAGTCAATTCCCCCCAGTGATACCAACAACAATCAAGAATTAACTACAAGAAGACTGTCCATATAGTACACAAAGGGGTACACTAAGAGTGCTCACCTCAGGTAACTGAGGAGGCAGAGCTACTGGGCCTAATAGGATCTAGCACACAAAGCTACTCTACCAACTCAGGAAAGCAGAGAAATACGTGGAGACAAAATAACAGATCACAAACAAAAGAAATGGAAGAAAATAACAACTGGATATAGAGTTCAAAACCACGGTTATAAGGTTTTTAAAGAATTTCCTAGAAAAAATGGACAAATTCAGCGAGACCCAAAGAGATGGAAAAGGACCAACTAGAAATTAAACATACACTGATTGAAATAAAAAATATTATACAGAGACTTAACAGCAGACTAGAGGAACACAAGAATCAAGTCAAAGATTTGAAATACAAAGAAGCAGAAAATACTCAATTGGAAAAGCAAAAAGAAAAAAGAATCCAAAAATGTGAAGATGGTGTAAGAAGCCTCTGGGACAACTTCAAGCGTACCAACATCAGAATTATGGGGAGGCCAGAAGAAGAGAGAGAGCAAGATAATGAAAACTTATTTGAAGAAATAATGACTGAAAACTTCCGCCACCTGGTGAAAGAAATAGACTTAAAAGTACAGGAAGTGCACAGAACCACAAGAGATATAGTATAATTGGCCTTTCTTTGTCTGGAAATAAGCACAAATTCAAGATAAAACCAAAAGTGAAAGGGTAATATTTAGAAATAATACAATTTACAAAATGATTGAAAGAGAGAGCAAGAGTGTGGAAAGAGAGCAAGTTGGCCTCATCTGTCATAACTAAAGGTCAAAGATAAATCAAGTATAGAAATTTAAGCATACTTAAGAGTATAAAAGTCAATCCAAAGGCAGTACTAATGACATTAAGTAATGGGGGAGAAGATAAAGGTTATAGTAGGAAATTAATAGACTACAGAAAGCAGAGATTACGGGTATTTTATGAAGGAAAAAGTGTAACTATCAGAATCCAAAATAAAAACTTTCTAAGCATCATACTATTTAAAAAAGCAAAAGTAAAGACAAATAGGACTGAAAGTGTGAAGACAGACAATGCAGATTACCTTTATTACAATATATTTTCCCAACAATTTTGGCCTTGGACACGGCCAGCTCCCTTAAAAGTGACTGGAAATATAACTAGTCTTGACAGAAAACACACACAGATTTTCTAGATCCTTAAGTGATTCCTAATATGCCAAGCTTTTTTTTAAAAAAAATATTTTATTGATTTTTTACAGAGAGGAAGGGAGAGGAACAGAGTTAGAAACATCGATAAGCGAGAAACATCAATCAGCTACCTCCTGCACACCCCCCAACTGGGGATGTGCGCCCACAACCAAGGTACATGCCCTTGACCAGAATCAAACCCAGGACCTCTCAGTCCCCAGGCTGACGCTCTATCCACTGAGCCAAACCAGTTAGGGATAATGTGCCAAACTTTCAAATCCAGTTAGTGCCAAATGATAAGATAGTAACTAATGTAAGTTGTTACTGACGAATTTTATTAAATTTATTTTAGGGGTCTAATTACTACTTTGTTAGAAACAAGTTTGAATACAAGATATTCATGAATAAACAGACCTGCCATCAAAGTCCAACAGGCAGTTTTTTGAATCACATTGAATAAAAATCAGAGATATCTCAGAACTGTAGGACATCAACATTTTATGTCTTCATGTTCTCCTTATTAAAGCAAAGAATTCATGCTAAAAGCAGACTGTCAGCCTATATTTAATTACTCAACTAACCAGATACACTGACTGTCTTCTATATTTTTTTATATCAACCAAAGTCCATTTATCCCCACCAAAATGTGAGCTTTGGACACACATTGGTTTGGTTCACTACTCTAATCTCAGTACCTCAAATGTCTGGCACACAGATGCTAAACAATTATTTATTGAATGACTAGATGGATTTCAATTAAAAATTTCTTAAAAAATAAGCTGTTTTAGTTAAAAACATTCTAGTCCTAGAATCCTTTAAGAAGGCATTAATGTCTGGTTTCCTCTTTCTACAAGAATGAGTTTCCCAGAAAAATTCCCTAGGGCCTTCAGAGTTGAAGCTGACAACCGAATAGATGGACAACAGCCAGCATTTCCTCTACATTTTAGCATTTGTCAACATGAGAATTTCCCCCATCAACAATGGAGTATTCTCTTGTTAGACACAAGGTACACCTGAATCTAGCTGAGGACACTTATTTCTTACCTATTCTTGTTAAACTGGATTGCAAAGTCTGTCATATGCTGTAGAGCTTTGTTGGTGAAGTTCATTTCCATATAGATGTGCCCTTGACGATGAGTAAATGTTCCAGAAATCTCCAAGCCTTTGGCCTTTACTGCAGGCAGCCAGACCTGAAACACAGTATACAGCTCAATGAAACTAGGTAAGATTTATCTCGATGCTATTTTTAAAAAATAAAGATGAAATTCCACTTCCTTAGATAATTATAATTTTGTTAGTAGCTTTGGTGAAAGGCTTAAAAGGGAAGACATTGAATCTACTAATGAAAATGCATGTTTATAATCTTTGAAGGCTTTTTTATCACCCTTCTAATAAAAAAGTAACATGCAAATTAACCATCACTCTGCGACACCCACAAGTCACTCCTATCAGCCAATCAGGAGTGAATACGCAAATTAACCTCAATCAAGATGGCTGTAGCTGCAGAGCGAGCAAGAGGGAAACTTGGGTTTTCCTGGCGATGGAGGAAGTCAAACTTTCCACATATCCTAGCGGGCCCCGGCCTCCACTCAAGGCTTCAAAGTTTCAATTATACAAGATAAATAAATCCCACCAAAAATGGTGGCAGCCACGGAACTGAAGAGAGCAGGAGGCTACGGTAGCCCCAGAGAAGGAGGAAGCCAAGTTTCTGCAGCTCTGGCCTGCGTTGGCCTCTGCTTAAGGCTACAAAGTTTCAATTATAGAAGATAAATAAATCCCAACAGAAATGGTTGCCGCCATGGAGGTAGCAGGAGGATTGGCTCCACTCCAGGCTATGAAGTTTCAATTGTAGAAGATAAGTAAATCCCAGATACCAGGGCCTCCACTTGGGTTGCTGTGGGGTGTGGCTGACCTACAAACCACCACAGGCCCTTCAGCCAGGCTGCCTCACTGCCCAAGGGAACCCCCACCCTGATCTGGGACACCCTTCAGGGCAAACCAGCTGGCCCCCACCCATGCACCAGGCCTCAATCCTATCTAATAAAAGAATAATATGCAGATTGACCATCACTCCAACATACAAGATGGCTGCTCCTATGTGGTCAAAGATGCTGCCCCCATGTGGACACAAGATGGCCCACCACAAAGAGGGGAGGGCAGTTGGTAGGGACCAGGCCTGCAAGGGAGGGCATTTGGGGGTGACTGGGCTTGCAGGAAAGGGCAGTTGGGGGGGACCCAGGACTGCAGGAGAAAGCAGTTAGGGGTGACCAGGCCTGCAGGGGAAGGCAGTTAGGGGCAAACAGGGGAACAGTTAGGCATCAATCAGGCTGGCAGGGGAGTGGTTAGAGGGTGATCAGGCTAGCAGACAGAAGTGGTTAGGGGCAATCAGGAAGGCAGGCAGGCAAGCAGTTGGGAGTCAGAAGTCCTGGATTGTTAAAGGGATGTCCAATTGCCCGTTTAGGCCCAATCCCTCCAGAAGGGTAGTCAGACATCCCTTGAGGGGTCCCAAGTTGGAGAGGGTGCAGGCTGGGCTGAGGGGATGGCGCCCCCCCCCCCCCCCACCGTGCTGCACTGTGCATGAATTTTGTGCACCGGGCCTCTAGTTATCAATAATCTCCTTAAGGCAAGGATTATGTCTAGTGTATACTTTTAATTCTTCCTATAGTTTCCAGTGAACAGTAAGAACTCAGATGTTGCTTAAATAATCTGAATATCTATTTTCTTTATATAATTCACTCATTACCCACCTCTGACCCCCAAACTACAGTAAAGGTAGTTTCCCTTTTTGAATTTCTATGTGAGCATGACATCAGTAAAGCTGAGACTAAAGAACACCAATGACAAAAACCTAAGTCAGAACTCTATAAAGGTACACCAAATTTGAATAGGCACTCTAGAATCCATATGTAGTATCAATGGAAAGGGGGAATGTAAGGAATGAGAAATTAAAATATTACTTCTCTATATTTTCCCTGTGGTATTATATATCAAATTTATACTAGATTGAGTTTAGTGTTGACAAACTAGACAATATTTCTAAGCATGAGAACAAAACTCAAATACTTAGTAATGCCAATTTTAACTCTAATTATAAAAATGGTTACAGTACTTCCTATTGCTAAGTTTAAGGACATCTTTCATCTTTTTCTTAACCCATGCAAAACAAGGACCCAAACCTTGAATTTATTATCAGTGGAAGTAATACAAATGATAGAAACTAAGTAATTCAGGTCATGTCCATTAAAAAAATGTTGCTTTGCCCCACTGGTGTGGCTCAGTAGTTGAGCACCAACCTATGAACCAGGAGGAGGTCATGGTTTGATTCCTAGTCAGGGCACATGCCTGGTTTGTGGACTTATTCTCCAGTAGAGGGTGTGCAATAGGCATCCGATCAATGATTCTCCCATCATTGATGTTTCTATCTTTCCCTCTCCCTTCTTCTTTGAAATCAAATATAAATAAATAAATAAATAAATAAACACAGTTATTTATTAGAGGCCCAATGCACGAAGATTCGTGCAAGAATGGGCCTTCCTTCTCCTGGCTGCTGGCACTGTCTTCACTCTGGTTGGAGCTGCCTTTCCGCCTTCCCATGCTGCCCAGAGACCTGGAGTGGCTGGGGGTGTGCAGACACCTGCACTGTCGCCATGGTGACGATGCAAGTGTCCCGCCCCCTGCTGCTGGGTGCCTGTGCATGCAAATTAACCCACCATCTTCGTTGGGTTAATTTGCATACACACTCCTGATTGGCTAATGGGTGTTGTGAAGGTATGGTCCATCTACATTTTTCTCTTTTATTAGTGTAGATGAAAGTGTTGCTTTACTTACAGCCTTAGGAGCCACATATCCACCATGTACCATGCCTATCCCTGTAGAGAGTTCAAACAGATCATTCAGACCACTGCTGACCACAGCAGGAGTAGGTGAAGGAGCAAAGGTTGCAGGCACTGATGATGGAATGAAGGATTGTCCCACCTGCAGAGAAAAAAAGGGGAGGGGAGCAGATCAAGAAGAACAGATTAATAGCCCTTACAATGTTTCTACATATTTTAGTAATACTGATAAATCAATAAGAACACACCATAATCACAATTTTATTAGGAGTTGAATTAGTATATTCTTTGTCCTTTTAATCATCATTGATAAGATAAACACTCTTTAGAGGTTCTATCATGAGAAAGTAATCAGTAGGATTAGAAACACAGTGATCAAGATTTTTTGTTTCCAATTTTAGCTTCCATGATTCTGTGCAAAAGGCCTATAAGTCCCTATAGAAGAAAACTGTTTCTACAGAAAGAAGGAGAAGCATCCAACTTAGACAGCAGATCCTTCCCACTTGGGTCCAGGCAAGTCTTATTTCCCCTTTTAAGCATAAATATCTAGTAGGAAACTCTCCTGTGGCAGGAGGATAGTCCCATCCTCCAAACTAACTTACAAGGAGAGTCTCACTCTGAGCCCAACTGACTCATTCAAGTATTTTAAGATGATACCAGAGAATAAAGGTATTAGCCAGTCGAGATGGGAGGTTCCATTTAGCTCTCTAATGTCAGGAAAACAAAGATCTGTGTAAACACCAGAGCACCAATCCCTAAAGATGCCCCTATACCAAATGTGATGTATGATCCCAAAGATTCCAAGTATCCTATGCTACTCTCAATTCTTCATATACTGCTATAAAAGTTTAGGTGTATAGTGCTAGATAGAGGTGGCTGGTCTGAGAATGTGTGCACAGGAAAGGCATCAAACAGGGGGCAGCGCATCCCATGGTAAAAAAAAATGGATGGCACTTACTGCCGGACTTCCTCCAATGCCCCCGCCAAGGTCACTGCCAAGCTGAAAGAGAGAAAGGAGAGAGAGAAGAGAGAGGTAGAGTTCATTTAACTAAGTACTAGATGCCCATACAGAATCTGTAAATTGCTCTACCAAGTTTCTGGAATACATGCTCTTCAGTTGTGTCCCAAAGCTGAAAGAATTTCTAGACTGAAAAGAAATGTCATAGGGGAACCAAGTAATGTCAGTGATGGTATGCAGGAGTTTTGAAAAAACTTGGAAAGAAGATGGATCTGGGGCATCTTAGGGATCTTTCAGATCCAATCTTTCCAAAGGGGTACATAAGCACAAACCCAAACAGAAATTTAAAAATCTGCATATTTAAAAAAGCTCTACCTTCAAGCACTAATATTTTTTTTTAATATATTTTAATTGATTTCAGAGAGGAAAGGAGAGGGAGAGAGAGAGGGAAACATCAATGGTGAGAGATTATCATTGACTGGCTGCCTCCTGCAAGCCCCCTACTGGGGATCAAGCATGCAACCCGGGCATTTGTCCTTGATCAGAATTGAACCTGGGACCCGTTAGTTCACAGGCTGACACTCTATCCACTGAGCCAAACCATCCAGGGTCAAGCAGCAGTATTTTGAAAATATTTTATTTTTTCTTTGCTGCCCCTCTGAGAAGGTGGGAACCAAACCAGTATTGAGTTGCAATTTTAAGCTATAAAACTTACAGGGGGAACAAGAGTAGTTTTTAGAGTTTAGAACTAACTTTCCTAAGAAAGAAAACAACTGGGATAGGAAGATATTCTATTTGGTAAGGACGTGGGAATGCAAATCTCAGTCAATTCTACTGAGAAATATTGTGATTTATTTGGAGATCATGTAAAATGACACTGACTATTGGAGAATTAGCCTAATTTAATTAGCTAGGTGGCAGAAAAATAATTCTGCATGGTCTCAGTCTCAGCCCTCCCTGCTCCTGCAGCATTCTTATATAATTCACCCTGAAGTCAGTCTTCCACAACAAAGCATTAAAGAAGAACTGAAGCTGAGAATAGCTGGCATGAAAAAAAAACAAACACACATATACACAATGATGCTGTTTAAAAGCAAAAAAACACCCCTTTTGCTATTGTTCCACATTTGCTTCCTCCTTAGTTCTCACTGTGCATCTAAAATTCCTCTTTGAATCACCACAGACTTGTGTCTGCTTTACAAAACAATGTTCCCTTTATTGTCTGTCATTCGGTGTAGAAACTTGAAAATCTCTTGATGCTGGGATTATGCTAAAAAACAAAACTGCAGCCCTGGTCAGTTGTGCTCCATGGTTAGAACATCAGCCTATGGACCCAAGGGTCGTGGGTTCCCAGTCAAGGGCATAATTCCTTGGTTGCATGGACCTGGTTAGGGCTCCTGCAGAAGGCAACCAGTTGATGTCTGTAAGTCTGTTGATCTCTCTCTCCTCCCCTCTCCTTCCCTTTCACTCTTCCTAAAAATCAATAGAAAAAATATCTTCGAATGAAAATTTAAAAAAAAAATTTTTTTTCATTGGTCTTCAGGATTTGGGAAAGATTTATCTTCTCAATGAACAGATAAACAGGGTAGCCAAATGCTAAAACACAATCTATACTGAAAAATATTAAGACCTCTAACAAAGTCTTGTTGCCACTATGACAGAAAATAACCCCCGGCAGGTACTTCTAACTGGCATTAATAAGCATGTTCTGCTCTAAGCTACAGAGTACTCAAAACCTCTCCAGAATCTGGTTAGACATGGAACAAAATCACATGCATAAATAAAAAGGTCATCATAAATAATAACTTGAACAACTGTAAAATTATGAAAAAGATACATCTACTTTCTCACACGTATCACACATCTGCAGCATGACATAAAAAAAGCATGAATTTCCTTTTATTTAAGCAAATACTGATGTCATGTTTACTGAGATACAGGCACTCCTGGAAATGTAAAGATATCAGGCGATGAAGGGAATATACAGATGAATAAAACCCAGGCTTTGCCCATTGGCAGGAGAAATAAAACACAGAATAGTAAGAGTGAAACAGAGAAGTTCTGAAGGGAGAGCTTCCTTCTGACTCAAGATAATAAAAAGAAGCTTCAAAAAGGTAGTAGTGTGGGATTATAAAAAGCAAAAATGGGGGTTATTTCTTGAATGGAATGAACAAAGTCTGAAAAACACATATACAAATAAAAGCAAGATCATGGAGGAGTATGGTTCAATTAAACTGGAGCACAGGATAGCTATGGGGTGGGGGGAAGTAGCGGAAGAAGGAAAGTTGTAGAAAATAAGTCTGCAAAGGTAGGCTGATTACAAGATGTTTTTAGTTTTTATTTATAAAAACCTGGAATCTCTTAGATTAAAATTCCAGTGTTCTAAGATTACTAATAATTACTTCAACTGTATTTCATTAACTATGGTTTTTAGCTTTAGATACACAATGGAACAACCACGTGTGTGTTTTTGGTGTGTGTGTGTGGGGGGGGTGGAGAACAGAAAAAAAAAAAAAATAGTGATGTCATGCCTGAATCTCACCTCAGAGAATGTTTAATTGTTCTGGGTACAGTCTGGGCATCAGAATTTTGAAAAGCTTCCCTAGTGATTCTTATACACAGACAAGGTTGAAAAATGTTGCCTTAGAGAATTAACTCGATTCATCTGTTCAGAAATAACTTTGAAGCTAACTCTTAAATAAAAAGGAAGTTAGAACTTGAGTAGAAAGAAAAACCCTTCCTATGGACAGGGAGAATGCAAAATGTCTCATTTGTCCTGATACTTTGATCTGGTTTTGTGACTTTCTAATGGGTTAACTCCCACCATTGTCTTCCCTTCTGGTCAGGTTTATCATCTGAGCTTCAAAGAAATGGAATTCTTTAGAAGGACTTGGTTGACACTCATTGGCAAGAAAAACACACACACACACACACACACACACACACACACACACACACACACACTGAAAGAGAATGAGCAGTTTTTTTGTTTGTTTGTTTTTAGAATGAGCAGTTTTATCAAAAATGCTGGATTCAAGAAAAGCCCTTGAGAAAAAGACCCTCACTGACAGTGTTTAGGTCAAAAGAAATAAAGCCCAATTATAGCCCTTATTTTCTTAGCTATCAATCTTATTATCTGAGTATATGAGCATTATCTTAGCTGGAAAAGATCTGAATGTACGCTCCCCCTCCTCAGGCCGCTCCACAATTTAATTGAAAACCAAGGAAGAAACTAAAAAGATATCCCGATATTCATTTCTTTATGTTCAGTATAGCAGACACAATTCAGCTAGAATCAAGAATTCTGATCTTACAAGAGAGGATCCAAGGACTATTAGAGACATGAGGCCAGAAGTATAAAGGCTCACCTAACTGTGCTGTATGTCCAGCGAGCAAAGGGAAAAGAAAATTTCAGTGTTTTCCAACTAGCAGAACTAAAGCGTTTTCAGCACTGTTTTTGACTGAAAAAGATTCTAAGGAACGTTATTGTCCTCCTCTCTGAAAATATGACAACGGTAATTGCACAGTGATGGCATGAGTGACTAATAGGAAGATGTCATCAAGCTGGGAGCGAATTATCCAGTGAGTGGCTTCTCTTATCTACTGTGACAAGCTGAATGATGCAGATATTAATCAAGAAAGAAAATGAAAACTAGAAAGCTGAACAAAATCCAGGAAAGTTGTCGTCATGAAGCCTGAACTAGCTATTAACCATTTCAGTGAGTTGCTGGTATTATATGGAGTCAGATGAGATTTATCTGTTGGCAATACTTATCAGGTAGGGCACAAAATCAGTAAAACTAGGATTTGTAAAAATTCAGTGATATCTGTTATCCAGTGAGCTGTTGAAAGCCAGGAATGAAACGTGGTAGGTATGTAAGACATGGCTATAATCTCAACCTGAGATGTCCAGATTCTGTGTTTTAAGTGTCTCTCTGAAGCTGTCCACTTCCTAATGTCCCCGTATTGCCTTACTCAGGCTATTTTCTCTACAAAGGAAATAATGTCACCTATAGGCCAAATAAACCAGAATGAAGGAAGATGAAGGATGGCGAGGTGCCAGCTTCAGGAAAAGAATATCTCAGCCCTGGCTGGTGTGTGGCTCAGTTGTTTGAACATTATCCTGAGCACCAAAAGGTCACTGGTTAGATTCCTGGTCAGGGCACAGGTCCAGGTTACAGGTTTGATTCGTACAGGAGGCAGTCAATTGATGTTTCTCTCTCTCTCTGTCTCTCTCGAAAACCAATAAAAACAAAAAAAGATACTTATTTTAAAAAAATAAAGAGTATTTCAAATGCTAAAATTTGAGAAATTTTCCTAAAGTTCTGTAGCTGATAACCAAGTCCAAATGTTCTACTAGAGGTATAGATAGAACTCCAATCCCCAATCTAAATCATAGAAGTTGCAGAATAGTACTAATATTTGGCCACTTTATTATGCCAGGAGTAGTGCTGAACAGGGCTCAGTTCATGCTGAACTACCCAACAATGTGTTCTTGCAATGTTAATTCAGTAACTGGATGGAAAACTGATTTCATGGTGACCCATGAGCTAAAGGGTCCTCAGTATGATTACATGAGCTCTGAGCCAAAAGTTAGAGCTGAGTTTGCATAGAGCTCTAGCTCATCTAGATCAAAAGGAAAAGCCCTCGATCCAATGGTAATATGTTACAATAGCAGAACTACATAGAAGTTCTATAAGGAAACAGGTCTGCCTGACTCGAAGAAAAGATAAAAAAAATCTTCTATAAAAGTTTATCAACTGAACCTTGGCTGGTGTGACTTGGTTGAAGCATCATCCATACACCAAAAGGTAGGGGGTTCGACCCCGGTAAAGGCTTGGACTGGAAGCAACCGATCTATGTTTCTCTCTCAAATCTCTCCCATTGATGTTTCTTTCTCTCTCTCTTTTCATTCCTCTTTCTAAAATTTAATGAAAAAACAAAATACAGCATATCCTCAGCTGAGGTTTAAAAAAAAAAATTATCAACAGAGATGGCTGCTGAGCAGACACACACTCACAAATTCTATTTTTTTTTCAAAATATCACAACAATCTGGATTAGATGTATTTGAGATACATCTAACCAGTCCAAAGTACCTTTCTGCTTCTAAAACTGTAGAGTTGTCCAAGTATCTAAAAACATTCTCTTAAGTAGAGGTGTAGATCTTAAGCTCAGATATTTCTTTGCTTCCATCTACAGTTATTTGCTACTTTCCAGAACTAATTTAACTGAAGGGAGTCTAAGGAATGATTCGGGTTAGAAAGCTTACTGACAGCTCTATTATTCTGACTCAGAACAGAATGATGTACAAACAGTATACAAAGAGCCCATCACAAACAATAAAACTTATACCAAAACCCTATTTGTGTCAAAAATATCAATCTGTATTTTTTTCCTATTAGGATTTTAGATTTTAGAAGGCATAATTCATCTCCTAAGTGAAAGTATGATTTTCAGCTGTTGGGCTGCAAATTTTAATTTGATCTTCAAAAGGCTATTCAAAAAAGCATCATAAACTATAATCAAATTGGTGAAAGAATCTGTAACTATGCCAAAGCTATTCAACTAATGGCTGAGAACAGCCTTAATGTGAAATGGCATAAATTAATTTATATCATACAAAACTATCAGGATACTCAACTTTAAAGAAAAAAAGGATTATGTAAGCAGAAAAGTAGGAGGATGTAACAGATTAGTTCTTGAGATGCAACAGAGAACAGAATGTGACCAAAGTCCTCAGAATGGCCACTACCAGTTCCTTAAGTCAGACAATTTCATGTTGAATATGGTAAAAATCCACAAGAGAAGCTCTACAGCTCATTTTCCTTTGTAATACTTACTGCCTGACCATACAGGGTGAGGCAAAAGTACATGAAATACAGTTTATTCTTATTTTTTAAATTACTTATCATATTATTTTCCATATGAACAACTATAAATCTACTTCTGCCCCACCCTGTACATTTGTCATTTGTCTGCCTCCCACTACAATATAAGCTTGTAAGGACTCATCACAACTATATCTGCAGTACATAGAATAGAGCCTGTCACAGAATATGTATTGAGTGAGTATCCTACTAACCATGAAAACAGGACTATTGGCAAAATTATTTCTTAGGGGAAAAATTTTGAAATGAATCATTTTACTGGAGAAAATTATCACAAAATCAACAGAAGGTTGACAACTGTTTCATCAACTGGTCTAAAGCATCATATATGCATCAATCTTGCCAACACACATGAACAGAACCAATTGGTGGGGGAGGAAGGGATGCCCCTACACAAGGCCAAAGTCCTTTCGAGAGGAAACGTATTGTCCGAGTAGTTTTGACAGCCAGTTTTCAGCAGAAGGAGGCTCTGAACATCACTTATTTGCCCTGAAAGCACTAGTGCTTTATATCATAACTCATCGATGTGATTTTGTGGCTCTACTTAAAGGAGGGTAAGATGAACAATCTTGTTCCTTTTGCTGCAAGACAGATATAGGAACTTATCCAGTCCCCCTTTCTATAAATACACTTCTACAGTCCTTAAACTTTCATGTGCCTTCTAGGGCATACTAATCCAAACTCATACAGCCAGGGCCCAGAGAGGCCTAGGACAAACAAAACTTGTGTTTTATCTTAAACATTCACACTGCCTTAACACATCAGTATTTAGTCTATGTTTACATTACTTACCATCAAGTAAGACTGACATTGCAAGACAGTGAACCAAGTTTATTCTGCAGCTTCAGATGCATCCTACACTATTCTGTGTGCTCCAGAGACACTATTCTGTGTGCTCCAGAGATTGTGTACCCCAGTTTGAGAAGGACCAAAGAAAAGACTAGATTCTATTCCAGAAGATGACAATAACAAATAAACTGGCACGATCACAGGATACTGGAAAAGATATACACTCTGATGTTTTGAAAAAGTTCTGGGTTCAAATCCCAACACTTAACTCGTTGCGGACCAGTAGTTTTATTGCTAGCTTTACCCAGTGGCCAGTTAAGTTTCTATTGAATGAGTACAAAAAATGTTTTACATAAATGTTAAAGGCATGCTTTAAAATTAAAGCATGTGAAGTTATTTATTACATGTTCTTACCAGTTAATATCTTTTTAAAGTATGAAACTTTGTAAAACACTGTGTAATATGAAGCGAGAATTCTCGTGATCTGTCCGCAGTGTGTTTGTGTTAAGACTTATTTGCATGGAAAATAGTATGGAGTCTCCTCAAAAAAATAAACATGGAACTGCCATTTGACCCAGTAATCCTACTTCCAGAAATATAGCCTACGGCAGCAGTTGCCAACCAGTGGTCCGCAGACCACTGGTGGTCTGAAAGGTTGGCGACTGCTGGCCTAAGACACCTGAAATACTAATCAGAAAGAAGGTATGCACCCCTATGTTCATAGCAGCAAAATTTACTATAGCTAAGATCTGGAAACAGCCCAAGTGCCCAGAAGTAGATGAGTGCATACAAAAGCTGTGGTACATTTATACCATGAAATACTATGCAGCAGTAAAATAGAAGGATCTCTTCTTACCCTTTGAAACAGCATGGAGGGACTTGGAGAGTATCATGCTAAGTGAGATAAGTCAGTCAGAGAAAGGTAAGTATCACACGAATGAACTCACATGTGGAATCTAAGTAACAAAATAAACTGATAAACAGAACGGATCCAGAGACATGGAAGCATGTGACAGAGTGCAGAATCTCAGAGAGAAGGCAGGGAAAGGGATCAACCAAAGACCTTGCATGCATATTTGCATAGCACATGGACATAAACAATGGGTCGGTAAGGGCCTGGGGTGGGGGGTGTGAGTTGGAGGGGTTCAATGGGGAGAAAAGGGGACATATGTAATACGTTCAACAGTAAAGAATTATTAGAAAGAAAGAAAAAAAGCCTTATTTGCTATGTGACCTCCAGTTTTCTATAAAATGAAGCTCAATACTAATTACTTTGAGGGTTATTTTGAGGATTAGAAATGATAAAAGTTCTAACACAGGGACTGGCGCAGACATAGGCACTCAATAATTGGTAATTATTCCCTTGACTGCCAGAGACCAACCTTGACTAAATCCATGCACTGATTTAAAATAAAAAGTAAATAAATAAAAATAAAAATTAGTGCTTATAGAAGTCACACTGAAGAACTTATCAGGCAAAAGTGGGCAAAAATTTACAAAGATCTCTCCACAACAGTACCAACTATAAAAGAAGCTCTGAAATCACTACAAATTTATTCCAGAGGAATATAAAAATGCAAAACTAGGCCTAGCTGGTATGCTCAGTGGTTAGAGTATCATCCTGTACACCAGAGGGTCACAGGTTCAATTCCTGGTCAAGAACACATACACATACCTGGGTTGCAGGTTGTGAGCGCATGTGAGAGGCAACCAATCTATGTGTCTTTGTCATATGGATGTTTCTCTCTCTCCCCCTCTCTTCCATTCCCTCTAAAAACCAATGGGAAAATATCTTCATGTGAGGATTAACAAAAAAAGAAAAAAGAAAAAGAAAAAGAAGAAACAGAGGAGGAGGTTTTGAAAAGCATGCAGCGGAGTAGGAAAAGACAGTTTCTCCTGTATCCCACTCCATTCCAGCTGGGCACACTGAGAGCACATTCCCCAGGCAGCAAATCCTGTGTCAGCATGAAGGGCTCTCTAGATAATGCTTCCTTTCCATTTTTGATGTACAATAGCACCATTTTTCTAAGTAGAATAATACACAGCACCTTGGATGAACAAAAGGTTATAATTTAGCCAAGGCCTCTGCTGATGCCTAAAAGTAAAGGCAGCAAATAACTGAGATGAAATGACTACTTTAGTGATCCTCAGAGTTATCAGACTTATTCCAGATGGTTATCTTTATTACATGTGTGCAAGAATTATATACATGGGCATCAGGTCACCTTCCAGACTACAAACCAGAAAGATTTGCCCTGTGAAAAAATAACCTTAGATGAGCAGTTTCTTAGATTCAGTATCAGAGGCCTCAAAAGATACATAGTTTTTAAACCAAAGAACAAAAAAACCCAAGTAAATTACTTTTGTATGCCTACATCTGAAGAGTACACCACCATGCTCTACATACAGAACAGAGTAAGTTCCATTACCTGAATTCATTCTACATTAAGTTTATACTAAAAGAAGGAGGAAACTTATCTGTAGACTTCAAGCAAAAGAGAATACTGCAGTCCCCCATTATCTGCAGGGGAATACATTCCAAAATCCCTAATTGGATGCCTAAAACAGCAGATAGTACCAAAAACTATATATACAATTTTTTCCCTATAATATAGTCTTTGATAAAGTTTAATTTATAAACTAGGCACAGTAAGAGTCACAATAATAAAGAAATAGAATAACTATAACAATATACTGTAATAAAAGTTATGTGAATATAGTCTCTCTCTTTCCGATAATCAAACTGATCATTAAGATGGCTACTAAGAGACTAACAGGTAAGTAGTGTGCCTACACTGGAAAGAGGAACAATTGATATCTGGGTGGGATAGCATGAGATTTCATCACATCTATATAAAAAGCCAGTGACCAGAACTCTGTAAGGACCAGAATGACCAGTTGTTATAATGCCCACTGTGGCCAGCAAAATGGACCAATCCAGTGTGGCCAGCCAACCTCCTGTTCCCAGGCTGGCCCTGCTCCCAAACAGCCTTTCCCACCCCATTAAGGTGGGGCAGCTGGCCAACCCCTCCTAACAGGGGGTGGGGCCGGCCAACCTCCTGCAGCCCCCTGCCTGGTCCCACCCCCAACTAGCCTCTTCCCCTGGCTGGCCCCACCCCCAATCAGCCCCTAACACCCCGACTGGCCTGCAGCCCCTTCCCCCAGATCTGCCCCCGAGTGCTCCTCCTCCAATCAGGGGCAAGGCTGGCGACTACTGCCCCAGGCCCCTCCCCGCAGCTGGCCCCATCGCCAATTGGTCACTCCACCCCAATCAGGAGTGGGGTCCAAAAGCCAACTGCCAACAGCCCCTCACCCCGGCCTTGATTGTGCGCTGATTGGAGCCGGGCCAGCTAAACCCTACCAGTGCACAAATTCGTGCACTGGGCCTCTAGTTATTCATCATAGTGCACAATTTAAAACTTAGAAATTGTTTACTTATGAAAACTTCTATTTAATATATTTGCACTACAGTTGAGCACATGTAACTGCAACCATAAAAAATAAAAAATCATTGATAAGGGAACTAATGCATTTCCTGAATGACGATTTCAGGAAGTCAAACTCACTGAATCTCAAAATTTCACAAGTACAATAATAAAAGAAGGTGAACAAGATCTAATGGAAGGATTCCCCAGGATAGGAAAAGAGAAGAATAACATTATCTTCTAGTGAATATCAAGCTTTAAAACAAAAATAGAAAATGGGTAGCCAATCACCCCTCTCCCCTCAAAAAACATACAAAACCCTAACTATTTTCAGTTTCTAATTATAGAAAATAAACAAGGGTATAGAAGACCATAGGACTGAGCAACTAAACCTAAATTGGTCAAATTCAACTTTTGCTCAATTCTTATAGGTTGTATCATCTAAAAGCAAATCACAATGGGAAAGTGTTCTGGGAGAGAGAACAAAGGTAAAGTTAGAAGATTTATTTTTTATAGGAGATGCCAAAGAGGCTTACCAGGATATAATTCTTCTGTGGAAATTACTGTCTTGGCTAAGAGATCAACTTTTAATATTTTTACCTAATTCAATTAGAAATTTCATATGGTTCAATTTTCTCAACCTCAGTGGCAAAGTTTAAATAACCTGGGTATCTCTTAAAAACATAAATGTTTAGGTCCTCCCAGAACTTCAGTTTAACTTGCTCTAGGGTTGGGCCCAAACACTAACAATATTTTTTAAAATATGGTACTAATTATATAGCTAAAATTGAGAATCACGTGCTTGAAATCAAAGGTTAGTAGTTGCCATACTTCATTAGCAGCACACCACTGACCTCTATGGGTACGGTTCTGTTAGAACTAATGATGAAAACAGCAGCCACAGTCTAGGGCAGTGGTTGGTCGCCAATCAGTGGTCCGTGGACCACAATGGTGGTCCGGGAGATCCAAAGGTTGGTGGCCACTAGTCTACAGGCCTTGTTGACAGCCTTTCTGAAATGAACACTGAGCTTATTATAACCCAACGCTAGTCAACCACATAACTCTAATCCTGGCCATATTTAAGTGGGGTCTGGGTCAAATTTTATCACTCCTAGCAACACTATTCTTCCTAGAGAATAAAAGACAGACCCTTAACAAAATAATTGCAAATAATTTCTTGTCTTTCCTTAATTAATTTGGGGCATTATAAGAACCAGAAATGTGTTTATTACTGAAGTTAAGAGAAAAAGGCATCTAGGTTTACCAATGGGTATAGTTCAAACAGCAAAATGAAGTGGTTCATAGTGGTTACAGATACTCTGTGTCTTTACTACCCAACTATCCACAAACCTGGAAGCTAGTTAGAAACACAGACTCGTAGGCTTCACCCAACAAAATGAGAATTTGTCTTGGAGATCTACAAGAGACTTTTATGCACATTATAGTATGAGAAACACTGCTATGAGGGAACAATTCACTCAAGAAATGGCACTATGTAGATAGATTAAGTGAAAAAAATTTAAGGATTATTTTTCTCCTTAAATTAAGTCTTTTATACAAGAACAATAAACATTTTATTTTTATTTTTTATTTATTTATTTATTTTTAAAATATATTTTATTGATTTTTCACAGAGAGGAAGGGATAGGGATAGAAAGTCAGAAACATCGATGAGAGAGAGACATCGATCAGCCACCTCCTGCATGCCTCCCACTGGAGTTGTGCCTGCAAGCAAGGCACATGCCCCTGACCGGAATCGAACCCGGGACCTTTCAGTCCGCAGGCTGACGCTCTATCCACTGAGCCACACCGGTCCCGGCTTTATTTTTATTTTTTAAAAATATATTTTTATTGACTTTTTTACAGACAGGAAGGGAGAAGCAAAGAGAGTTAGAAACATCGATGAGAAACATCAAGCAACTGCCTCCTGCACGCCCCCCATTGGGGATGTGCCCACAACCAAGGTACATGCCTTTGACTGGAATCGAATCTGGGACCCTTCAGTCCGCAGGCCAATGCTCCATCCACTGAGCCAAACCGGTTAGGGCAGTGATCGGCAAACTCATTAGTCAACCAAGCCAAATATCAACAGTACAACGATAGAAATTTCTTTTGAGCGCCAAATTTTTAAAACTTAAAACTTCTTCTAACACTACTTCTTCAAAATAGACTCGCCCAGGCCGTGATATTTTGTGGAAGAGTCACACTCAAGGGGCCAAAGAGCTGCATGTAGCTTGTGAGCCGCAGTTCCGCAGTTTGCTGACCACGGGGTTAGGGCAATAAAAACATTTAAAAAGTGGCACAGTCTGCCCAACCAGTGTGGCTCAGTGGTTGAGCATCAACTTATGGTCCTGATTTGATTCCAGGTCAGGACACATGCCTAGATAGTGGGCTCGATCCCCAATGTGGGGCCTGCAGGAGGCAGCTGATCAATGTTTCTCTCTCATCATTGATGTTTCTCTCTCTCTCTCCCCCTTTCCTCCCTGAAATAAATTAAAGGAAAAAAAAATATATATATTTATTAACTTCTTTATTGATTTCAGAGAGGAAGGGAGAAGAAGAGAGAGACAGAAACATCAATGATGAGAGAGAATCAATGACTGGCTGCTTCCTGCACATCCCCCACTGGGGATCAAGCCCGTAACCCAGGTATGTGCCCTCAGCCGGAATCGAACCTGGGACCCTTCAGTCCACAGGCCAATGCTCTATTCACTGAGCCAAACCGGTTAGGGCAAAAATATGTATTTTTTAAAAAGTGGCACAGTCTACCACTACCTTAGAAACTCATCTTCCATTCAGCCAGTTCCTTGTGATGTTCTTTTAAAAGGAATCTTGGTTCTTTGAGTGAATATACATTTAACAATGTAGAGATCCAAAGGGGAAAAAAAAGGGAGGGGTTATTTTTATTCCTTTTCATTTTGATTTTTGGGATATATTTAGATACCAGAATAAGTTAAAGAAAACTGCATGTAAGTACTTTCTGGCACTGTACCACCAAGTATATCATTTTAAAGTCAGAAAAACTAAAATTTAGATATATATAAAGACATTACTGGGCCTACTCAGTAAAGGCTGTATAATATTTAGAAATCCAATTTATTCCTCACCCTCTAAAAGAATATCCTTTACAGAAAAAGAAAAAAGGCCCATTTGTGAGGCTGGCTACTATAATCTAAGGAAGTTCTAACAGTTTTTCTATCTAATATAATACTTGCAAGAATCTAAGAGATAACTGAATAGCTATGTAAAAATAAGGAGAAACCTCATTGGTTTTTAGGGGCTCATAAAGAGCTAATACAAAGCCAGAAGATAACACATCTAGCCTGTCCCATGTGGATCAGTGGATTGAGCATCCCATGCACCAAGACGTCAGTGGTTCGATTCCTAGTCAGGGCATATGCCTGGATTGCAGGCTCAATCCCCAATAAGGAGCATGCAGGAGACAGACAATCAATGTTTCTCTCGCTCTAAAAAATCAATAAAATGATACTAAAAAAAAAAAAAAAGATATTCTTTCCTTCCATGCTAAAATGGGTCAAGAAATAAGAGCAGAGTCCTGGGCCAGGCAACATCAAAACATAAGGCTTCTTTCTCCCCTCCATCTTTCAAACTTAATTTGTCATTCTTAGATACAATAAGCAACTGGGGCAATTAATAATTATGGTTGTTAACACATTAACTTGAGAAGGAGGTAGCATTTAACTTGTGGTTGATGCATCAACAGAATAGGAAAAGCTATTTCAATGTTTTAAGGGAACTGTGGAAGTCGGCATGAATATTTCAATATTCATTTGTCAGTCTCCTGAGTGTGCAATGAGTCTCACTGCAGAATAATCATCTGAGGAAACTATTGTTCTTATATCACTGGTCAACTACAGCTACTAAAGATATGAATTTGAAAAGCAAACACTTATATCCCCCGGAAACACTACAGGAGTGCTCGTTTATGTCACTATAAGCTGGAGTCCAGAGTTTGGTCAGTGTAGACTCTGAAAGCAGGTCTTCCCATTAGTAAAATGCACAACCCACAGAGACATGACTATAACCCTATTTCCTTAGATTCTCTGCCTGGCAAAAGTAAACGTATCAGTAGGGTGGACATGAAAGCAAGATAGAATACTGCTCATAAAATAGAAGAGAAAATGCTGGTAAATGTAGTAAAAAATAAGGTGGTTGTTTTTTTAATGTAATCTCTGAGAACATACGTTTTCCTATCCTGGCATCTGCCTTCTAATTTCTGATGTTAAATAAATCAGTTTGTTGGGTACCTTTCTAGTCATTAGGTTGACAAACATCTTATTTGCAACTGTCTAGCTAAAAGAGTCCATCTCATCCCATCACAGTTAAGTACCTAGTTTGCAGGGAGCCATGTGATGAGACCTGTTATTTTTCTGGCCTTCTACACAAATGAAAGGTCATCTTTAATATTTCTCATTTATCTTCTACAGCAACAAAAACTAATTTTGGTTCCCACTGGTGGCACATATTTAGATACCCTAGACTTTGGAGCCTTTTAGTATTAGAATCCTGGAAGCTAATTAAATTGGAGGTATGATGGGGTGGAACCAGGGGGAGGGGAAGAACCTATTAAGCAGTACTTCCCAACTGTAATAAAGGTATGTTTTTAATACAAATGGCTGCCTCAAAATCTTTTAGAGTTAGCTAGGCCATAAAATATTAAAAAGGCAAAGGTTTGAAAGCCTCAAAAAAGGATGATCTCCATGAGGTCACTTAAATGCTATTCAGGTGAAAAGGGGAATTACAGAGGCTATCCAGAGTTAAACAGCAGGAGCAATGATGAGCTCTGGAAAAGAACACTAAACATTGAGATTGCTGAATAGGCTGGTTAAACATCAAAAGTTCTATTTAGAGCAGGAAAACAAAATAATCCTGTACACTTGTAGACATACCACTGATAGACAGTATCATTAATTTGCTAAAGATAAATAATTCTGTCCTTTATCAGAGGGCAATGCTCTGCTTATCAAGGAAAGATCTAGTTCTAAAAAGCCAAATAATTTAAAGTTCTTCAGCATATCAAGAATGAAAAACAACCACGAGGAAGAAGGAAGAAAGATGCTTACCAGACTATCTAGTCCTCCTCCCAAGAGATCCACTGCTCCCACCTGCATGGAGGATACCTGTGGCACATTGACTGGTGGACCAAGATCAAGGTTTAAAAGGTCCCCTAGAAGGTCACCTTGAGAGGGAATAACCTGAGTCTGTTCCAGGTTGGTGGCAGTGGTGGTGCCAACAGGGCTGTCACCTGCATCAGTGCTGTAGACACACATACAAAGAAGGGAAGAGAAAAATCAGTTTCACCTGGGACACAGTAACATGGCAACAAGTGAATGACAGGTATGTAAAACACTGGGAGGGGGGTGGTTGATGTACATGAAGAGATAACAGCAATTGTTATTTTCATCAAAATACAGTCATGAAAAGAAATGTTTACTATATGATGTGATTAGTCAGTCAATTTTAATTGAGTACCTACTCTATGAGGAAGAAAAAATATATATATTTTCTGTTTTCAAGTAATTTACACTCTAACAACAACAAAAAAGCAGCCTTCATAAAATGACGGAAAAGCACACTCACGGTGTAACAGCAGAAATGAGCACTGTTTGAGTGTCTGGCTATGTGCGACAGGACATAGATGAGACACAAAACAAAACTAGGTGGGGCTGACTCCAACGGCTTCTGAGAATGGTTTCCTGGCTAGATTTTGCAGAACAGCATAGTGTGAAAAACTACCAGGGAGAGATCTTCCAAAAAGGAAGGAATGATTTACACAAAGGCACAGAAATGAATTAGAATGGTGAAAAAATTATACTGGCAGGAGCAGAGATTTGTATTAGTAAGATTTGGGGGAAGAGAAGATGAGGAAAATGTAATTTTGATTCTAGTCTGGAGAATTAATTTTTTATATGATAGACAATGAGAATCACTTTATTTGTTGAACAAAAAACTAAAAATAACATTAGAGGAACATTATTCTAGCAGCTGTGTGTATAATGAACTGAAGTTGGGAGAATGGACATGCAGATCAGTTAAGAGTAATCTAAATTGCTATTGTCACTACACTAAAAATAAAAAAGAAGTGGTGAGTTCCAATAGGTAATTAAAAGGACTGGACAAAGGGAAATGACCTTTTCAATAAAATGGTGCTGAGTCAACTGGATAGATGTGTGGGGAAAAAATGAGCCCTGACTCTGACAGCTCACAACCTAAATAAAAATTAAAGGGATAAATCAGACAAATATGAATGGGAAGAGCTAGGTGAGTGTCTTGATGACCTTGGAGTAGACAAAAGTTTCATAAAAGTACTAACCATCAAAGAAAAAATTTGATGGACTAGACTTCATTAAAATTAAGAATATCTCTTCTTCAAATGACACCATTAAGAGAATGAGAGAGGTATTTCCATAGGCTAGGAGAAAATGTTTGTCAACACATTCATCTGACAAATTACTTATATCCAAATTATACAATGACTCCCTACAAATCATTGTCATATAAAGAATTCCTACAAAGTAAAAGACAATACATTATTCTGTCTCTAGACCAGCGGTTCTCAACTTGTGGGTTGCGACCCCTTTGGGGGTCGAATGACCCTTTCACAGGGGTCACCTAAGACCATCAGAAAATGCAGATATTTACATCACGATGCATAACAGTAGCAAAATTTCATGGTTGGGGGTCACCACTACATGAGTAACTGTATGCAAGGGTCGCGGCCTTAGGAAGGTTGAGAACCACTGCTCTAGAGGTTTTAAAAAAAATAAGGTTTTGTAGAGTTACTGTAATGCCTGTCAAAGGCATATTACTTATCCTTATGCTGCAGAAGAAAGCTAGGTAATATCAGCACTCTCACAGACATACCATTTGCAGCTATATATCATCCCTATTTATTTCAAATGAAAAATTATTTGTGTTTTCTTTAAAAACACAAAACAACAAAAAACAAAAATTAAACACACACACAAAACAAGTACACATGGCCAAAGGAAGTTATCCAAAAAGGACTCACATAAGGAACTGTGAAGGTAACAAATTAAAGGCTATTAATCAGATAAGACTTTATGTAAGAGACTGTTTCTTTTTGCCTAGTTTAAATATTGGTTCTTTCTTTGTATTCTGGAAAGGGCTGTTTTTGTTTCTTAACTCCTTTCACTTTTCTCCTTCCATTTGAGGGTCAAAAGTTATCAAAAGAAAGGTAATTTAAATGACATATAAAGGTAATTTAAATGACAGAGGCCAAGTTACAACAGAAAATCCTTTTCTATTATCAAAACTGGAAGCACAGACTGGGAGATGTACTTAGATGTCAAATTGTCATATCTAGAGAATAATTACAAGGCTTAATTATTATGAAGCCACAGTTTCCTATGGGTGAAAATCAGAGCACAGTAAGACTGTGTATATGTAAAAGAACTGGATTACCGGGCAAGAACCTGGGTTGGAAATAGTACCTGGACCAGGAAGAGGGGCTTCAGAGTGAGTATTTTTAATTTTATTTTGTTTTTAATTTTTGTTTTATCAAAATTTGACCACCTTCTCTGTGCCAGACAATAGAATGAATGATTATATGAAACCAGAGGCCCAGTGCACAGATTCGTGCGCCAGTGGGGTCCCTCAGCCTGGCCTATGCCCTCTCGCATGGCCTGGCCTGTGGGGATTGGGCTGAAACTGGCAGTCTGACATCCCTCAAGGGATGTAGTAGTGTGCAATGCTCCCACTCATCCTGGCCTCACTGCGCCTGCTGCCACTGCCACTGCTCAGCAGTGCTGCCATAGAGGAGGGAGAGGCTCATGCTGCCGCAGCTGTACTTGCCAGCTGTAAGCCCAGCTTCTGGCGCCCATTGGTCAGCTGAGTGGTGCTCTCACTGTGGGAGCACAATGACCACCAGGGGGCAGCTCCTGTGTTGAGCGTCTGCCCCTGGTGACCAGTGCACATCATAGCGACTGGTCATTTGGTTGTTAGGCTTTTATATATACAGATAGCCTTAACTGCCTATATATGCTAAAGTTTATGTGTATGTTCACTTAATTACCAGGTAATTTTTAAAACTTTTCTTAGGTGACAAAAATAGTATAAAAAAACCACATATATGCCTGGCTTGTGTGGCTCAATCATGGAGTGTTGACCAGTGAAACAGGAGATTCCCAGTTGGGGCATATGCCCAGTTTGTGAGTTTGATCCCCAGTGTGGGTCGTGCAGGAGGCACCTGATCAATGATTCTCTCTAATCATTGATGTTTCTATCTCTCCCTCTCTGAAATCAATAAAAAAAGTATTAAAAAAAAAAAAGATAGCTAAGTATGCATGTAGGCTTTTTTTCTCAAGTTTTCAACACTGGGAAGGTTTCTAGTCTCATCTTACTCAGAGGTAAGCAACTTTAAAACTTTATCAGTTTAGAATATCTTCATAATTTTCTAAACCATACTCCTATCAACTCCCAGATTAGAAGCACGGGATCTTTCAACCACTCTGTGGTCTTTCACCCACAGTGTGTATGTGTGGTCACTGCTATTCAGGAAGAGCCCCCAGAGCAGTACAGTAGAGGTCTGCTTTCATTTTGCAAACTTACTAGGTATAAAAGCATGAGGAAGACCAACTCTAAGCAACGAGACATATCTCACTCAATTCCATTTCACCTGCTTACCTCCCATGATGTATTGGCAAGTGTTTGCGATGGATTCCGTGACTTCCTTCCACAAAAGCATTGGGAGGCTTGTGGTACACAGAAGCCAAAGAACCAATGTGGCAGATTAGCTCATCCAGCAGAGTTGGCTCAATAAGATCTGTCTCCTCAGAAATCAGTGGCTTCTCAGACAGGACTACTTCTTTGGCTGTGACAGGGTCGGTTGAGAGAAGCCGCCAATAAATATAGCCCCTATCTCGAAGGTCAGGATTATCAGAATCCTAATGAAAAGAGAAAGGGAAGAAGGTTTAAATGAAGCTGTTCAGAAACCCAAACTGCCGGATTTATTATCAAGGCAATGCTGTAGTGACTTATACACCGTGGCTCTTAAGATTCAACTTAGACTCAATACGGTTGTAATAGTCCTAATTCTATTAACTCTTATGTTTCAACAAATCTAAACATAAATTGAGATGGGTACTCTTAAAATTCAAAGCCAAGTTGGGAAAAGCAAAATAAAGTTTAATCTAGTAAAAATTAATTGGTGAAATGGCTTTTGGAGATAAAAAATGTTTTTTAATTGCTATAATATTAGCAGAATTATCCATGAAATATAGCTTATGTATTTCATCCATACCTTCTTTCTTCACTCAAATATTTAAGTATCTCCTATGGAGACACTGTCTAGACCCTGGAAATAGAGATAACAAACAAGAGTGTCTGACTTTAATGAGTTCACAAGGTACTAATTATTACAATTTAGTATGAGAGTGACTATTTTCTGTTAAAAGAGAGCACATGGTAACACTTGAAACTTAATGAACTTATTTTTCTGTGGTAGTTTTAAAACAATTTCTACATGCTCATCACTAAAAAAAATGTTTTATCAATGCCACATCATGATTTAGAAGTGTGTAATATAAAAATAAGTCTCTCTCAATCATCTATCTGGCCCTTCCCCACCTTTAACTCCCCATGCCCAAAATAGCCATGTTAAGTGTTAAGTGTGTTACTTATCTTTCCAGACAGCTCCCACACATTCGCCTATTTATTTTATACAAAACCAGTTTCATACTATATATATTGCTCTGCAAGTTGCTTTTCACATTGGCACATACTGCTGTAGTCTGCCACTGTATATACAGCACTCATTATTTACTGGTGCGCTTCTGATAAGACATTTAGATTGTTGCCTGTCTATCTATGTATCTATCTATGTTTGTGATTATTAAAAAGTGGCAATAAATATCCTGGTATGTACCTCTGAGAGTTAAGTCTAAATGGTAACATTTATTTATGCACAAGTTGTTCCAGTGGTATCATGTTATTAAAAGCAACAAAAGTCCTTGTTTCAATTTTTGTATTTAAAACTCACATACAAAAAACAGTTTCTTTATACTAGGCCATTTTGAGGGCTTCCACATGAGTTTATAAGATGAACAAGTTCATTATTTAGCCACCTAAAGCACATGTAATTTAGCTCAATACCAACAATGATCTAGATGGTTTTAACTACATAGTTTTAAGTGGTTTTTCTTAATCATATATTGTTGGTACTTACCAGCTATAAATATTGGGTTCTTATTTTATAAACTTGAGAAAAATATCCCAACTTCCAGCGGGAAAGTGTTATATAAATGTGGTTGTCCTTTTATGCTAACTACTCAGATACCATTAATTGTACAGATAAGGCAAATTCAGAGAAACTGCTTAATAATTATTTATAGCCAAATATGAAATAATATCCACAATGATCTTAAAATTACTAAGGTCACTTATATAATTCTGGCTTATACACAACAGTGCTATTGGCCGGGAAAATAGGAATGGGTATTCTCAAAGTCATTCTTAACTTCAGACTAGAAAAAGAGCATAACACAGTGGATAAGGTCAAAGACTCTGGAACCAGGCTACCTTGATTTGAGTCCTAGCTCTGCCCCATACTAACTGGGCCCATCTATCTCATTTTCCTCATCTATAAAACAGAATAGCAGCAATACTGAGATTGAGCTAACATGTAATGTGCTTACTAGAATGCCTGTTACATAATAGTAATCACTATACAAATGACTGTTGTTAGGATTTATTTATACCCCGCCCTGTTCTAGAAAGAAATGTAATGACTTTTACAAAAATGCATTTAAGGCTAGAGAACATAAATTAGAAACAGGAAGATAAATACATACCACAATGTATTTGGTAAATACATACATACACATTTTCTACAGAAGATCCTTACATTTGTTTCTAAGGTTTTGAACAACTGATATAAAAAAGAAATCTAGTCAGGTAAGTAATTCAGAGGGTCAGGTAACTACATAACAATGCATAGGAAAATCTAAAACTGATTAGGAATTTGTTTGATGGAGCCTCATAAAGAAAACAATGAAATTAACAATGACTTTGACAACAACGATCCAAACAGGCAAGCTTCCATGACAACACTTACTACAGGATGATGGTATCAGTATGGGGTGGGCAACAGATTTACAGTTGTGGTTATGCGGGTATTAGCACAGAGTTAATAAAACTATTGTAATAATCATAAGCTGATGTTTTTTTCCATGCGAACAACTGTACTAGTATAACCGTAAACTTATTTTTGCCTAACCCTGTACCTAAGTCACTATTTTTATATTTTACAGATCTAAAAACTGGTGAAACCTCCCAATAAAACTGCCACAAATGGGGAGTTTCATAAAGCACATGCTTTTTTCCAGATTTCTTACCTGTGTTGCCAAACTCAAGACCTGCTGTACCAGCTCCTGTGTTTCTGATGGTTTCTTGAGAAACAGCTTCACTATGGCAGTAAGCAGAGTGAGCTGCACCTATGTAGACATAATTTAATAGATAAAGTGAAAGCATTAGCATTATTCATAGCATCATTTCCAAAGTAATATTTTCAAAATGAATTACTACGGGGTCTTTCTGATTTTGATTAAGAGACAAAGATGAAAACTGAGCCAGTATCAACAATAGCAGTCAAAGGTATCCATCAACTGAAAATTCAATAGACTACTATTTCCAAATTACAGTTTTGGCATCAAAATTGCTTATCTGTTTCTGACCCAGATAATTACCTATATTTCTGAAAGTACATGCTAACATTGTGAAGATAATAAAATTGGTTCCTGACCAAGTCCTTTATTATTTACTTACACCAAAAGCTACAACATTGATGCATATATGCATAACCCATGGACACAGACTATAGGGTGGTGAAGGGGCAGGGGGGTCAAAAGGGGTGGGAGGGAGACATATGTAATACTTTCAACAATAAAGATTAAAAATAATAATAAATAAATAAAATAAAAACTGGGGGAGAAAGAAGAAGCTACAACTTTGGGAGAACTAGGGAATCATTTGTCATACTGGGGCAAGAGCAGAGACAGTAGAATTATGCCAGGTCACAGCCAAGTAAGAGTGGGTGCTGAACCACAAAGCTACTGGCTTATATGTATTCCTTGTATAGGCCTATTAAAAATACTGGTGGCCCTGGCCAGTTCTGCTCAGTGATTGAAGTGTCAGCCTGCACACCAAAGGGTCACGCATTCAATTCCCTGTCAACTGCACGTACCTCGGTTACAGGCTTGAACCCCCAGCCCAGGTTGGGGCATGTGCAGGAGGCAACCAATTGATGTGTCTCTCTCACATTAATGTTTCTCTCTCTCTTCCCTCTCCCTCCCTGCCCCTCTTTCTAAAATAAATAAGTAAGTAAGTAAATAAATAAATTAAATTAAAAAATACTGGTGGATTACTTACATAAACTTTAAATTGCAGTGAGTACAAATGCTAGGGGTTAAGGAGTTAATAATTTATCTGCTTCTCTGGGCTTCGGCCCTAAGGTGAGGTCTCTCACTTTTGGTACAGGAGAGATAAAATGGAAAGAAATCTAATCATGCACAGAGAATCTTTTCATACTGCACATGTCAGCCCTTACCGAAGTCCCAGGTGAAAGCACCCACTATAATAAGCTATTAACTACCACTAACAGGAATGGGCAATCATCTTTGGGTGGCAGAAAATGAAAAAGTGATTAACTACTACTCTAAGCCAGTAGTTGTCAAAGTGTGGTTCTAGAGCAGCAGCAGCAGCACCATCATCACCACCATCATCACCACCACCACCCCAACATTCCCCCCCCCCCCCGCCCCTGAGCCTTGTAAGAAAGGAAAATGCTTATTAGGCCAATCTCAGACCTACTAAGTCAGAAACTCTAGGGATAGAGGTCCATCAACCTGTGCTTTAAAAAGTTTTCCAGGTATTTCTGAAGCTCATTAAAGTTTGGGGACCACTGGACTAAGTTAATTTGGTTCCACCAGAAATCAGCATAATTAAAATAACTCAACCCTTTGGGAGAAAAAAATCCTATCTAATATAAGAATAATATGCAAATTGAGCATATCTCTGCTACACCACCAGCCATGCCCACCAGCCAATCAGAGCGAGCATGCAAGAGCGAGCTATGGCCACAAAGAGCAAGAGAGAGGCTTGGGTTACCCCTGACAATGGAGGAAGCCAAACTTTCTGCACACCCTGGTTGGCAGGCCTCTGCTTAAGGCAACAAAGTTTCAATGGCTGCCACTACAGAGTGAGGCTTGGGTTAATTTGCAGGCCTGGTCCCTCCCAACTGGCAATGAAGGAAGCCAAGCTTTTTGCACACAGTGGCCGGCAGGCCTGCGCTTAAGGTAACAAAATTTCAATGGCTGTGCCAGCAAAAGGCTTGGCTCTGCTCCAGGCTACAAAGTTTCAATTGTAGAAGATAAATTAATCCCAGATACCAGAGCCTCCCCTTACGTTATTGGGGGGGGCGTGGCCAGCCTGTAAACCACCACAGGCCCCCAGGGAACATCCACCCTGATTTAGGACACCCTTCAGGGCAAACCAGCTGGCCCCCACCAATGCACCAGGCCTCTATCTTATCTAATAAAAGAGTAATATGCAAATTGACCATAACTCCAACACACAAGATGACTGTCCCTATGTGGTCAAAAGATCCTGCCCCCATGTGGACACAAGATGGCCACCACAAGATGGCCAGCAGGGAAGGGCAGTTGGCAGGGACCAGGCCTGCAAAGGAGGGCAGTTGGGGGTGACCAGGCCTGCAGGGGAGGGCAGTTAGGAGTGACCAGGCCCACAGGGTAAGGCAGTTAGGAGCAAACAGGCTGGCAGGGGAGCAGTTAGGCATCAATCAAGCTGGCAGGGGAGTGGTTAGGAGGTAATCAGGCTGCCAGGAAGAAGTGGTTAGGGGAAATCAGGAAGGCAGACAGGTAAGCAGTTGGGAGCCAGAAGTCCTGGATAGGATCGGGCCTAAACAGGTAGTCGGACATCCCTCAAGGGGTCCCAGATTTGAGAGGGAGCAGGCTGGGTTGAAGGACACCCCTATGCACGAATTTCGTGCACCTGGCCTCTATTATATATATAAACCTCTCTCACATGAAACTACTAAACATTTACTTTCCCTAAAATCTTCATCAAAAGTTCTATGATATAGGATATAGATAAAAACTTACCTGGGTGCTCTCATCATGAAAACCCTCCAGGAAGCTCTCAAGTAACTCATCTGCATTGTCAATTCGTTCAGCATATTCTCCCACAATCCAAATCATAGCTGCTCGAGCGTCTGGTTCATCCAGTGAGTCTAAGTTCTCACACAGAGTGGCAATGATACTTTCATACCTGATACAACAATGAGGACAAAACTGAGAACTGTACTTAATAATAATAAAGGTTACAGGTAAAACAACAGACAAGGGACTCTAAACCTAGCCACCAAAATATAGTTTTTAGTACAGGATTATAAATGTATTAAAATTTCCTTCAATTATGTTTAATAAATAGATCTTAAATAATGATAAAAGCTCATCAAATATTCCTTTCATAAAAGCTCATCAAATATTCTTTTCACAAGGAAATATTAACCTGTGGTATAAGGTAATACCACTACCGTATATTTCTAAAAATCTTTCTTACATGATCAGAGAATTTTCCTGCCTATTATTCCATTTTGCCTTCATGATAGATGAACAAATCCCACTCCAGTTTTAGGAAAATGGAGTTAGATAGCAGCATCCAGACTAGAATCAGTAATTTTGTCCCTTAATCCACATCTCTCTCTCTTTAAAAATGTTTTTATTGATTTTTAGAGAGAGAGGAAGGAGAGGGATCTAGAGATTGAAACATGGATCGGCTGTTTTTCTCCAAAGAAACAAGTAACTCAAATATTTATTTTTATTGTATAGGTCTACAGCTCTCTCCCTTTTACCATGTTGAATCCATCTCCTTGGCTAATGTAGTTTTAAACATCAAAATGACATTATATATTAGATGTAGACAAATAAATAATACACTTCATTATTTTAGTCTACTTCCACTGAATAAACTAGGTTTTTGATAATTCTTTCTTAAAATTAAACTGTCATAGCCCCTTACTAGTATAAATCAGAAATGGACACATTTCTCTACCAATCACATTGTGAATATACATCTTCACCCTTAATCAAGAAATCCAAAATTCCTCTTTTCTAGAGAGTGGCAAAAGTATATGGTTATTTTTCCAAAATTCCATTTCCAAAATTTAAAAAATATACATAAAACCAGAGGCCTGGTGCACAAAATTCGTGCACTCAGCGGGGGTCCCTGAGCCTAGCCTGTGCTCTCACAGTCTAGGAGCCCTCGGGGAATGTCTGACTGCCAGGAGGTGGGAGAGGCTCCTAACACCCTGCTGTGTTTGCCATCTGTGAGCCCAGCTTCTGGCTGAGCTGTGCTCCCCCTGTGGGAGCACACTGACCACCAGGGAGCAGCTCCTGCATTGAGCGTCTGCCCCCTGGTGGTCTGTATGCATCATAGCGACTGGTCGTTCTGCCGTTCCATCGATTTGCATATTACCCTTTTATTATATAGGATGATTAATAAACCACTACTTTGCTAAAATATTTCTTCTAATTTTGAGTCCACCAGCAAGCTAACTTACTGCAAGTTGCTTCATTTAACACTATGTTTAATAACAAACCAGAAGTTTCAGCACAAGGTATCTTTACAACTCTAAAGCAAAATGAGATTTAGGATGCTTACAAGACGTGGTCTTATTTCCTTAATTGCTTGCTTTCAAAATCAGTTCTAGAAAATGTATTTTTGCTTCATAAACTAAGGCCTCAATGTGAAAAATGTGAGGGGTAAAAATGTAGATTTTGTAGCTACAGACATGGGAGCAACTAGAATACTTCAGAAAAGACCTGAGACCCTGGTAATTTACTGTTATCTGTTCTATAATTTTCCACAAAGAACTATGTTACATGCAAAGTGAACAGCCCAGCTGTCACCTTCCTGGTTTTTATAGTATGGTGGGCAGACAATTTAATCATCTAAACTGAGACATTTCTGAGAGTGAAAGGGCCACAATCATTAGTTATGCCAGTAACAGGTGTAAACTGAGATTATACATGGACAATCTGAAATATAAGGGTATCCTATTTAATAGTAACTTCGCCACCAAAGAATCTGGTCAACTTCAATATATGCCAAACAACAGTGCATATTTAGAGCTTCAATTCTTCTAAAAGTATTAAAGAGGATAAAGAATTAGGTTTTAATCCCTGTGCTAACTACCTTATATGTTTCTGATTTTTAATAAAGTATCCCATTATGACCAGTTACATTACAAAAAATAATTCTTACCTAGCCAATTTCTAAGTGTCTTACTTAAACATTTCCTAAATGATTTGAAGAGAGGTGGAAGTATTTGGACATACTTGTTGGGATACTTGCGGAAGATGTCCCTGATGACAACTATTGCCTCTTGGACCACATAATTTACTTTGGTTTGGATGAGATCAAGCAATGTGCTCACGCAACGTTCTGCAGATTGCTGTGAAGAGGAAAATAATGAGAAGTTAGATGGTCTATCCAATAATACAACCTCAATATAAAAAAAAATTCTGAAGCATACAGGCACATCAACTAAACTAGACTAAAAGATCAGGCACTTAAATTTACCAAACAATCCTAGAGGCTGGGCTATCTGATGGAAATATACCAAGTTATAGATATTTACAGATATATACTGACAGGTGAGTCCATTCAAATGAAAAGAATTATCTTATATATCCAGAAGAATACAATGGGAAGAATAAGGCAAGGTAGAAGGTCTTTTTCTGGAGTTCATGGGTAAATGGGAGACCAGAAAGGCAACTTTAAACTCTTGAAATGTAATTGCCAAATTTTATATATGCATACAAGCATATTTTCCAGGGAGAGAGTTCACAGCCTTCATGGTAGTTTCAAAGTTATCAGTGATTCAAAGAACTCTTAAGAAAAACTTGTCATTTTTTGGGTCTTAGATAAACTGCAATTTCTAAGTTTTTAATTCATCTATAAAATAGAATTTAATATAGTAAACTTTCATTGATGAAGTATGAGAGAATACACATGACAAAATTAATACACTGAAACTGTAAGTCATAGTTTTTAAAAGGAGATGGGCTCCAGATGAGAAATTCTAAAAATCAAGAACTGGTGTGGTTCAGTGGTTGAGCATCAATCCATGAACAAGGAGGTCATAGTTCCAGTCCCAGAAAGTAAAACCAGAAACATGATTAAAAAGATTTCCTCTCTAGATGAGAGGAACCAGGGATAGCTACTTTGCATTAAAATGTTTTTTAATATTTTAAAAATGAGCTTTATTATTTTGATGAACTTTAAAAATGCATTTTAAAGAATGGAGTAAAGAGAGAACACTCAGAATCCCATAACATGATCACCACTACCATCAGACACTTGCCTCCACTTTGATAGCACACCTTCCAATGGCCCGCACAGCTTTGCGAACAAAGTCAACATCCACCTCTGTGGCATATTCCTTTAGCTCTGCCAGAACCTGTTAAAAATCCAGGAAGTTAACAAGCATCAAGGATTCTCAAACAGCAATTTAACAGCCTAGCTTTTCTGAAGGCCAGACCTTAAGATCTAAGTCATTATAAACTTGAGTCTGCGAAAAGTCTGACCTGAGCAATATTGGCTTGAGATGCCAAACGAATCATGATGTCCAACTTCTCTAGTTTAACATAGATGGGATCATTATACTTCACAAAGAAGACTTTGATTTCCTGCTTTAAGATTTCAGGTCTGTGATACATAGAAACACAAGATAAGGAAGTTGAAGCATTTACAGATATTTCCTGAATCTCTATTAATATCTAATCTATGCCTCCCTGCTCTCCTCCCACCCTACCCACCTCAGGAAAGAACTCACAAACTTCCCTTACACCCATCTAATTAGTTCCATTTAGCAGACTAATGTTATCCTTTAAAGAGTCAGGGTACATACAGTGAAAAACTGCTAAAAGAACAGCAATCTGGTTCTACACAATGACCTAAACCATATTAAGCAGGCACTAGCTAGTATGCTATTAAGAGAGCCCTCAAAAAACAAACTGCACTGTAGAGAAACAACAGGCATTTATTATAGGAATACTCCAAAATCAATTGTTAGTTAGCCTCCTGATCCAGAACAAGCTGTTTAGCCATACAACATTCTCATTTCTATGCATTAAAAAGAGATTAACACTGGCCTCTTTAATATTGGTATGAAACTTAATTCAAAATTACAAACACTTTAATCACCAATTCACTTTTTCCCAACCTTTTCTGAACAATTAGGTTGATGTTCCTCAGGGCGACATACTGCACCTCTGGCTCCCCAGACAGCAAAGTGACAAGTGGAGGGGCCAACTTCTTCAGCAGCATATTGTAGTAGTCAGAGTCCTTGGGTAACAACTCTAGAAATTTCATTAGGACTTTTACTGCTGAAAGCACCACTGCTGAGTTGGCATGAGATAGCCGGGGAGTTACCCGCTCACAGATGCTGAGGGATAAAAAAAGGAAAATTATCACCTTAAGTTATAATTTCTTTGCTAAATACAGTCTATAAGGCAATATGTCAGAGTCCCATAGGCCAAGTATCAAGGAATTAGAGAATCGGTTAGAAAAGTCAAAGCTCCATGCGTAGGTAAAATGGTAATCCAACATTGGAGAAGCCTCATTCCCAGCAAACTACAGGCAGAGCAGGGACATCAGAAGACTTTAAGAAACCAGCAATAAGGGGTTTTCAAACTGGAAGGAAACTAGCCAATACCCCAAACACTTGAAGTTCACACCATTTACCTTCTAGTTTTATAGTCCTCTCTGTCTCCCCATATTATGCAAGGGCTCCCTGCCTCACAGCCCATTTCTCCTCAACCTACAGGAAGTCAAATTAAGCATTTGAGAGTGATTTCATACTGACAGATATCAACCAACAATGGTTGAAGATTTATTTCACTGTTAAAATGAAGTAGGGGGTTGATAAGGAAAACTACCCAACCCTTTGCCTTCAGAATAAGGGAATTCTGCAAGGTTTTCGTTTGTTCGTTTTTTAACAATAGTACACCATTGCAATATTCTCCTAATCTAGTCCCTTTCTTCTAGACCCTGCCACCCACTTCAATGCCTCATGAAATCTTGAATATTTAATTATCTGTGGAGGGGTCTTCAGAAATTAACCTAATTTTAATAGCTCTCGGGCAATGTAAATGGCTACTGATTACTGGTGTATCCAGTTAAAGATAGAAGATAAATATAGTGTTTCTTTTCCCTCCCTCCTGTATCTACTTGGCTAACTCCCTGACTTCCTTCAGGTCTTTATACAAATGCTCTTCCAAGTTAGGCCTTCCCTTTTATAAAATATGGCTCATCCCAATGCCCCAGTATACCTTATACCTTAGATCTCTTCCCTACTTTATCTTCCTCATCAACACTTATCATCTGACATGATATATATCTTTATTTCTGCGCCATGCCTCAGAATGAGTGTTCTACAAGGGCTATGATGTATCTGTCCACTATTGTATCCTTAGGGCCTGTAACAGTGTCTAGTATATAACTTGGGCTATATTTCCTGAGTGAATGAATAAGTGTGAAATGTCAATGACCAACAGAAAATAAATTCTATGTAAAGCTCTTTCCAGAAGATATCTGTTGTTCCAATGATTGAAATAAACTACCAGGGTGAACTTTACCTACTAAATTCAGAGGGAACAACTTCCCAGACAAGCAAAGAGCACTTACGTCATAGGAACTTGAGCTTCAGCCAGGCAAGGCAGGTTCCTATCTACCATATTAAAATATGTCAGCTTAATGAAGAGCCAACATTTCTTCAAAAGATTGAAAGTTCAGCCCTGGCTGCTTTGGCTCAGTGGACAGAGCACTGGCCTGCGGAATGAAGGGTCCCAGGTTCAATTCCCGTCAAAGGCACACAACCGAGTTGTGGGCTTGATCCCAATGCGGGGTGTGCAGGAGGCAGCCAATCGGTGGTTCTCTCTCTTCAATGATGTTTCTCTCTTTCCCTCTCCCTTCCTCTCTGAAATTAATAAAAATATATATACATTAAAAAAAAAAAAAAAGAGTGAGAGTTCAATTCCCAGTCAGGGCACATACATGGGCTGAGGGTTCAATTCCCAGTCGGGGTGTGTATCGGGGTGTGCAATTGATCTCTCTCTTTCTCCTCTGTCTCACCCCCTTCCCCATCTCTAAAATCAATGTACAATTTCTGATAGTTAAAGAAAATTTGGAACACTACAGTGGCCAAGGGCTGAGCAGAATATTCTAGGTATGCCTCCCAAAATTTCCAAATTCAGACTGACATGATTTCTACAGTAATGGAAGACATCATATATTTTGCTGGCTCAACCACACTTCTTCTAGTACTGAATTATAGGTACAGCTCAACTCAATAATTAGTATAAAGCCAATAACTATATATCTGATCAAATAAAAAATTTGTCACTATAGCCCTAACCGGTTTGGCTCAGTGGATAGGGCCTCAGTCTGTGGACTGAAGGGTCCCAGGTTTGATTCCAGTCAAGGTCATGTGTACCTTGGTTGCAGGCACATCCCCAATAGGGGGTGTGCATGAGGCAGCTGATCCATGTTTCTAACTCTCTATTCCTATCCCTTCCTCTCTGTAAAAAAATCAATAAAATATTTTCAAAAAAATTTGTCACTACGGTGAGAGACACTCACAAACCTTTATTTGTCATATGGCCTTAGAACTGTTGTATGAGAGATGTAAGGTGATGATGATATAGCACAGCATAACTATACTGTTCAAACAAGAAATGAAAACACACCTCTCTTAGAACTATTTCACATGGTTTACTCCACTACCTAAAATGTCCCTAAAAATCTGGTAAGAAAATACCATGGGGATAGCAGTATCTATCCCATAAGCCACTGATCTTCAAAATAATAGTCTTTTATTCTAATACAAACACTAGAACTTATTAAATCAGTCAACACTCCCAGATACTATCCAGAACACCGGACTGACCTCTGAGCCTCCCGGTCATCTTTAGGGTTGTAATTGGACAGACAGTCAAGGATGAAAATCTGGCCCCATTCAGTGCACTCATTCAGGGCTGTCAGCAGCTTATTAATGTTCTGTGGATTCAGATCGAGTAAGTTGCTATTCGGGTGAGATTCACTAATTTCAGATAATGCTGCTACAGCATTAGCTACCACCTGTGAAAAAAGAAGATATGACCTTTATTTACCAAGAACAGTACAACTATAGAAAATTATAATCTTCTCCCAATCACAGTCCTCCTGTCATTCCTGAATGTTTTATCTAGTCTATTAGAAATAGATAAACTATTTTTAAAACATATTAAACCTCCAATGATGGGTGTATACAACTTGCTAGTGGTCAAACAACCTAGAATTAAAACAATTCATATATTAGCAGAAAGTCTATTAAAACATTAACAGTATTAGTACTTAAAACTATCAATAGAATCAAGACATGAACAGCTAAAAAATAGCAGTAAAATTTCAATATAAAACACATATATTAGGCAATGAAGAGAAAAATCTAGGCCAAATAATTTTATAGATGATGGGTATGCATGTATGGGGGGTGGAGGAGAAAGTGGTGGGGGAGATGACACCATCAATCATATCACAAGTCTTAGAGCAAGGAAGTTTAACTTGAAACTGTAGATCCCTATCTACATATATAAAAGGCTAATATGCAAAGTGTCCCTGCAGGAGTTCGACCAAGAGACCAGGAGTTCTATCACTCGCCATGATGTGCACTGACCACCAAGGAGTGGCGTGGAACAAAGGAAGGCCCCAGCTGGCAGCCAGGAAAGGGAGGCTCCGGCCGGCAGCCAGAAGGCCCCGATTGGCCCTGATTCCTGTCCAGGCCTATGGACCCTCCCCGTGCAACAGACATCTAGATATATGGTATTAGTTTCCCCATCTGCAAACTAGGGAAAATTTAACTTACATCCCAGCTTAGCTTTAGTTTGAGAATAAAATCAGATGACACACATATAAATTCTTTCTACAAAGCCTTATGCAAAATAAAGGTGGTAGAATGACCATAATTCATCAGTTGCAGAGTTTCTCACACATGCATCTCTGAAATTGGGATGCATTTTATAATCAATGGTACAGCAAATTAATGTAAAGTATTTTTCTTCCTTGGTAATGCAGAAAATAATAAAGCATCTTAGAATCAATGAGATATGGCATCTCAAATTTATCCTTCTTTCAGGCAGTATGATAAATAAAAAGTTGCTACTGAATAAAAGAAAGTACACTTGTATCCTGATTACAGATATGGGGTTTCATATTAGTTGAAACAAAAAAGGTAAAACATTCTACCAAACTTATAGGTATTTCAAATATAAAAAGTAACTAAAAAATCTACAACCAATGAAAGTAATTTAAAACTTGCAAATACACCCACCCAAATCAAAGACTATACTATGGCCCCATGCAAGTAAATTTAAAACCACATTTTACAGTAGGCTCCCAGTTATGATAAAAAATGAATAAGATAAGACTCCATATATTCTGTAAGTGTATGTGAGATGTTATAGGAGATAGCAGCTTCAGTAATTATATATATTGAAAAGATTCTCTAAAATGTCAACTAATTGTTAATTCTTACTTAAAGTCCCTTGCTAAAAATTTGAGAAACTAAGAGTTGTACATTATCCTTTTACTAGAAAGACAAGAAACCTAACAGGCATGATTTAGCTACTGCTTTTAATATCCACATTATCTGGATAGTCCGTAGATTATTTCAGTATATGATTTTACCTAGAAGATAAAATCTACAGAGTATTTTTTAACCAAGTAATAATACCCTGGTGATTATATCCATTATTATGTTAAGGATAATGACGCCACAAAGGGAATAATTTTCATCTATAATTTAGTGATCGGAATAAAATTCAAAGATAAAAAATCAAAGGCTCATTTGATAAGTATGATTAAGGATATAATATTTTACTGGCAGTAAAACAAATCAGTAAGAATTATCTAGTCCACCTACGGCTGCAGCCATGTATAAGCCTCTTCTCTGAATGATTTTTGTTTGCTATTTTCACCATCAAACAGGGGATTTAATAATAATAATAAAAAAGGCATAAAGAGTGAAATAATAATCCCCTTCATCATTTCAGTGCTTTACATACACAGAAAAGATATTTTATTTCTCATGTACAATATACTTGATAGACCTAATTACATTAAAAAGGATCAAAATATCACCGGAAGACCAAATGCCTGTTTTTTGTCTACTGCTGCCAACAAATGTCTGGTCTTAGTTTCCAATTGTCCCAAATAAACATCTTACAACTTACTATTTGTTAGTCAAATCCTTTTAGTGTTAAAAACATTAAATGTAAAGTCTGTTCATTGGAAATGTAGAGGAAAGGGTGAAAACTGGAGGAATTAAAACATTGGGGAGAGCCCTGGCCATGTGTTTACCTGGCTGGGGCACTGTCCTGTACATCAAAACATGGCAGGTTTCATTCCCCAGCAGGGCACATGCCTGGGTTGCAGGTTCAATCCCGGGATGGGGCACATGTGGGAGGCAGCAATTGATGTTTCGATGTTCTTTTTCCTCTCTCTCTCAAAAAAACACACACTCTCTCTCTCTTTATCTCAAACACACACACACAAAAAAAAACATTGGCGAGTAAAGAGAAGAGAAGGATGCTAAACAGAATGAACAATTAGAATTCCTTTGTTATTGTCACAGGCTATTATAAATTAAACCAAGTGTACACTGCAGCTAATGAAGTATATATTCTGCTGGTTAAACAGCCAATTTTCACTTACTATCACATTAAAACAAAAGAAGGAAACAGGAAAAAGCCACTCTAATTAAAAGATCCAGCAAGATCAGATTATTTATAATAAAAGTGTAATACGCAAATCGACCAAACAACCAAACAGAGTAACGACCGACTATCGGGATGACCACGCTATGACACGCACTGGTGGCCAGGCCAGCCAAGGTGGGTGCAGTACGATTGGTTGGGGGATGGAGGGGGCCTGCCATCGCCCCACAGAGGGAGGCCCAGGCCAGTTAAGAAATCGCACCCCACGCCTGCCGCCCAGAGGGTGGTGACCAGTGGTGGGGGAGAG
>JAAGEH010000016.1:5710337-5778801 GCA_011751065.1 Lasiurus cinereus | reverse complement strand
TATGTTTAGAAAAGCTTGCATGAGAAAAGAGATCAATGCAGTCATGAAGCCCATGACCGACCAGAGGAGATGCATCCCCCAATAGCCACTGTACTGTTATTCTAAAACTCCTTGAAATTCCTTCTATTCTACCTTTCCATTTTCATATCCTAATTGTCAAATTCAAATGGTTGTTTTCAGAAACAGTGCAGTGGGCCTAAAGGAACTGCTTAGAGTTCTCCCAGTCAGTAAGCCATATTTCTTTAGTGGAAACTTAAAATAGGCTAAACATACTGACTCTGAAGTAGGCAAAGAAAAAGGCTGACTTCAAGACAGGAACTGGGTGGCTGGTGTATATAGGATAACTCACCTGTCAATATTTATACTGTTTCTTTTTAATTCCATACTATGTGCATGTACATATATTGTCTGTTTTTAAAAATAAACCTTAAAACTTAAGATTTTTTTTTCCCCAGAGATCCTTCTCCAAACAATAATCTAATATCACAAAGGAATGAATTTGACCCTTGCAGTAACTTCCCTGATTTATTGGTGTATTAAAACAAAGGTTAGCCCAACCAGCATGGCTCAATGGTTAAGCGTCAACCTATGAACCAGGAGGTCACAGTTCAATTTCCTGTCAGAGCACATGCCCAGGTTGCAGGCTTGATCCCTGGTATGGGACATGCAGGAGGCAGCTGATCAATGATTATCTCTCATCGCTAATGTTTCTATCTGTCTATCCCTGTCCCTTCCACTCTGAAATCAAGAAGAAAATAAAAAAAGTTGACATCTAGGCTACAAAAGAACACATCCATAGGGTCAAAAGTACATGTTTTTAAAATTCATCTTGCTTGTTAATTATGGTAAGTTCTGTTCTTTGGGGACTGCAACTAAACATTCCCATCCCCATTATATCCCACTCCACCTAGACCTACTACACTATGTCTATTTTATAGATTCAGATGTTAAAAACATGTCTTTCCCTGCCTTAACTAAGAGAATTTGACAATTCCATTTAATTTGTTAGTTCCTTATAGACCCTTAGAATCTGAAATTTTTTATGGTAAGCAATTTGTGTTTTTACTTACTCAATACTATACTTACTAGAGTTAAACAAAGATAAAAGATAGTAGTAGGCAAAATTTATTGAATGCTTACTATGCCCCATTAATCCTCACAGCAACTCTGAGGTAGTTATCAAAACCTACCTATTACAGATAAGAAAACAGATGTTTTAAATGAATTTTTAAGTATAGGATTAGAAAAATTCAGTGATTTGCTTAGTCTACAGAGCCAAAAAAGGACAGTGCATGAATAAGAACTCAAGTTCTGTATTTAATTCCAGTGTCTGAGAACTAATCATTCTGCATTCAGCATTTAAGAAGTTCTGAGAGCTGTGCACTTAAACTGAGGGAAAGGGAAAGAAAAATCAGAGTTGGGAGAGGATTCTATAATCAAAACATTATTTCCAGGCACAGGCACCATACAGATTTATACAAGGAGAAAAATTTATTCTTCTACTTCATGTATTTCAGAAATAATCAAATCCTGATGGCACTCAGAGGCAAGACTTACTATCTACAATAAAAGAGAAAGATGCAAATCGACCATACCTTCACAATGTCCACCAGCTAATCAGGAATGAGTATGCAAATTAAGCCAACAAAGATGGCAGATTGATTTGCATGCATAGGTGCCAAGTAGCCAGGGGTGTGGTGGGATGCTTGTGTTGTCGCCATGGTGATGACATAGGCATTCCACACTGCTCCAGCTGCTCAGGGCCTCTAGGCAGCATGGGAAGGTGGGGCCAGAGCAGAAAGGTGGTGCCAGCAGCCAGGAAAAGGAAGGCCCATTCTTGCAAGAATTTATGTGCATTGGGCTTCTAGTCCTATATAAAAGGCTAATATGCAAATTGACCAGATGGTGGAACAAACAGTCGCTATGATGTACACTGATCCCCAGGGGGCAGATGCTCAATGCAGGAGCTGACCCCTGGTGGTCAGTGCACTCCCACAGGGGGAGTGCCACTCAGCCAGAAGCCCTGAGTCTCTTCCACCTGCATAGCAGAGCTAAGGATGTCTAACTGCTGGCTTAGGCCTGCTCCCCTGAGGACATTCCCTGAGGACTCCCAGACTGCAAGAGGGCACAGGTTGGGCTGAGGGACCCCAGCCGTATGCACAATGGGGGCGACCAGGCTGGCAGGGGAGGGCCATTAGGAGTGACCAGACAGGCAGGTAGGCAGAGGCAGTTAGGGGCAATCAGGAAGGCAGAGGAGCAACTAGGGGCATTAGACAGGCAGGCAGGTGAGTGGTTAGAAGCCAGTGGTCCTAGATTGTGAGAGGGAATTTTCTCAAGTAACATGCTAAAGAACAGAGCGAGATGTTACTATTCAACAAATGAAAATATATACTTTTTACTAATTTATTTTGTGGGTAACTCTCAAAGAGATGAAAGTAGAACTGAGAAAGTTTAGAAGGCAAAAGGGGAGAAGTCTCGAAGCCATAAGAACTCAGGAGAACTGAACTCACAAAAATCAAAGCACATGTGGTGAAGCTGTCAAGCCTCTGAACTGGAAGAGTCTAGCATAAATACGTTAAATTGCAATACTTCAAAATGCCTCTTGGAGAGAAATGAGAAACCACAGCAAAGAGAGAAAACCTTAATGTATGGGCAAACAACCAGAGAATATCACCATCACTCTCAAGAGTACATTTTTCTTATAAATATAAACTTAGTGAGAGAAAATATTTGAAATTCTGACATCATGGGAGCTATTTTCCTACAGCTCCAAAATGTTTCTTCATTCTAGATTTACTTTCAAAATAAAGTATTAATAAATCTACACCTGAAAATAGTGTTTTGTTTTGTTTTTTAAATCCTCACCCAAGTCTATGTTTTTACTGACTGGAGAGAGAAAGGGAGAAAGAGAGAAATATTGATGTTAAAGAGAAACTTCAATCTGGTTATCTCCTGTATGCACCTTGACCACGGACTGAACTTGTAACTGAGGTATGTGCCCTAATCACAAATCAAACCCACAGTCTTTTGGTATTCTGGACAACCTTTCAACCAACTGAGCCACCCAGCCAGGACTCAAAATAGTTTAGGTCTAATTTTCCCAGAAAAGATTTTACTATGTGAAAGTATACAGATATCAAAGGAACCAGAACCTTTTAAATTAATACTATAGCAACACTTTTAACCTTTGCCTTTAGGAAACAGTAGCAACAGTGCTCCTCTCATGTGCTCTCATAAGCCAGCCCCTTTAGTAGGCGCTTATTATGCAATAGCTTAATTAATCCGTTCCAAAACTATCTAATATGGTAGCCCTCAACAGTACAGAAAGAAAATGAGGCTCAGTGAAGTTAAGCCAGGACTTAACAGAGGGAACATTTTTACTTCAAAGTTTGTCTTTTCTCTTTCAAATAGCATCTCACTAAAAATCAGCTTTAACTAAAGTATAAATGATAAAACAGCTGCAGGAAAATGAGGTATGTGTGATCACCCAAAACAGAGAATGAAAAAATAATAAAATTCTATTACTTATAACAAGGTACACTACACCCTTAGGAACCAGCCTGCCGATCGACATAACCCCAAGAGTAGTCACATCTTGATCAACATTTTACTTTTAAGATTTCAAAGTCATTTCTGCAGACATCTAGGATGCCCTTCTGAAGCTACAAGAAAACTACTAAGGCAGAACACCCTAGAAGCATTCATTTCTTTTGTAGGAGATTCTAATATTTGCTGGTACAGTGCTGCCCCCATGTGGAGCAACTTCTGAAAAAATCCTCACCCAAGGATATTTTTCCATTGATTTTTAGGGACAGTGGAAGGTAGGTAGGGGAAGAGAGACAGAGAAAAACATCAATGTAAGAGTCACGTCGACTGGTTGCCTCTTTCAAGTGCCCCAACCCACCGGGGCCGGGGATCAAACCTGCAACCCAGATATGTGCCCTTGACCAGGAACTAACCGGAGACCTTTTGGTTCACAGGTTACTGCTCTAACCAGTGAGAAACACTAGCCAAGGCCTGATCCACATTCTTAGCCCCACTGGATATTCAACAAGTTTCCACAGGTACATGGTATCATGCTCATCTAGAGGCCCACATCTTCTCATTTGTCCTCTGGTAGAAAATTTCAAAAATGGTTGTTTAGAGTAACGGGGTGAATCAAAAGCAATGTCAAAACCACAACTTGGACCAGCTAAACATTTTATAAAACAGATACTATTGCCATATAAATTTATTTCTTTGTGGAATTTTTAAAAAAGTAGCACATGATATTGCTTGAGGGAAAAAAGGCAGGGTTGAATCAGAATTCTAATACTGGTGGTGATACTCTAGCAGAACTCATAATGTAAGCACATCCACATCCACACCCACTTCTATGCTTAGGCGGTGGTTGAAAGATTCCTGATTGTAGTACCACAGTTACCACCCTTTGACCTCAATATTAAATTTAATGGATAATGAGCAGAAGTCAAGACTACTCAAAGACTAAGATAAACCATATGAAATTTCAAAGCAGAAATGTGAGCAGGTAATTTGCAAATGAGAGACAATGTCTATTTTCAAGGCAAATTCCAACTCTCTATTTCAAAAAGTTAAAAAAAAATATTCAGAGGTTTCTATTAATTAACTCATAATATTATTCACCTCCTAGTAAATACTGCATTAGGCAAAAGGGAAGAAAAATGGCTATATTCTTTCATCATCTTGTACTGATACTTAGAACTCATTACAAATGAGCTTCAATCACTAGCAGAATCAACATACTACTTGAGACCTGGCTCCCCATTATATAGGCAAAGTTTAAAATGGCCATAAGAGAAATAAAAGATCCACAAACCTTAAGGTATTAAGTTACATTATGGCTGCCAAGCATTTAAAACATAAATCATGGATTGTATATGCGCAGACAATAAGTGGTGAAGGCCTGGGGCAGGAGGTGGACTAGAAGGACTTGATGGGGCGGGGGAGGGGAGAAGGGGACATATGTAATACCTTCAACAATTTTTTTTTTTTTTAAAAAAAGAACATAATCAGGTTGGCTGAAAAGAATCTTGTCACCGAAATGGGTTTGGCTCAGTGGATAGAGCCTGCAGACTGAAGGGTCCCAGGTTCGATTCTGTTCAAGGACATGTTTTTTGGTTGCAGGCACAACTCCAGTAGGGGGCATGCAGGAGGTGGCTGATAGATGTCTCTCATTGATGTTTCTAACTCTCTATCCCTCTCCCTTCTTCTCTGTAAAAAATCAATAAAATACATTAAAAAAAAAAAATCTTGTCGTCTAGCCAGTGTGGCTCAGTGGTTCAACGCCAACCTATGAACCAAGAGATCACGGTTCGATTCTCAATCAGGACACATGCCTGGGTTGTGGGCTTGATCTCCAGTGTGGCATATAGGAGGCAGCTAATCGATGATTCTCTCTCATCATTGAGGTTTCTATCTCTCCCTCTCCATTCCTCAATTCAATTAAAAACAAACAAACATATTTTAAAGAATCTTATCCTGGAACTCTCCTATAGAAGAATGCATTCTAATAATTAGGCAATAAAGGTAACTGATTCAGTTTCTATTCCCACACCACCAGAAAATACCACAAACATCTTTCTGAAGAAAATGATGAAAGGATTGTTTTGTTTCTAGGCCAACAATTTTCAACCCTTTCCATATCATGACACACAAACTAATCACTAAAATTCTGGGGCACACCAAAAAAATTTTTTTTGGATAAAAAAAAATGTTTAAAGGTATAATTTTAATTCATTCACACTAGACAGTTATTGTTGTGTTAGCTATTATCATTTTTTTGTTTGTTTGACAACCTAAAGGGACTGCATGTTGTAAAAATTCTTGTGGCATACCAGCTATAAATCAGTTCTAAACATATACAGGGAATAAGTATGATACAAAGTTTTGCTTTAAGATCCTTGTATTTTAGTACTTGGTTTCACCTTAGAAACACCAAGAGTGTGAGATAGACAAATCTGTGGGACACACAGAAGTCATGCTCCCCACAGTTAACCTATGGTTCAATGTCGCAAAGGAAAAGATTTGTTTGTTTGTTTTTTTCTTTTTTAAATATATTTTCTTGATTTTTTACAGAAAGGGAGAGTGATAGAAAGTCAGAAACATCGATGAGAGACATCGATCAGCCGCCTCCTGCATGCCCCACACTGGAGATGTGCCCGCAAGCAAGGCACATGCCCCGACCGGAATTGAACCCGGGACCCTTCAGTCCGCAGGCCGACGCTCTATCCACTGAGCCAAATCGGTCTCGGTGGAAAGATTTGTTTTAAACACACTTTTTAAAGTAACCCATTTTAAATACTGCTCTTTTATAAAAGCAGAAGTTTATTACCATTGGATTTGAATCTGCTATGAGATCCCGCAGAGAATCCAGAAATCCCTGATCTTCCACCATTTGAGCATTGATATCATGGAGTTTTGCCACACATACTGCTGCTGTTTTCCGAACATATGGATCTTCATCCTTCAAGCACTTTCGGAGGGGCTCACAGAGGTATTCTGTGATCTTGTCCACTCGGATGCATCCCATGGTTCTAACTGCCAAGGCCCGAATCAGAGGATTGGGATCTTCACAGTCCTATAAAAGACAATCCTTAACAACTCTAGGTATACATGGTGACTGAAAGTAAACAGGCTAGTTTACTAAAAAAATATTCATTAATGCAAGCTTCCAGTTATTCTACATCATCAGAATCCAAATCTCCCTTGCTATTCCTTCCCTTCCCTAAGTACAAATCTTCGTTGGCTATAAGAATCTAGGTTAGCAACTCATTTAACGGTTTTATAAATACAATAGAGAAATGCCAGTAGTTGCAGGGCTAAGCAAAAGCCTAGTGAGCTGGAGTTACCACCCCCATGGCCATTTGTGGCCCAGCCCTAAAACAAGAGACCTTTGGGCTTATATTCTGGTGGGAGAGGGGGAGGAGAAAATGAGGACTTGGAAAGATGAGTCCCATTCCACAGTCGGTTTGCAAATAGCAAGTAGGGAGAAAAAGGAGCTTGTAGAAACTGGTGAGGACTATACTAAAGTGCGTGCCTGGGTTAAGCTGCAGAAGGCCTTCTGACATAATTAACATACATTCTCCTTTATTAGCAAGTGCTCTTCCAAATACAGTACAAATAAAACACCCAGTAAGAAGGAACATTCCTTAAATTGCCCTACCTTAAAAAATTTCTTTAAACATTATAAATTTATATGTGTGCTAACTTCAAAAATATAAACTAGTTCTAGCTGATTTTACTCACTGGATAGAGCGACAGCCTGTGGATTGAAGCATCCTGGGTTCAATTACAACGAAGGGCACATGCCGGGTTTTGGACTCGATCCCCAGTGTGGGGCATGCAGGAGGCAGCCAATCAATGATTTCCTCTCATCATTGATGTTTCTAGCTCTCTCTCTCTCTCTCTCTCTCTCTCTCTCTCTCTCTCTCACTCACTCCCTCTCTGAAATCAATAAAAATATATTTAAAAAAAGAAATGCTATCTCTATGGGGGTGTGTGTGTGAAACGGGGATGGAAGAAGGTTATAAGGGGATAAATGACGATGGAAAAAAAAAAAGAAAAAGAAAGTAATACTAACTAAATCCTAAAAAAAAATGCCATATATATATTTGAGAGAGGAAGGGAGAGGGAGACAGAAAAACACCAATGATGAGAGGGAATCACTGATTTGTGCCTTCTGCATACCCCACACACTGCGATGGAGCCCAGAATGTAGCCTTGACCAGAATCAAACCTAGGACCCTTCAGTCCACAGGACGAAGTTTATCCACTGAGCCAAATAGGCTAGGGTATGCACGCGCGCTCTCTCTCGCTCTCTCTCTCTCTCTCTCTCTCTCTGTTTTTAAATGCAGATTAAATTCTGGATAGAAAAGAATATATTAGTAGGAGGAATCTCATTATTATGTCCATCAAATTTAATGAACAAAAATTTGACTGAATATTCAATAATGTTAAGGAATTTTTTTAATAGTCAATTTTTAAAGATGTGACAATGGTATGGTGATTATCTTTTAAAAAGGTATCTTATTCTGACAAAATATAAGGATGAAATGATTTTTCATCCTTATGATATTTGGGATTTGCTTTAAAATTATCCACTTGGAAAGGAAATGAAGATCAGAAATGTATAGGGAATATAAATTAAATAAGACTGATCATGAGTTGATAACCACTGAAAGTACAAGGTGGGTACTTTGAATATTCCCTCTACTTGAATATGTTTGAAATTTTCCATAATGAAAAAAGTAATCAAATGTTGTAAGACCTATTAAGTAATACAAAATAGAAGTAGTGCCCTAGCTGGTTTTGCTCAGTGCATAGAGCGTCGGCCTGCGGACTGAAGGGTCCCAGGTTCAATTCCAGTCAAGGGCACATGCCCAGGTTGCAGGCTTGATCCCCAGTAGGGGGTGAGAAGACTGATTCCTCTCTGAAATCAATAAAAAAATTTATTTAAAAAGAATAATAATAAACAAAATAGAAGTAGTGCCTCCTGTAGTTTCTACTACTTATGACCTGTAAGCATAATTTCTACAAAGATAAAACAGGTTACTGATACTATAATAATATGCCCACCCTATGTGAGCCTTGAAAGCCTTTGTAAACCTTTGTCAGTTCACAAAACACTGAGGTTTCACCTAGTTTTCTTCTCCCATCTGACAAGATGCACCAAGCCCAGCTAACAGAAGGCCTACCATATGGTCTGAACTGGGTGACAAACGTTGGCATAGAGAATGCCTAAAACATGAACATTCCTAGTCACTACCAGTACTTCTCTAGAGGCTCTCCTTTGGAACAGAAGTTGCTTATTTGCAGCGCAGACACTATCTATCTGCAGACACTAAATATCACTTCTGAAAAGGTTACTTAACCTTTTGCATTGCATAACGTAGAAGAGACTGCTCTTGAGTCCTTTAAGTTACCTTCACAAAGCTGTTGACAGCCATAATGGCCATGTCTGGCTGACTCTTGGCATAGTTCATCAAATAGAGATACACCAGCTTCTTTAGTTCCAGGTTGTCAGTCTGCATACAGTTTACTACATCTGGAAAGAGAGAGCTGAAAAGAGAGGAGAATAGAGAAAGGAAAGGTGAACAGACAGTGCCAATCTGTTGAATAAAACATGAAAAAAATTAGCCTTATTTTACAAGTAATTTGATGTAAGGACAAATGTTCCCACAGTGATAATTATTATTACAGAAATGAATTATTAAAGAAATTATAGTACTGGTCCTAAGAGATCTTTAAAAATAGATTTTTTTAAAAACCCTGGCCAAGTAACTCAGTTGGTTAAAAGCATCATCCTAATACACCAAGGTTTCAGGTTCGATCCTGGCCAGGGCACATACAAGAATCAACCAATGAATATATTAATAAGTGTAAAACAAATTGATGTATCTCCTTCCCTAAAATATTTTAAAATAAAAATAAAACTTTTATTATGAAAAATTTTCCAACAAAATTAGAGAAAGCAATGCAAAGAACCCAATGTATCTATCACCCAGCTCCAAACAAATACTGATACATGCCCAATGTTATTTCAGATTCTATCCCTTACCTAGTCCCTAGCCCATTTAGTTGCTTTGGATTTTTAAAAAACAAATCCTCATGCATAACAGTCTAGTGCATATCTTTAGAATTTTTGAAAAACCACTACTTTTATCACACACAAAAATTAACAGTAATTCTTCGAATCACTTAATTGCAATTTCAAAGCACTATAGCTGTTATACATTTTTAGTGGTCATATTTGTCCATCTTTGACCAGTAGGAACTTATTTAGTTAGCTCCTGGGTCCTTGTGATATGACCCTTTATTTTCAATATCTTCCTTGCTTTCTGGCAGAATAAGATGCTCCATTCAAGCTCATCTTGTAATTTCTAATCATATAACTGGAATCCATCTCTCTAAGACATCATGAATCCCTTTTCGTGGAACTTATTTAACATACACATTCAGACAAATGAAAATTTCAGTGTACGCATATATAAAAGTTTAGACTCTTCCTAAATTCAAGTCATTTAATGATTTACCCTTCTCCTATAAGGCCAATGGAAAGAAATTTATACTTCCATTCACAAGTATCACCATTAGCTAAAAAGAGTTGAGTTCTTCAGATTTTAAAGTGTAATCTGCATTTTAAAAAACCTAAGTTAGCTATAATTTTATGAGAAGTTAGTAATTAACCTCTCCCCTAAAGCTATCAAAATACCTTATAAATACTTCTAAATATCTTATTACTAATACAGAAGGAAGAGAAATAGTTGGTAACATAGTATAGCTCCCATACACATACAAAAAGCATATACAGAAACAGAAATTATTTACAAAAAGGAAGATATACTGCAAAGTCAAAGAATCCACTATATCTCCAATGAAGCAATGGTTTCTGCTCTGGAAAGCAAATTATTTCTTTAATTTGCATGTGTGCATCTTATGTCGTTTCGTGTGCATGTAGATAATTAACAAATATTAATATTCTCTAATAATGAATGTTCTTTCCATTTCTCAAGGGAATACATCATGGGTAAAACAATTGGAAAACAAGTAAATAAATGTGATACATTAACCAATAAGAAACTGAAGATCTTAAATAATTTAATTCAACCATCTGTACAAGATCAGGAAGATCTTGATCAAGAATAGTCTAAGGCCCAGCCAGTGAGGCTTGGTGGTTGAGTGCCAACCTATGAACTAGGAAGTCAATGTTCACCAAGGCTGCAGGCTCAATCCCCAGTGGGGGGGCATGCCAGAGGCAGCCGATCAGCGATTCTCTCTCATCAATGATGTTTCTATCTCTCCCTCCCCTCTCCTTTCCTCTCTGAAATCAGTAAAAATATATTTAAAAAAAAAGAGAGAATAGTCTAAGTTCTACATAAAGACGGTTAAGTACCAAAGTATAAAGCTAAATCACGAATTTTCCAATATGGTAGCCATTAGGTATATGTGGTTTGCAATGTGGCCAATCCAAACTGAGATGTATACAGGGTATCTCAAAAAAATGTAGACACACTTTGAGTAATTATTAATTCCAATGGGTTAAATCTGAAAAGAAACATTGAAATTAATAATTATTCAAAATGTGTATCCATATTTTTGGGACACCCTATATATAAAATACACTGAATTAAAAATATAATGTAAAATATTTAATTAAAATTTTTATACTGATTTTATGCTGAAATAATATTCTGGGTATACTGGATTAAATAAAATCTATTAAAATTAATTTCACTCATTTTTAACTTTTACTGTAATGTGGCTACCAGAAATTTAAAATTGCATATGTGGCTCACATTGTATTTCGATTGGATAGCACTGAACTTGAGGTTACTTGCAGTGGAGACTGAAATATAACCCAAAAACAGCTAACTTCTATTGTTTCTTTGAGCTATCTTTCTAGGCACAGCATAAATCTCATCTCCTCTAAAAAGAGTTCTTCAACTATTCCTGTTTAATGGATCTCTCTTTTGTAGAAAACTCTTCTTGCCTTTAATGTATACATTCTAGTACTTAATTATCTAACTGTATCTTATTAAGGCTAAATGACACTATCCTTTTGTCTGAATTATATGTGGTATAGTTCTAGGCATAAAAATAAACAATCAGATTAACAAATAATACTTACCAAGTATACAAAAGTAAACTAAAAAAAAGAGTTTTAACTTTTCTGTAGGATATAGAAATAAACTTGGTAAGAACAAAAAGCCCCATCAATGAGGTCGCTAACTTTTACAGTTCTCCCAACCTAGATTTATTTATTCCTTCAGTGACTGGTCATGGGTAAGCAAACGACAGCCTGTGGGCCAAATTCAGCCCACCACCTACATTTTTAGGAGTAAAATGGTTTTTACACATGAACATTTACAGTAGATTTGATGACAGAAAGAATACTAGCTTTGAATCCCAATTAAGTAAAATGACACTCTCCCAAAAAGAATGCCAACTTCTTCTTTAGTAGATGTGTAGTACAAAAAAAAAAAAACCCACAAAAAACTGTACATACTATATATTCAATTTTGTCAACAAAATCTTTGTGGAAAATATTTTTCTCTCATATATACTTATCTATATAACATCCCTATTTTTTTGCCCCTTGGCCTGTTAAACCTAAAGTCTTTATTATCTTGCCCTTTAACAAAAATAAAAATGAAAAAAAAAATTATCTTGCCCTTTATAGAAGTCTGCTGACCTCTAAAATATATGGTTACCTAAAAGCAAGTTAAAAACCAAATGTGCTTATGTGCTAACAAACAAAACTCCAACATCAAAAACCTGCCTCAGAACAGCAGCACCCAGGGCACAAGAAGATAATTGAGTCACTTCCTATCACCACCGTTTCCACCTAAGCTCCAGATCTGGTGACAGAAGCCACTCTCACTTTTTGGGTCTCATGACCCCTTTAAAACACTTTAAAAATTACTGCCCGGCTGGCGTGGTTCAGTGGTTAAGCATCGATCTGTGAACCAGAAGGTGATGGTTCGATGATCACATGATTGCAGGCTCAATTCTTCCAATAGAGGGCATGCAGGAGGCAGACAATCAATGATTCTCTCTCATTGATGTTTCTTTTTCTCCCTCTCCCTTCCTCTCTGAAATCAATAAAAAAATATTTTCAATAAATAAATAAAAATTACTGAGATCCCCAGAGTTTGTGTTTATGTGGGTTATATAAGTACGTATTAATATTTTACCATATCAGGAATTAAAGCTGAGAAATTCTGCTCTGGCATTCAACCTGCTGTAGAATATTGTTTTGGTTGAAGTGTCCAGCTTCATACACATATATAAAACAAAAAAGGGAGGAGTATTTTAATAGCTTTTTCACATAACTTATCCTTCTTTAATACATTAAAGCTAGCCCTAGCTGATCTGGCCCAATGGATAGTGTCAGCCTACAGACTGAAGGGTCAAAGGTTTGCTTCCAATCAAGGGCACATGCCTGGGTTGTTTCCATCTCTCTTTACTTCTCCCTTCCTCTCTAAAATCAATAGATATATTTTTTAAAAATACATTAAAACTAGACAAAAGTTGTTTCACGTCTCTTTCAGTCCATAAATAGTAGTTTCTTAAAAAAGTTAGTTACAGAATGGGGAGGGTTGGGGGATAAGGTAGAAAATTTTTTTAAAAGTTAGTGGCAAGGCAATCTGAAACCATGAACTTTTAATACTTGGTTGCATTAAAATCTAGTCATTTAGCATTTATTTTGATATATCATTTATCCATGGTAATTTTTGATATATGCACTGGTCATTTGGAAAATATTGGTTCAATGAGATATACAGATTTTCCCCAATGTTGGCACATCCATATATATATATATATATATTTAAAGCGGTAATATGCAAATAAGCCAGGTGTCACAATCGACTCAGGAGGAGGCTGCATCACGACACTCAGGAGGAGCTGCATTCAGATGGGTAGGGCTGGACTGCATGCCAGCCCCAGCCCCAGCGGACACACACCACAGGTGGGGGTGGGTGTGCTCTGAGCAGCCGCACCCGGTGGGTGGCAGCACCGGCAGCAGCCGTAGAGAAGCAGCCCCAGTCCCAGATGCCTGGCAGCGGCTGGAGCAAAGCAGCCCAGGTCCCAAAGCAGCCCAGGTCCCATGTGCCTGGCAGAGGCAGGAGCAAAGCAGCTAAGGTCTCAGTGGGTGGTGGCGGCAGCCAGAGCAAAGTAGCCTGGGTCCTGACTGCTAGAGGACAGCCAGGGGAAGGAAGGCCTATTCTTGCAGGAATTTGTGCATTGGGCTTCTACTTTCATTATATAACAGCAAATAAGCACATTCATTAATTTCAACACCAATCTCATCAGAAAAGTATTGGAAAGCTAAGATGCAAGTTTTCCAACACTCTACTTTTTACTTTAAAGTTTAAATTTATCCAATGTCATTTTTCCCCTTGAAGTGACATGTGCAATTTATTCATTTTTAAAAATATATATTTTATTGATTTTTTACAGAGAGGAAGGGAGAGGGATAGAGAGTTAGAAACATCGATAAGCTGCCTCCTGCAGGCCCCACACTGGAGATGTACCTGCAACCAAGGTACATGCCCTTGACCAGAATCGAACCTGGGACCTTTTAGTCTCAGACCGAGGCTCTATCCATTGAGCCAAACCGGTTTTGGCAGTTTATTCATTTTTGATAAAATGGTTCCCAAATACTGAAGTCTGATTAACTATAATTTGTCTGTCAGTCATCCTTTCATATGGAAATGGGTGTTCCTGCCCTAGCTGGTTTAGCTCAGTTGGATAGAGCGTCAGCTTGCAGACTGAAGGGTCCCTGGTTCGATTCTGGTCAAGAGCACATGCCTGGATTGTGGGCTCAATCCCCAGTAGGGGGCATGTAGGAAGCAGCCTATCAATGATCCTCTCTCATCACCGATTAATGTTTCTATCTCTCTCCCATTCTCTGAAATCAATAAAAATATATTTTAAAAAATAAATAGCCCTAACCAGTTTGGCTCAGTGGATAAAGCGTCGGCCTGCAGACTGAAAGGTACGGGGTTTGATTCCGATCAAGGGCATGTACCTTGGTTACCGGCCCATCCCCAGTAGGGGGTGTGCAGAAGGCAGCTGATTGATGTTTCTCTCTCATCGATGTTTCTAACTCTATCCCTCTCCCTTCCTCTCTGTAAAAAATCAATAAAATATATTAAATAAATAAATAAATATGAGAGGGAAGGGAAAGGGAAAAGGAAGGGGGAGGAGAAGGAAAGGGAAGAATATGGGTGGTTCTCAATTCAAATACTCATGCATGGGATTTATTTTTTTCAATTCAACTATCACTGCTATACAACAGAAGTGTTTCATGCATAATTCCTATTTTATCATACAGAATATTAAAAAGGTTTAATAATATAAAATTTGAATGCTTCACAAAAAATCCTAAGTGGAACTGCATTTATTCCCTGCAAATACATGGTGGTGAAGAATAGAATGACTACTGTTACAGTTTGGCAGCACTGCCTTGATTCAGGCTTCCACACCAGCAGTGCAAATAAATATCAACACTAGGAAAAAGAGTTAGAACACCTAAGTGTTATAAGAATAGCTTTGACCTCACGGACCCCGATAGGCTCTTGGGAATCCTCAGGAGTCTGCAGACAATCCTTACTTATTTCCGAATGGTATTGTTAAATTACAGAAAAAACCCTAACCAGTTTGGCTCCGTGGATAGAGTGTCGGCCTGCGGACTGAAGGGTTCCAGGTTCGATTCTGGCCAAGGGCACATGCCCAGGTTGCAGGCTCAGTCCCCAGTGGGAGGTGTGCAGGAGGCAGCCAATCAATGATTCTCTCTCATCATTGATGTTTCTATCTATCTATCTCTTTTCCTTTCTCTCTGAAATCAATAAAAAAAAATTACAGAAAAAACTGATTTTGTTAATACTGATTTTTATCTTGAATTCAGGAACTGAATGTAAAGTTGTAAAGCTGAGGGCACTGGCTTGAGTCAGTTAAAGAGCATATGCGCTTCTGCTTCTCAGTATATTTTTATCATCTTCTAAAGCTACCTCAGCAACAGATTTGTAAGTGTGCCAGCTCTCGGGAGGGTTGGTTTATGCTAGATCTGCATGCAACAAAAATCAAACTATTCCCCTCTTCCAAAAACACAAAGCAAAATAAAACAAACTAACGTCACAGAATTAATATAAAAGCAACTAAATTTGCTGATGACGTTTTCAGGGACAAACCCATTCTTATAAGTTCTCTGATTATATAATTTTAAATGGAAAGCAGTGAAGTCATAAAACAGGGTCTGGGTCTAAAGTAGGCCAACAGCAGGAGTGCCTATCCTTACCTGACATCCTTCCCCACAGTCATAGCAGCAATCACTTTCTTCACAGCCTCCTTCCGCTTTTCTTTCTTTTCATTGTTGAGTTCAGCTTTTAATTCAAAGATTTCTCCTAGAAAAGAAGAGAGCAAAATGAATGAATTCTCAGGACCAAAGATCTAAAGCAGAATACTGTGTTATGTAGTAAGTAACACCATGAAAGTTGCCCAGAGGTTTAAAAATTACAGGACAGGTACAATTCAAATCCTTAGAATATTAACTAATCTATTGATAAAGACACCATCTTTCAAGTTATGGCCAGAAAGGAAGATGCAATCCAGATCTTAGGAGGCATAGGAGTGGGGAAAAATAAACCTCATGATATCTTACCACAATGGGGTAAAAGTGAAACCTGAGGAATGTTCTTCCATCAGAATTTCAATGTTCTGGAGGAAAAATAAATATAGACAGGAAAAGGGTTCACCAATCAGTGTTTTCAAACCCAAAAGACTCCAAATATCTCATTCACCTACTCTTAACTTCACAGATAAAGGACTGAGGCTCAAAGATCTCAGAGTGAGTGACAGAGTGTCTCCTGAATCCAGAGTTCTCAACCTTGGCCATACACTATTATCTGGGAAGTATTTAAAAATAATAATGCTTAGGCTCTCCTTTGGACCAACTAAATCAGAATGTCAAGGAGTAGGATTCTTACAGTCATATATTCAAAGTTCCCCCAAGTAATTCTAATGCACAAACACAGTTGGAAGTCACTGCTCTCCTTTAATTAGTACTTTAATAAGTTAATGGAAGCCCAGGCTGGTTTGCTCAGTGGATAGAGTGATGGCCTGCGGACTGAAGGGTCCTGGGTTCAATTCCGGTCAAGTGCACCTTCCCAGATTGCGGGCTAGATCCCAGTGGAGGGCATGCAGGAGACAGGCAATCAATGATTCTCTCTCACCATTGACATTTCTATCTCTCCCTCTCTGAAAGCAATAAAAATATATAAAAAACGGAAGTTAATGGGAGGGGAGGAGGATTGAGCAAAAAAAGGAAAGACTCATGAACACAGACAAGTGTGGTGATTGTAGGTGGGAGGGGGGGGTGGAGGTGGAAGAAGGTAAAGGGGGGATAAATGGTGATGGGAAAGTAAAATAAGAGAAGCTAATAAGGGAATAAAAAAGTTAATGGTCTTGTACTCAATCACTCTAACAATAAAAATAATAAGCTTGAAACTTCAAGAATGGTACAAACGAGAGTCATTTCTAAAGGAATAATCTCGAATAACTGACTGCCTCGTGAAATGGCAAGGCTGTCACCACTACTTTAAGGCCAGGCTCACCTATCTTCAATAAGCAGAGGTAACAACCCTCAACTGGTTTTAAAAGAAAATATACCACCACTTCAATCTGCCATCTATATATACTCTTAAACCCTTCTAGAATATTGCCTCATTTTTTTCCCCACCTTTATGTTGGTTCTTGATGTTCATTTAACCAGACTGTACTGGTCAATATAGAAATAGTGGGGACAGCAACTATGTGATCTGCTGAAGCCTCTAAATGTAATGGATGAAACAAAGATACCCAGCCATTGAAAAATAAAAAAAGTGTGTTACATCAATACCCACTGCCAACAATGCAAACAAAGCCGTGTTACAAAAACTGCTGTTTTATTTGATCAACAGCTGCAAAAATAGTACAGCCCGAAAAGCTGGACTCTTTGAAGAGTCATTCTCCTCTTCATCAAGTCCTGTGCTGCAAATCCAGCTCTTAGGGGTCCTTCCCATCACTTACTCGGGGAACAGAAAAAGACAAGCAGAAGGACTCCAGAAAGTCTGAACTGCGAAGAGCTGTAGGAGCTGTACCTGAAATGATTCCAACTCCAACAGCATATACTTAAATACGTCCCAGTGGCAATTTTGGTGGGTGTTGCAGGAAGTAACAGGAACATAGTCTATTCATTTTTAAAATATGGTATTTACCCAGCCATGATTCATCTATAAATCTCAACGTTTTACAAGTCCCTAAATAAAAAGTTACCAGGACAGATTACAAGAGAATGATTGAAGAGGTAGGTGAGTTTTTAAATTATAATTTTTTTATGTCATGAAAGACAATATATTGGCCCTCAAAACCCATGAAATGTTAACAGAAAACATAAATTTCAGAATAAGAAAATCAGATAAAAACGAATGGAAAGGAGGCTAGAGGCGTTTGTGAGATATAAGCAATAGACAGAAAGGAAGCTGTGAGGAGCCAAGGAGGGGCTCTCAGTGAAGCAAGGTTATCTCATACATCCAACTTCATTCAATTCTTACCTCTTTTCCCCTTCTCCCCTTAAATCTACCAAGTACTGCTAGCAGCTAGCAACAGTTCTCAATCTTGGCTACACATTAGAAAAATCTGGAGAGATTTTTAAAATCCTCTCCTCCCTCCAGCCATATCCCAGACCAATGAAATCAGGATATCTGGGTATGAAACCTGGACATCAGTATTGTTTTTAATTCATGAGGTAACTCCAATGTGTAGGTAAGGTTGAAAGCCACTGACTAGTAGGCAGTTAATATAATTAAGCAACTAACGACAGAGGTTCCTGTATTATGATAGAAGAACTTGTTTACCCTTACATAACTCCAAATGACAGAACAGGACAGATATGCTTGTGCTTTCTAGAAAATATCCTGGTGTTCCTTGCTCACTATAGGTCATTATAATGTGCCCTCCTACCTTTATTTTTTCTTCTTTTCTGGATCATTGCAGTCTTAACATTACAAGATTCCCTGACTGTTAACATTATGCCATAGTTGTTTTATCATGCTTTCTATAAATTTACAAGTTTTCTGAATCATTTTAATAGGAAACTGCAGGCTCTACCTCTAAACATGTCAATATATAATCGCTAAGAACGAAGAATTATCTTACATAACCATGACACAATTATCAAAATCAGGAAATTTAACACTGATACATCATCATCATATAGACCTTACTCACAGATCTTGATAATGTCCTTTATAGCAATTTTACACCCATTCCCCTTAGGTCAGGATCCAATTCAGGATCATGCTTTACATTTATTGTCATGTCTATTTAGTCTCCTTTAACCTGAAATGGTTCTTCAGCCTTTGTCTTTCATGATAATGACTTTTGTTTTAAAGCCAGTTATTTCATGGCATGTTCTCAGCTATTAACATCAAGAGGAAAATGATGTTAATTTGTTCCATTATTGGTGATGTTAACACTGAATACTTGGTTAAAGTAGCAATTGCCAGGTCCTGACACTGTGAAGGATATTTTGGAGGCTATTTAAATATCCTATTCCTCATCAAACTTTCACCTGCCAGTTATTTTAGAATTCACTGATGACTCTTGCCTGAATCAACGACAACTACAATTTATGTGTACTATATATAGCCAATGGTTTACAATTTACTTCTTAGATCACATTTTTAAATTCTCAAATTATCTCAAAGTTAGCCAGTGGGAGACCTTCAAAGTATACCGCTCCTTGAATGTGCCATCATTTTTTGAGTACTCTCTTTCTTTTGCTTTCTGGCATAGGATGTTCATGTTCCTCCTGTACTTTACCTTGACCCAGCTGGGAATCAGTCATTTCTCCAAGGAGTCCCAATTCTTTTTAGTGAGAAACAGTATTTAGAAACTGAATATTAAGTGTCCTTTTGCAACTACTCTGACTTAGAGAGGAAATTAGGTTATTTAATTAAAAAAAACTCCACTACTGTTAGGGTAGAGAATGGGACTCATACATAGGAGGCAACCAATAAAGATTTACTACATAAATGAACAAATCTAAGTGGAGGGACACTGCAGCATATTTTTTAAGACCAAACTTAATTAAATCTGGAGACACTCAGGAGGCTAAGGCGAGTAAACATCACAAGGGAAACCAGAAAAGTGAAATTCCAGGCAGAGAAACTGTCTTATTTTAGCCACTGGAGAGGAGAAAAGGTACATTTGAGAAGGCAAGTTGTTAGAGAATAAGAGGGATGGTAGTTGGTGTCATGCCCAGAATACTTCAGTAAATGTAAGGACTGCAGAATACAAAAGCATAGCATGCTGATCCCGCAGGGCACAACAGGCTTAAAAGACCTAAACCAGTCTGCCTTGGGTGGGAGGGCCATCTATAGCACTAGAAAAGAGCTATTTTACTTAGGAACAATTTAACGAAAGATAAGGAGGTTGAATTTTCCCAAGATTCCTTAGTTTCTAGGCTAACACAGGTATAAAACCAGTGTTATATTTCTAATAACAAAGATGAGGCTAATAAATTCAAAGCTACTCAAGCAATCGATGACCAAAAAAAAAATCGTAATACTGACTTTAGAGGTTCCCTATTTTAAGTTAAAAGAATGTATCTAAACAAAGCCTAGCCACAAAGTATGAGATAGATCTAAATGGGATGTGAAACACTAAGTTTCTTGCTTTGTTTTGTATGACCCCATTTTCTTCAAAGATAAAAACTATAAAAAATCATATACAGAGCTAGCCAGTTTGGCTCAGTGTATAGAGCATTGCCTGCAAACTAAAGAGTCCTGGGTTTACTTCTAGTCAAGGGCACATGCCTAGGTCATAGGCTCAATCTCCAGTAGGGAGCATGCAGGAGGTAGTCCATCAATGATTATCTCTCATCATTGATGTTTCTCTCTCTCTCCTTCTCCCTTCCACTCTGAAATCAATAAAAACATTTAAAAAATCATATGTATTAATATACGCATGTATTTGCATAGAAAAAGATTGGCCATATACACCGAGTTCCCCTCAGGAACAAGAACAAAGGAGGGAGAGAACTTTCATTTTTACTTTTTATATACCTATATTTTAAAAGTATTCCTTATTATAAAAATGTATATTTTCAAGTAAAAAATTGAGAGAGAATAAAAATGCTCAGGATCTATCAACCTTCGATGATAAATGTTGGATCCCTTTTACTAAGACAAAACCTTCAATCAAATTAAAACCCTATAGTTTAGCCCAGCTGGAGTGGCTCAGTAGGCTGAGTGTCATTCTGTGCACTGAAAGATGGCTGCTATGACTCCCAGTGGGGGAACATACCTGGATGGCAAGTTACATTTCCAGTTGGGGCAGGTATGGAAGGCAACTGATCAACATTTCTCTTTCAGATCGATGTTTTTCTCCCCCTGCCCCTCTTCTTCAGTAGGATTTAAGTAAGTAAGTAACTAAGTAAATAAATAAATAAATAAATAAAATACCTATACTTTAATTTCCTCAATACACTTGTCTGTAGGAATAGTAGATCTCCAATGAGACTGTCCATAACATGCATGTCTGAAGAGGTCAGGAACACCATAATCTTACACCATAACTTTTGAAGGATCTCAAAGCTTTGATCAGGTTCTCATACTTACCTTTTTTATTGGTTGTGAAGTACTTGGAGTCAGTCATGGTGTTGGCTCTTTAATGTGCACCTACAGCAAGAGAAAAGAATTCCTTTCTTAAAATTAATATATGCTTTGCTGGACATAAACTTGGATAAAGAACATTTACATACTAGAATTTCTGTATTCAAAAATGAGTGTCTTCTTCCTTACCACTATCATTGGTGATTCAAGGGATGCAAAGATAATTAAGAATATAACTCTTGCCTTAAGGAGCTAACTGGGACAAAAGCCAAATGAAATGTATTAATAATCTGAACCTATCATGGCTTTGTGATTATATCCACAATTATCTTCAGGAAGCCTCCAAGACTTACAACTAGACCTTTTTATAAATACATCTTCAGTTAGTCACTCAAATATTTAAGATAAGGCAAAGTTTGTTTTGAGAAATTCTCCCCATTACTTTCCATTCAGGAAAATCTGATTTACTTCCCTGCCTCAGATTAAGTCACTTCAAAACCTGTATTCTGGGCCTGGCCAGTGTGGGTCAGTTGGTTGGGTGTCATCCTACGCATCAAAAGGTTGCTGGTTCAAATCTCTTTCAGGGCACATGCCCAGATTATGGGCTCGATCCCTGGTAGGGGATGTGACAGGAGGCAGCCTAAAGATGTATCACTCGCCAAAACCGGTTTGGCTCAATGGATAGAGCATCGGCCTGCACACTGAAAGGTCCCAGGTTCGATTCCGGTCAAGGGCATGTACCTTGGTTTCGGGCATATCCCCAGTAGGGGGTGTGCAGGAGGCGGCTGATTGATGATTCTCTCTCATCGATGTTTCTAACTCTCTATCCCTCTCCCTGCCTCTCTGTAAAAAATCAATAAAATATATTAAAAAAAAAGTCTCACTTAAAAAAAAAAAAAGATGTATCACTCTCACATCAATGTTTCTCTCCCTCCCTTTCTCACTCTGTAAAAACAATAAAATATCTTAAAAAACAAACGAACATATATTCTGAATCAGTGTAAGGTCAAAGAAGAAAACAATTCTGCCAATCTATTTATCACTGCATGCAACTTTCAATAAAAGGAACATGTATACATAAAAAAGCCTAAATTAGTAGATTACTCTGACAATAGACATCTAGAGAGGCAAACACACTTTGTCCATGGATTTTTTTTTAACTATGATTTTCTAACAATATACACTTAGCACAACAATATTACCAAAGAATAAATAACATTAAAAACAAGGCAAAAAACTTGAGGTATTTGTTTAGTCATATTGAATACAAAAGAGAATCAGAAATGGCATTAAAATGTAAAAGAACACAAATTCCACCCTCAACTTTAACTCTTCTGTTTCCAATTTCCAGAAATAATCTAGCTGACACATGCCTCTACAATAAAAGAAAAAGAGTACTAGTCACATTTCTCCCCACATGAGAAAATGTTTCCTGATTTCAGAAACTCATAAGACTTTGTCTAACATACCTGACGTCTTTGAATACATTAAAATTTTCTTTTAATAATATTCCTTCTGAACTCAAAACTGAGTATCTTCTTTCTTACCACCATAATTAACAATACTTTGGTGTTAAAGATACCTGTTTATTACTGTCAGATCAAAACAACACACGTGATAATATATTTGGCAAATATGAATGATTAACGCATTGGGCTAACAATAGTAAACATGGATGAGAGAAGAGACCTACACACTAAACAAATCAATGTAATCAAGGAAAAGGAGAAAGAGCCAGAAAACATAAAATATTGAAAAAAGGTAAGCTTCAAATCGTCTCTAAAATGTGCTGCTTGGACAACCTAAGAGAAATTAGACTTACTATCTTTCCAAACAGCAACCTTACTATTTAGTCCTCATACAATAGACTTCATCAGAATTTGACTGAATTACCTTGTTAAAAAAAGTGAGCTAGAACTCACAACAAATATTATTTTAGAATACAGAAATTTCTTTTGATCGCATTTGTTATAATTTATTAGTCTGTAGCAGAGGCTTGCCTTACACAATATTTTCATAATGCCTTTCTAGCAAAAATTCAAAGAATGTATAATCATTTAATCCATTCACAATGTAAACTAAATATGGAGTGGGCAAATTGAAGAAAGGCGTCCTTCACATAAAAGACTTGGAATAAATCATCTAAGGACTTACATACACAAAGAGAAAAACCAATCTACAGAAATGATTACTAGAGCCTAACAGAAGGATCATCAAAATTTAAAACTTGCTTAAAATTTAAAAACAAAATCTGCTTGGGATTTTTCACCCAGTTTCTTTGAAAAAATGGAACAAAAATCGTTGTTTGCTTAATGCTCTCAGACACTTACACACATGTTAAATTCTTAAGTTTTCAATACAACCTGTTAAACATTAAATTAACCTAATCTTAAATCCTACCTTTATTAATGACCCACACATTTCATTACTTTCCCTATCAAATTTCACTGTCAAAAAATATATTTCTGTCCTATTCATTGTGAGCATTAAGTGTTCTTAACGAGAGATTAATGTACCAACGCACAAAATTTCCGGGGAGAAAATAAAAGTAATCTTAGATTCTAAATTAAGAAGCCCTATTCTTCCCTGGCCTGTGGATCAGTGGTTAGAGCATCAGCTCCAGACCAAGGGTCTTGGGTTCCATTCCTAGTCAAGGGCAAGTACTAGATTGTGGGTTCATTCCCCGCTCTCCCCCTGCTACCCCCCCCTCCCCAGGGGATGTGGGGCCAGTGCAAGAGGCAACCAGTGGATGTTTCTCTCTTTTTCAGTCTCTGTCTCCACCTCCCTCCCTTCCACTCTCTGAAAAGCAATGAAAAAAATATCCTCGGGAGGGGAGGGGGAGAAGGAAGGAATCTCTGGGCTTAGAAGGAGAAAACTATCACTCTCTTAGCTCACACTGCTGTAAACACCAGTAATGGAGTACCCCTCACTCAAGTTGGCTGGGAAATAATTATATCAAGTCAGTCCCTGCCTTAAATTTCAACAAAAAGGAAAATAGTCTACACAAAAACAAATATGAGGTGGGGGGTGCACAACACTGTGAATGTATGAAGTGCCACTGAACTGCTCACTGTTAAATGGTTAATTTTGTTATGTGAATTTCACTTCAAAAAATGACATTTGTATATATTTTTTTAAATGAGATGCACTTAATCACATGCCAGAGATGGGCATAATCAGATTCTCCAAAATACAGGATGGTGAAAACTACTGTCTGCATTAGAAGCCAAAAAAAAAGGGGGGGGGTGGGCAGCCAAGATATAACTCAAAAAAACCCCACAAAATTGTACAAGTATCAGTTTCTCAAAAAATCAAGCTCCTGGAGAGAAAAACATATTGTTCCTTCAGGAGAGCCCCAGGAAAAAGCGAAGTTTGAACTCACCCAGCCCTTCTACCAGAAGGACAAGTCCGGGCTGTTCTGAGGACTTGCAACGTGGCCTAGGGGCATGTTAAAAACACCCCGCCACAGTCAGAGCACACATAACTTTCACTGGTCCTAGCCCAGGGTGTCATGTCCCTGCACTGGAGAGAAGGCCTCCCCATACAGGATTATACATCTAGATTTAACGAAACCTAGTTTCTACTAAATATAGATTGTGCAAGTCCTTTCTCTCCTCCTACTTCCCCCTCCTTCCAGTCGCCCCAAAGGAAAATAAGGCCGGAAAAATATTAATAGAGTCTTAATTTCGAATGGCTCTCTGGGAAATGGCAGCTAAATTAAGAGTTGACGAGGTCACTAAATCCCTTCTTTTTCACTTAAATTGGAGCTTTACACAGTTTGGTGTTTATACCAAAAAACTGGCCAAAGAGTGAACCAAAGTATTCCAGCAATCAGATATTTCAATACCATTGCAAAGACAATAGCATCTTCAGGTCTCATTCGGCTTGTAAGTAATTACAAAAGACACCTAATTACAACAGACACACCTGTAATTTCATTTAAATATGACAGACTACAAGGTAATTTGTTAATATTATACAGTAAGAAAGAAGCTCAAAGTTTCACATCTAATTTTTAACTGAAATACCAATAAACTCTGGAAAACTTAAACCTAGAAGGAAGCGAAGAAGGAAAAAGGGAGAGCATATTTCATTTTACTCATTCCTTGTTCAGTTTGGTTCAAACCTGAGCCTAAAATGTACTGGCCTTTCTTGAGTCTCTTAATTCACAGCTTTTATTAATGTTACCATCCACCTTTCAGTGGGGCTGTTTGCAGAACACACTATCCTTTGCTTCCTCGGGTGTTTCAACTGTTAAGATACTTGCAAACGGCTCTCACCTTACCACTACTTAGTCATCACTGGAATGTGTTACACTTTTCACATTACAGCTGCATCTCCTTCATCCGCTGCTGTTATTACTGTGTAAGTGTACCCTGAGGCTAGGCAGGAGAGTATACCACGGCGGTTATTAATAATTTAAACTGTTCCTCTGCCTTTCCTAAACTTACACGTTTTCTTTATTTTAAAAAATTACACTGATTATAAGTCTCTGATATTGAAAAAACACTTCTTCCTCCTAAAAGTCCAAGTTTACTGAAGCAGCCAAGTTAAGTATGTTCAGTAAAAGCCCCAAATACTGCTCTGAAAACAAACAGCGTGAATACATTCTTTGGATTCAAAGAATTAGGAAATACCAGGAAGTACTTGTGGGTTTCTTTTCTTTTTTTTTTTCTTGCCTCTGGCTTCATCTACGGCCTTTCTCGAACCAGATCATTCCTGCTAAATCCAAAATGGAAAAATTCCGGGCCAAGATTTATCCCCAATTGCTCCCCCCTCTTTCACACCGGGCCAGTTCTGGAGGTTTTTCCTCCCCATCCCTCTCTTTAATATGTATTTTTTAATGATCTGAGAGGAAGGGAGAGGGGGAGAGAGAAACATCAGCGACGAGGGAGGATCACGGATCAGCCTCCTCCTGCGCGCCCCACCCTGGGGATCGAGCCCGCCACCTGGGCGTGTGTCCTGACCGGGAATCGAACCGTGACCTCGGGGTTCACAGGTCGCCGCCCACCCCCTGGGGCCACGCCGGTTGGGCTCGCCCCATCTCCTAAGTGCCAGGAATTCCTGTTCTTGGCCCCGCTGGTCAGGATTCTGGCGGTCTGTCCCTCCATTACGGGGTGGGGGGGACGGGGCCCTCAACCTCAGGCTACGGGAGACCAACGAGGTTTGCCCACGCCTGGGGGCCTCCCTCTCCCCTTTCGCTGGCCGGACGCGGCCCAGGCTCTCCGCCAACGACGCCCCGCGGCGGAGGCGGGTTCGCCCCTCGGCCTCCGGCCTCCGCCGACCACACCCCTGGCCTGTGCCCCCCCCCCCTAACCTGCCGACTTCGGCGCCCGCCCGCCCGCCCGCCCGCGCGCCCAGCTCCCGGCCGCCACCCCCGAGCACCCCGCACCCCGCCCCGGCCGGGGAGTCCCTTTCTCCAACCCGCTTTCTCACAACGGTCACACCCGACGGCTCACTCCATCCTCAACGGTCACGCTCCTAGGATTTCCTCTCCTCCGCCCGTCCCCGACCCGACCTCGCGTCACCCGCGTCCCGAGCATCAATGGGGGACACACCCCAAAGTTAGCCGCCCTCAACTCACCGGGGGCAAGGGCGGCGGCGGCGGCGGCGGCGGCGGCCGGAGAGCGCGGCCCCGGCGGTGTTGGAATGGTTCCCTGCGCGTCACGGCTCCTTTTCCAGGTCTGAGCCGCTGCGCAAAAGCCACTTTGCCAGCGACAAAGATGGGGGACCGGAAGCGCCCGCGTCAGCGAGCCTCGCCGGCGACGTCATCCCGGCGCGCGGGGGAGCGGAGGCAGCGATCTCGCCGCCTTGGAGATGCAAAGGTTTTTTTATTTTTTATTTTTTCTATTTTCTTGTTCCGGAAGAGACCTGCCACCGGCTTCTCAAATGATGTTCAGTGTCTAAACCAGCGGTTCTCCACCTGTGGGTCGCGACCCCTTTGGGGGTCCAACGACGGTGGAAAACACCCTTTCCCATGGTCTTAGGAACCCACACACCGCTCCTCGGTGTAGCAAAGTGTAGCCATGTAGTTTACTGTTGTCATATGAAGACTGTTGCCCATGCTACACCACGATTCAAGACAAAATTTCATTTATTTGTCATTAGAAATAAATATTTCACAATATATAATTACATACTGTTTTGTGATTAATCACTATGCTTTAATTATGTTCAGTTTGTAACAGTGAAAATCCATCCTGCCTATCAGATATTTACATGACAGTTCATAACAGTAGCAAAATGACAGTGATGAAGGAGCAACGGAAATAATTTTATGGTTGGGGGGTCACCACCACATGAGGAGCTGTCTTAAAGGGTCGCGGCATTAGGAAGGTTGAGAACCACCGGTCTAAACTAAGGGATGTATTAAGCAAGCTGACATTCTCTAGATTTGTTTCCTCGCACAGTTTTCTAAAAAAAAAACAAACACTGAAATACTCTGCTCCTTTCTTAAAGAAAAACCAGCTCCGCTAACTGCCCGCGGGCCAGTTCAGGAGCGTGGACAATGGTGACCCGGGCCAGTCTGCACCTGCGCCTCGCTAGCACTGGAGGAGCGTGGTGCCCAGAACAAGGCTGAGATGGCAGCGGAGCGGAGCTGAAATCGCTGCCCTGAATGTCACTGGGAAGATGCCTCAGTTCTCCTCAATCTTAGTTTTCTTATCTGCGAAATAGTCTCAGGTGCTTTACACTCTCTCTTGGTTTTGTGATGTTTAACTGGGGTAAAGTACGTTATGCACCTAGCATGTAAGGATTGCTTACACAAAAGTGAAGCTCTTTTTGTTCACCACAAATTAGACATCTCTGTATCTTCCCCTCAATTTTGCTGTGAACCTAAAACAACTGCTCTAAATAAAGCCTTTTTAAAATGTGGAGAGAGAGAGAGAGGCTGAGGCAGAAGCTGAGGAAACCATATTTGGAAAGGAATCAAGAAAGGGTAATCACAGAGGCAGAAGGAAAAGCCAACAGTTGTTTCAGGATGCTTTTATACTTTCATGGAATAAGTATATCAGTCTGTTCACGCTTCCATTTCTGAGGCCCAGCCCCACACCCCAAAATTTGTTGAATGAATGAATGAGTAGTCAATAATATCAATTGCTAGTCTCCTTCCCATGGCCCTTAGTGCCTGCATGGTTTGGCCCCTGCCTACCTCTCTAATATCATTTATGCCTCTCAGTCACTCCTCATTCCCCATATTCCCCTCTTGCTATCATAACACTCAAATATGCCAATTCTTTCCCACCTTAGGGCCTCCACGAACACTACTCCTCCTGCCTAATATTCTTTTTCCCCAACTCCTCACATGCCTGGTTCATAATTTGGTCTCAGTTTAAGTGCAATCTTCTCAGAAAGGCTCTCCCTGATTACCCAGTGTCCCCCCCCCCATCCCATCTCCCTTATTCAGTTTAGAAATTACATATTAGTTCGTTATTTTCCTCCAGCTAGACTGCAAATTCCATTATAGTGTAGATACTTTGTATATTTTGTTGTTTAATCCTCACGTGCGGATAGTTTTCCAATGAATTTTTTTTTTTTTAGAGTGTGGAGGGGAAAGGGAAAGAGAAATATTATTGAGAGAAATACATTGATTGTTTGCCTCCTGCATGTTGTTCACTTGAGGGAAGCTTGTCTATAACAGCTACCATTGATCAAGCACCTAACATGTACTAGGTACTTTATAGAGTATGTCTAGTCTTTAAGCTCTGCAAGGTAAAAACCTTTATCAATGTGACTTTCTAGCAGGCATTTTGGTAAAGAACACCTTTTAGAAGTATAATTAAGGTTAACTTGCAATATATCATTTCTTTCTATTCAAATAACCAAAGCCAAATCTTGTTTCTGAGGGTTCTCATTTTGCAAAGCAATTATCTATCTACATACCCTAAGGTTCTCTGGGCAGTGATTAATACCTTCTATATACAGTACTACCTATTCAGCCAGAGGTGTGGGAGGAGTTCTGGAGAGAGAAGACAGCTTGAACATTTGTCCAAAGTCAATAAACCTGTATCAGCAATGCAAATGAGGCAAAGTTGCATAACAGCCCTTTGCAAACTAAGAGGTGTAAGGTAAATTCCACCAGCTTTGGTATACAATGAAAAGTATCTTTTCTGTCAAGCTTCCCCAGTTCCTGCTGGTGGAACTTAATCAGGATTCCTTCGTCTTAGCACTCTATTCGAATAGCTAATAGGACACAGCCTCCCGTGTACAAAGATAGGAATCATTTTTAACTTGGGTAGCAAGTAACTAAGAGTTTATGCGAGAATACAACCAAACGTAGAACACTATGGTCAACTACCAGCTTGGACGAAATGTAATTAACGAAACTTACAAATTTTGAGGTCTCACAGGTACCTTTCTCATCCTAATCAGCTTTCTCTTTCTTTTTAATATATTTTATTGATTTTTTACAGAGAGGAAGGGAGAGGGACAGAGTTAGAAACATCGATGAGAGACATCGATCAGCTGCCTCCTGCACGCCCCCTACTGGGGATGTGCCTGCAACCAAGGTACATGCCCCTGACCGGAATCGAACCCGGGACCTTTCAGTCCGCAGGCCGACGCTCTATCCACTGAGCCACACCGGTCTCGGCCTGATCATCTTTCTTGATCAAATCTCTCCCCAAAGGCGCATAATACAAATTCACCATCCCACCCGCTGCACCCGCCCTGAGAGCCTTCCCACCTCCGCATTCCCTTGAGCCCTCCGCCCCTAGTCCCACCGCCCGAGGTGGGCGCCCCAAACATCCTGTCAAAGCACCCCTACAGAGACCCAGGGCGGTGGCTTGCTACCGAAGCGGCACGCAAACCCAACCGAGCGCAGCGAACAAAAGCTTCCCCGGGACGCGCCCGGCCCCCTTCGTTCCCGCGGGGCGGAAGCGGAAGTGCTGGTGGGCCATAGAGTTTTCTAGCTCCGGTTCCGGGGCCGCGTGTGGGGCTAGAGCGCCTCTCCGCCGCCGCAGTCCCCCACCACCGGCGGCTGCTATTTGCGGGTGCGGCCTCTGTCATAAAGCGGAGACCTCCCTTCACGTGTGGTGTCGTGGGTCCTTCGCGCCTCGCCTGGGGTCAGCGCGCAAGGACGGGCGCGGGCGGGGTGCTTCCGCCAGCGGTTGGAGCCAGCCCTCGGGTACCGGCCCGCACTAGCGCCTCTAATCTCTCAGACCAGGTCGGCTTTTGAGCCCTCGCGATTGGAAGCCCCCGACTCGCAGCTTCCACGATTGCAGCGCGAGAGGACAGGCCTCCTGGCCCAGACCTGTCCCCCCATAGTCACGTTCTGCCCTGTGAGGTGCAGCGTTTGCAAGTCACCCCTTCTCCACACAGCACTCCCCCCCCCCCCACGTCTGCGTGAACTTCGCTCTTCCTTGAGACCCGTCCCCGCTGCCTCCAGATGTGGTCTTTTCTCCCCCCGTCCTTGTAAAAACTGAGAATTAGGAGTGTCGGGTATCCAGCAGAAATATTACTTTTAAGACTGAGCACCCATTGGACACCCCAAACAAGTTCATGCTTACTAGAGGCAAAGGGAAACCCAGTACACGCAGAAAACGATGGCTGAGCACGGGGCTCACATCACAGCTGCTTCTGTGGATGACCAGCCCTCCATCTTTGAGGTGGTAGCACAGGACAGTTTAATGACAGCAGTGAGGCCTGCTCTTCAGCATGTGGTCAAGGTAAGGTATTCGTTCTTTAAATGGCTTTAGGGACACTGGGGAAAAACCAAACCAATAATTGGAATTTATCTTGTAGCCCAGGTTTGAAATGACCAATTAGCCCATCATTCACACCCTATAACTCATAGAACTTAACGGTTATTGAACCCCTGTTATGTGTAGAGCCGAGAACGGAATGGCCAGCCCGCAGGAAGGATAGGGTAGGCCCCCAAAGTAGTGACCTGTTTAATCTCAAAGTGTAGAATTTGGAGGGGGTGGGGGTAAAGGGAATGCAGATATAAGGCATACTACCTGTGAAATGGAATGAATTTCGTGTATTGATAATGACTTTGCTTTAGGTTCTTGCAGAATCAAATCCTGCCCACTATGGCTTCTTTTGGAGGTGGTTTGATGAGATCTTTACGCTGCTGGATCTTCTGCTCCAGCAGCATTATCTGTCTAAAACCAGTGCCTCATTTTCTGAAAACTTTTATGGCTTAAAGCGGATTGTCATGGGGGACACCCGCAAGCCGCAGAGACTGGCCAGTGCTGGTCTCCCAAAGCAGCAGCTTTGGAAGTCAGTTATGTTCCTGGTTCTTCTCCCCTACCTGAAAGTGAAGCTGGAGAAGCTGGTGTCTAGCCTTAGAGAAGAGGATGAATATTCTATCCACCCCCCTTCTTCCCGCTGGAAGCAATTTTACAGAGCCTTCCTGGCAGCCTACCCGTTTGTTAACATGGCCTGGGAAGGCTGGTTTCTTGTCCAGCAACTTCGATACATCCTAGGCAAAGCTCAGCATCACTCGCCACTACTTAGCCTGGCTGGAGTTCGGCTAGGTCGACTTACAGTTCAGGATATACAGGCTCTGGAGCACAAAGCAGCTGAAGCCAGCCTGATGCGGCCACCAGCCAGGAGGTAAGGCCTCAACATTACCCCAAATCTTTGATCAGCAGATTCTAAAATCTTACTTTAATTTTATGAAGTGACCTCCTTCAGTCCACATTGAGGTATTTCATAAAATCATAGAAAAATTCTGTGTTCCTAAATCAAGGATTGCCATCCTGGTAAGCACCGTAACTACTACACTTGCTATGGCCAGGCCCTGGGCTAGGTGCTTGATATACATTATCCGAATCCTAATGAATGAGCCTCGTTTCATGGCTGAGGAAACTAAGCCATAGCTGCTGAGTACCTTGTCAAGGCCACACAGCTAGAAGGTGGCAGAGCTGAGATTCAAGGCAGATCAACACAATTCTCGACTGCTCTTAACCGCAATGCTATACTGCTTCTAGTTAGTGTCCATGTTCTCCTACAAGCTTCAATATATATATTACTCAATGCTGCTAAGTTAATTTTTGTTAAGTGAGTTGTTTCTTTTTCTGGATATACTATCTTCCACGCATACACAAAAAGATCTATATAATCAATGTCTCACTAATTTCTTCTCCACACACAAAAACCCAGTCTAAAAGACAAAGCTTTGACCTCTGCCCCTAAAATACTGTAAGTCAGAAAGGGAATCATTTAGAGTACAGCCTTAAGAAGACAATACCAGTCGAGCAACCGTTCATTCCCCAAACTGAATTGTTGATTCTGATGAGAAATACATTTATATTAGCCACTCTGCAATTGTACCTAAACAAAGTTTCTCCTTTTGCCTTCTTATCCTATTTTCTAACAGTATTGGTGAGAAGATAAAGTCCACTCTGAAAAAAGCTGTGGGGGGTGTTGCCGTATCCCTCTCTACCGGCCTGTCTGTCGGGGTATTCTTCCTGCAATTCCTTGAGTGGTGGTACTCGTCTGAAAATCAAGAAACCATCAAATCACTGACTGCCCTACCTACTCCACCACCACCTATACACCTAGACTACAATTCTGATTCTCCCCTGTTACCCAAAATGAAGACTGTGTGCCCGCTGTGTCGTAAAACCCGGGTGAATGATACTGTTCTTGCCACCTCTGGCTATGTGTTTTGCTATCGCTGTGTGTTTAGTTATGTGAGGACTCACCAGGCTTGTCCCGTCACAGGTTATCCAACAGAAGTACAGCACCTAATTAAACTGTACTCCCCTGACAACTGAAAGGAATCAGATCAGCATCTTAACTTGCAGCAAAATTATTGCCCAAAAGGCCACAGGGCTGGTTTTTAGCATGGTACACAACGTTATTTTGTACTTCTAATTATATGAATTTTAAAAAATTATATGGATTTCTTTAAAAGGGTATACCCGTAGATTTAACCTTCTAACCTGCTCTCTAGGCCCCAACTTAAAGTTAACCAGGCTGATTAGAGTAAGAGAATCGAGGGTTAATACAGACGTGGATAAAAGACGGTAATCGGTACAGAAGCTTTTCCTTAAAGAACAAAGAGGTATAGAAGCTCTCAGGAAAAACCCATAATTAGACCTCATAAAGTGGGTGGTGAAGGGGAGGCAGACCTTTTATTTAGAAAAGTTTTCATCTGCCTATGAGGAGGAGGTTTTATCAATTTGCAGTGTGAAAAGTGGGCTTACTCTTTTGAAAAACAATAGCTCCTATAAACTGTGACCCATTTGTTATGTAATATCTGCTGTAATTTATTAACTTTTAAAGATTTCTTTAATGAGTCTGTCTTGGGAAACTGATTAAAGGAAAATTAAGGTCAAGTGTATATATAGATTTTGGTGAGAAAGCAAAACTAATAAGCAATGAAGAGATGAAGTAAGTCTAGATGGTGTGGCGCAGTGGTTGAGCATCAACACATGTACCAAGAGGTCACCGGTTCAATTCCCAGTCAGGGAATATGCCTGGGTTGTAGGCTCAATCCTCAGTGAGGGGCATGCAGCAGGCAGCCAATCTCTCTTATTGATATTTCTATTTCTCTCCCTCTATCTTTCTCCCTCTCTAAAATCAATAAATATTTTTAAAAGATGAAGTAAATTACTCATCTATGTGTAAAGAAAGGCTCCTTTAATAAGCTTTTTCTCCTTGCTATTAAGAGTTTGTTAAATTGGCATGAATTATTCTGGCTATTACTAAAGTTTCTATGAAACGCTTATATACATTTCAAGAATAAATGTTTTTGGCAAAGAACTGTTCCATGTTGTCATGATTATATAGAAACTGCAAGATTACTTAAGATGTTTAAAGTAAATTTTTCATTCAGACAATCTAACTTTTTGGGTTATTTTTGTATTAACTTTTTTTTTTTGCTAATCCAATAATTGGGGGGAAAGTCCTCTATTCCAACAGCAAGAATTCAGCATTCAGCCTTGTTCGAAATATCTTATATTAGAAAGACTACACAAACATTTAAATTGCCTATAGAAAAATTCATACCTGGATTGGCAAACTGATGGAAAAATATGGGTTTAAAAAATCATGACTAGATGAGGAAGGATTAAAGTAATTTGTAGGTGCCTCTACTGAGATAGATGTTTTCCAGTATTTTAACTCATTTTAGCAATTCAAAGGACAAACATTCTCTAATGGCACTACGGTGATAAAACTAAATTCTGAAATGGAACATCCTATAGACTTTAAAATATTAATACTTCTATCAGGTGTACCAGTTAATAATGTGGATTTTTTTCAATAGATGGAGTTACACATATGTTGATATATATGCTATTTTGTTGTATTGACAACAAGCTTCAAAACTTTATATGTCAATTTTTCTAAAGATGTTAACATCATATTTTTATGCTTAAAAATGTCGAATTTCATGCCAAAAAAACAGCATGTACGGGAAGTTTTAATTTATTAAGTACTGCTGAATACTTTGGCAAGCTTATAGTGAACATGCTTCACCTCAAAATACTTGTAAACGCTGGTTTAAATGATTTAAAAGTGATGATTTCTATGTAAAATACAAAGAATATCCCAGTCAATTTGAACCACACTTTGATCATAAAACCACCAGAATAGGCCAGAAGGCACAGTAAAGTAATTTTGCTTCATGATAACGCACCATCACTCACTTCAAAACCACTTAAAGGCATGTTAAAAGATCTTGGCTGGGAAATTACTAACCCACCCGCCATATTCACCAGACCTTGCTCCTTCAGATTATCACTTGTTCTGATCAATGGCACACACACTTTCTAAGCAGCACTTCAAAAGGTACGAAGAAGTAGAAAATTAGGTCTCTGAATGGTTTGCCTCAAAACAAGAAACGTTCTATTGGAACGGTATCCACAAATTATCTGAAAGATGGGGAAAATGTGTAGCTAGTGATGGACATTACTTTGAATAAAGTACTTTTGATGTTTCTCTTGAAATTATCTTTGTGTTTTCTTACAAAAGCCTCATTATAAACCCGTTCACATGGTATGGATCACTAGAGGCCCGATGCATGAAATTCATGCAAGGGGCTCAGCCCTCGGAGCCAAGGTGGCTGCCTAAGCCCTCACAGCCCCAGCCAAAGCCATCTGCAAAGACATCTGGTCTAATTAGCATATTATGCTTTTATTATTAGAGATAAAAGAGTATATGGGATAGCTGCAAGAATTCTTATTAAATAGCAAGGTTTTACCAAAGCAAATATTAATTTAAAAAACATTTTAGTATAATTTTTAACATAATAATTCAATAAGAGAACTGAACCAGATTCAGGATTGAAATAACGTAGTACTCCATGAAGGTATCAAAGCCAGATTTTTCACCTCAACCTAAGAAGGAAAACATGAAAGTATCAGTAAAATTCAAACAACCAAAGAAGCACTCATATACATAATAAAACCAGTATCCAAATAGGCTAGAGCATACCCGTGTGGGAAAACCATAACCAGACTCAGCTCAGAGAGAAGATTAAGTGATCATACCCTGGTCAGAGCCAACACAGAAGCAATGGCAATACCAGGTCAGACTATACTTCACTCATCATCGCATCATTGCAATGCACCTCCTTGTATTACCTAAGAGTATTTTCACTAACTGTTTTCACTTCTAAAAAAACTTAGGTTTACCCATGAAAAAAAGAAAGGCTTCTTTTTAGAGAAATTTAAATTGCAACCATGGGCTTCCAATAAATATTTTACCTTCCACTATGCTTTAGTTTAAGTAACCCTACTGTGCAAATTTGAACAAGCTTTGGGGGACCTTTTTTGTTTTTGAAATACAGGTGAGTGGGTAAGCATTTACAGTTAAAAAAAAAAAGTCCCCTCCCCTTTTTTTTATGAACCCAAACACAATAGTACAAGATAAAATTTCAGATGCCGCCGGAACCGGTTTGGCTCAGTGGATAGAACGTCAGCCTGCAGACTGAAAGGTACCAGGTTCGATTCCGGTCAAGGGCATGTACATTGGTTGCGGGCACATACCCAGTAGGGGATGTGCAAGAGGCGGCTGATCAATGTCTCTCTCTCATCCATGTTTCTAACTTTCTATCTCCCTCTCTATGAAAAAAATCAATAAAATATATTTTTTAAAAAATTTCAGATGCCTGCGAAGGGATTTAGAGACAAGTTCTTAAGCAAAATCTTTAGAAAAGATTTTATACTAAATTCTCTTATAAAGTCAACTCCAGTTTACTTATGTTTTGATTTACAATCATGCTGCACATAAAGATAAAAACTAGTCTTATATTTGTTATACCAGAATTTCCTATCTTAAAGAGTCCAAGAACCTGAGAGGCTGATTTGCCTGAGGTCCATAGCAAATTAACATCAGCTGGAAAGACAACTGAAGTCTGATGACCAGATTTATACTTTTTCCCACTATCAGCTAAATATAAGGTTTAATTTCGTTTTCCTCCAGGGCATGAGCGAGATAAAGGAAACAAGGTAAAGCCTGGATAATTCACGACCTGAATAATTAATTTCTGAATGAAAAAGCTGGTTGCATTCATTTATTCTAAATGGCATCTGGTGATATACCATCGTTGACATGGAAAGTACTAGGATCACATGTCACCCTTTCCAGCCTTTCAGCATGGTATTGACAGTATCTAACAGTGGTGGAGACACCACATGCTTCGATCTACAAGTATCAATAGGTTGCTTTTCCAGAAAACTGAAAATTGGCCTGTGTTTGCCATTCAGCAACTAAACTCCATAAAGAGAGGGGCACTAACCAAGTGTATATTTTACAGGGGTTACGTTTGAGCCTTTATCTCATCATCCTCTACACAAATATACTTTCCTAATTTTCTTCCTTAGTACACTGCGCCATCTGGAACGCTTCCCCGCCCCTTTCAATCTGGAGAGCGCCTGATTAGTTTTAAAACCTTACTCGCATGTCACCTTCTCTCTGTGTGAAGTGGTCCCTAACTCAGCCACACCCTCTTCCGAGTCCCACAGCACTTTTCCCCACAACACGCATCAAACGCCATCTCTTCCCGATCCCCACCTCCCCCATCACGGAGTTCCTTTTAAAGAACCAGGACTGGCCCAAACCGGTGTGGCTCAGTGGATAGAGCATCAGCCTGCGGACTGAAGAGTCCCAGGTTCGATTCCGGTCAAGGGCATGTACCTTGGTGGCCGGCACATCCCCAATAGGGGCTGTGCAAGAGGCAGCTGATCGATATTTCTCTCTCATCGATGTTTCTAACTCTCTATCCCTCTGCCTTCCTCAAAATATATTTTAAAAAAAATAACCAGGACTGTGTCTTACTGGCTTTAGCATCCATGACACTCAGAATGGTGCAGAGGAGGAGGCTCAATCAATGAGCGCTGCACTCAGTCAATGCACGGCCCTCCCTACTAAACCCTAAACTCCTAGAATATAAAGGCATCGGCACGATTCACAAAGCCGACTTACCTCCAACGTTTCACGTGGGTAAGGACCACATCTCAAGCATCTCTGCTCAGCGCCCTGCGCCGGACAACCAGTGCTTGCACCCAGGGGACCGTCAAAAAATAAGTAAGATGGTCCAAACCCCACCAACTTGGAGAAAGACAAGAAAAGCCGTCCTGGCGGGGAAACACGAGTGAGGCCGGGGCCAGGGCTCACCCCAAGGACCCAGGCAGGCGTCCTAAGCCCTATTTGGAAAATCCTAAAACTCCTACGCCCCTAGGGGCTTAATCACAAGGAACAGCAGCAGCCTGTCATTACTGGATCGGGAGTCTACGTTTGCCCAGCCAGGGAAGGCTCACGGAGCCGAACGCCAGCCTCCCAGTCCTCCCTCTAGGATAACAGCGCCCCGCTTCCCGCCGGCCTCCGCCTCCAGGCCGGGCGGCATCCCACCACCCAGTGCGGCCTTTGCCAGACAACCAATCCCGCGGCGGCGGAGGGTCACGTGCAAGGAACAACCAATCGGAAGGCGAGGCGAACGCCAGGGGTGGAGCGAGCCGGAGGGCGGAGCCTCCTTTTGCGTCACTTAGTTTCCAGGCGGGCTCAGGCGGGCTCCATCTTCAGAGTTGGGGCGGGCGCTTTACAGCAAACTCAGAGCAGTTCTCTTCCGCCCTCGGCCCTCAGGACGGCTGTGGTTATCCCGGGTGGTTCCGTCCGTGCCTTGTTTCACACCTGGAAATGGGCTTCGGAGGCAGTTGTACCCTGGGTTTCCGCTTCCGGGAAAAACTATTGACTGAGCGATCCAACATTGTTGATTGCACTTGGCCGCGTGGCCGCGTGAAGGCTAGGGTTTGGGGTGGACTTAGATGAATGTGTCCTTCTCTGTCCAGGAAGGAATTTACTGGCTCGTCGGGCCCTTGGATGCTTCTTAAGTAAACAAGAGATGCTGCAAGAAAAGTGCAGCTAAATATCAAAGAAGTGTGAAGGAGAGCAGGAAAGACTTGCCGGAAGAGATGGCACTAGATTGGGGTCTTGAAAGATGGAGGGAGGGAGAGTTTGAGAATTAGGAGATTCTGGGAAAAGGAATAATTACCAAATTCAAGGAGAATGCATGGGGGGAGCTGACCAAATTTAAAGTTGAAACGTGTAGTGTTTCTCAAGAATTGGTGAGTTAGCAACACCAGGAGGAAACAATATAAATGTCCTACATCAAAAACATCACAAGCCCCAGCTGGTGTGGCTCAGTGGATAAGAGTGTCAGTCTGTAGACTGAAGGGTCCTGGGTTTAATTCCAGCCAAAGGCACATGCCCGGTTTGCGGGCTCGATCCCCAGTAGGGGGCGTGCAGGAGGCAGCCGATCAATGATCCCTCTCTTCATTGATGTTTCTATCTCTCCCTCTCCCTTCCTCTCTGAAATCAATAAAAATAATATTTTTTTAAAAAATCACACAAAAAATAAAAACACCTGGGATAAACCCAGATTTAGCTGAATCAGATTTCTGGGGTGGAGCCCAAGCATGCATATTTTTAATAAGAGCCCTATGGGTGTTCCTGAGTCACACCAAAGTTTGAAAGCCAATGATAGTGTTAAAGAAGTATGGTAGGAAAGTTTAAAAACAGGTTATGACTTTGTTAAGGATGGTGCTTGCTGGCTGTGTAGATTAGACTACTCTGGAGAATGATTTAAAGATTGAGGTCCCTTACCCTAACCGGTTTGGCTCAGTGGATAGAGCATCAGCTTTCAGAATCAGGGGTCTCGGGTTTGATTCCTGTCAAGGGATGTACCTTGGTTGCAGGCACATATCCAGTGGGAAATGTGCAGGAGGGGGCTGATGGATGTTTCTCTCTCATTAATGTTTCTGATTCTGTTCCTCTCTGTAAAAAAAAAAAAAAAACAATAAAATATGTTTAAAAAAAAAAAAAAAGATGGAAGTCCCAAGAAGATAGATGATCAGAGCTGTACTTCAGAAAATTCAACATTCAACTGTGTCTTTTAATTACTTGAAGGAAGCTATTGAAAGGGATTGCAATGATTCGGGTGAGAACTAACAGCATAAATTAGGACTGCGTTCATGGAAATGGAGAGGTAGCATATGATAAACAGCATGAGAATTGTGATGAGTGTTGGATAGGGATGGGTAGAAGGACATGAAAAAATAAAAAGACTGGAGAAAAACAAGGGTCTTTTGTACCAGACCTACTTAAAAACTCCAGTGTACTTTAAAAACAGGAGGTTAGACAGTGAAGAAACTCCAGTGTACTTTAAAAATAGGAGGTTAGACAGTGAAGAGATTGTGCCTTGCCCTGGCTGGGTGGCTCAATTGATTGAAGCATTGGTTCCATACACCAAAAGGCTGAAGGTTTGCTTCCCACTTGGGGCACGTATCTAGGTTGTGGGTTCGATCCCGATCCCTGCACACCTACGGAAGGCAATTGAGCGACACCTCTTTCTCTTCCTCCCTCTTATCTTCCTCTCTCTTGCTCCCTCCCTCTCTAAAATTTATTTTAAAAATTAAAACGCTTAGAACTCAACATCTAGAAATAGTTTTTTAAAAGAGAGAGAAATTATGCCTTTGCATGTGCTGTTTTCTCTGCATCTCCATTGCAATCTGGGACTTTAAAGATCCTATTTACATTTAGCTGCTCACATATGAAACCTCATCCATCTCCCTTCCTCAGCCTGGTGCATTCTTATTTGCAGGTTCCAGTTGATACACCATCTCATTTATGAAGTCTTATTCTCACAAGCATAGTTATTGTCACTCGTCAGAACACCCAGAGAAAACACTGTACATTTCTAGCTCTCCAGAGTGGCACTATAGTGTAGTGGTCATGCATATGGACTATATTTGTAAGCATCACACTCAGAGCCAGACCTAAGATTTCAGCACCCTAGGTACGTAAATGAAAGAATGAGTGAATGTTCAGAAACCAGAGTTAGGTAGTGTGGCTTGGTGGAACTAGCATTTTTGTTCTGGGTCACTGTTCTCTACAGTCTTTGAATTGTCTCTGTGAATGAATTTAGGAAAGAGGTTGGTATTGGTATTAGTTATGGCTGTGCCATAACTATGCTGATAAATAGAAATTCTTTTTAAAAAAATATATTTTATTGAATTTTTACAGAGAGGAAGAGAGAGGGATAGTTAGAAATATCGATGAAAGAGAGACATCGATCAGCCGCCTCCTGCACGCCCCCTACCAGGGGCGTGCCCACAACTAAGATACATGCCCTAGACCGGAATCGAACCCGGGACCACCCAGTCCGTAGGCCGACGCTCTATCCGCTGAGCCAAACCGATTTCGGCAGAAGTTCTTAATAAATATATCTGAAATAAATTGGTACTCTAGATCTTAGCCAATTGTGAATAGAAGGGCAGCTCATTTTCCCAAGACCTAGGAAAAAGCACTATCCAAGCTAATAATTTCAAATTACTTTGTAGCATGAACATTTGATGCGAGATTCTCCCCGGTGTGATAACCTATAACTTTATAGCCAGGGGACTTGACTAAGGAACTTTGAAGAAGAAAGAGAAAGTCTCTGCTCATCTTTCACATTTTTCCCCTCCTGATTTGGTCCTTTATAGTGCATTGAAGAAGAATAAGGAAACCGCAATCTGGCTCCTGGTTCTCCTGTCCGAACAATGTCCTTTCTGTGGACCTGGAAGAAAAGGGGGAGGTACTTAGAGTTCTGATTTTGAAGACTCCAAAACTTGAAGCCAGAATCCCAAAAGTGAAAGGCAGTGGAAGGAGCAGGAACATTTGTGTTAGACAAACCTGCCTTTGAACTCCATCTCTTCCACTTACTGGCCATGTAATCTCAGTTTCTTCATCGTGTTAAAAGCTCCCATCTTAGTCCCTTGTACCAAAATGCACATGTCCGGTAAAGAATGGTCATTTTATCTTTCTAAAGGTGAAGGGAGATTGTAATGTGAGTGTGAGGAATTAAGGTTGGTGGTAGAACGAAAAGACTGACTTTAGAAGTGAAGTTAATGAAAATCAGTTAAAGTGGAGGCTGAGGGCAGGCTTTTAGAGTTTATGATGCTACTGTGCTGATTATAGCATCCAATTCTGCCTCCTATTCTGAAACTCTATTCAGCCAACATGTATAAAGGGTAATGCCAGCAAAGTAGAACTTCATAGGAATGTAACGTCAGTTAATAACAATAAAAAATAAATAAAACAACCTTGGGATGACCAGAAACCTGTTTAAGAATGTCATTTCACCATAAACAAATTAAAGTGGAAACACAGAGTTGTTTGATACTTCAGTTTAGAAGGAGATGTGTATATTAGATTTCTGTGGCTACTATAACAAATTTCCACAAACTCAGTTGCTTAAAGAGCAGAAATTTATTTTCTCACAGCTATGAGTTTGACAGCATTTTACTGGTCAGAAATCAAGATGTTGGCAGGGCTGTGCTCCCTAGAACAGAGGTGGGAAGCTGTAGGAATCATTTGTTTCTGCTTGTTTAGGTGAACAAGGAGAGGTGTCTCCAAAACCAGGGGGAGGGCCCAGGTGACCAAGTGGATGTTGGTTTGGATACCAGAACCTGGGAAATACCCAGAAATATCCTGTAATGGATACTTCCAGCTTTCAGTGGCTGCCCCAGTTCTTGTGGCCACAGCAATCTCTGTCTCTGAGTCAGACACTGCCTCCTCCCCTATTCTGTGTATCAAATCTCTCTCTGCCTCACTTAGAAGAACAATTGTAATTGGATTTAGGGTCCACCCAGATAATCCAGGATAATCGCCCCAACCCAAAATTCTTACTTAATCACATCTATAAATGTTACCTTTTCTCATAAGGTAACATTTGCAGATTTATAATAACAACAATAATGATAATAAGAATTGGTGGGTATTATACAGTACAGCCTAGTTCAAGAAGTTTTATCCTGTTTAACCAGCACTTCCAAGTGAGATAGCTATAATTATTATTTTTTAACTATAAAACAACTCATTCACCCTAACTGGTTTGGCTCAGTAGATAGAGCATTGGCCTGCAGAATGAAGTGTCCCAGGTTCAATTTTGATCAAGGGCAATGCCCAGGTTGCAGGCTTGATCCCCAGTGCGGGGCATGCAGGAGGCAACTGATCAATGATTCTTTTTCATCATTGATGTTTCTATCCCTCTCTCTTCCTCTCTGAAATAAAAAAATATATTTTAAAAAATAATAATCCTAATAAAAGAGTAATATGCAAATTGACACTCATCTAATACAAAAGATGGCGGCCCCCATGTGGTCAAAGATGGCTGCCTCCATGTGGACACAAGATGGCCACCACAAGATGGCCAGCAGGGGAGAGCAGTTGGGAGGGATCTGGCCAGCAGGGGAGGGCAATTGTGAGTAATCAGGCCAGCAGGAGAGAGCAGTTGGGAGGGACGAGACCTGCAAGGGAGGATAGTTGGGGATGATCAAGCCTGCAGGGGAGGGCAGTTAGGGGTGACCAGGCTGGCAGAGGAGGGAAGTTGGGGGAGACCGGGTCTGCAGGGAAGGACAGTTGGAGAGGATCCAGGCTGCAGGGGAGAACAGTTGTGGGGGGACCAGGCCTGCAGGGAAGGGCAATTGGGGTGACCAGGCCTGCAGGGGAGGGCAGTTAGGGGTGACCAGGCTAGCAAGGAGCAGTTAGGCATCAATCAGGCTGGCAGGGGAGTTGTTAGGGATGATCAGGCTTGCAGGCAGAAGTGGTTAGGGGCAATCAGGAAGGCAGGCAGGTGAGCAGTTGGGGTCCCAGATTGGTGAGGGTGCAGTCTGGGCAGAGGGACACCCCCCCTTGCACAAATTCCGTGTACTAGGTCTCTAGTCCTATATAATGAAAGCCCAGTGACTGAACAGCAGAGTGACCAGAACAACCGGTCAACCAGTCACTATGACATGCACTGACCACCAGGGGGCAGACACTCAATGCAGGAGGCTGATGAGCATTTGGCAGGCCGGCAAGTGCTTAGGGGCAATCAAGCAGGCAGGAGGCAAGTGGTTGGGTGATCAGGCAGGTGAAAAATAGGGGTGATCAGGCAGGCAGGCCGAGTGGTTAGGGAAGATCAGGCAGGAAGGCAGGCCAGTGGTTAGGAGCCAGAAGTCCCAGATTGCGAGAGGGATGTCCAAATTGGGAGAGAGTGCAGGCTGGGCTGAGGGAATGACTCTCCTCCCCCATACACAAATTTCGTGCACCTGGCCTCTAGTTTTAAAATAAAATAAAATAAATGTAGAGCTTTGAAATGAAATTGACCAGGACAGGGGGTGCTTGTATGATGTATGGAAATGATACCCAGATCTTAGAGGTGGGCAGTTTAACTTTGGCTCTCACTTGAAAAAGCCTGAATCTTCCTATTACTACCCAGTTCACTCCCAGAAGGCAAACTGCAGCCTGCTGATCTGCCCTGTCATACGCTTTTCTTGAGCCCTTATCAGCCTTCCTCAGGGGTCAATGTTATGAAGACTGGGAGAGTCTGGCAGGGCTCCTGCTCCTCCCAGGCTGATATCAAAGGGCCACAGGACTGTGACAGAAGGCAAACATTCAGACCAAAGCCAGATGTGGGACTGAAACAACAAGAAGAGAAGCAAGAGTATCAGGTAAAAAAAATAATTTTTGTTTTCATTTTAAAAACCTCATCCATCTCATCTTCAGTGCAGTTTATGTCTGAGGGTAAGAAGGGCTTAGTAAAATAATAGCTACAGGACGATGAATGAGAAGTTTTGGGGAAAGTAGGAAGGATATTCATATGGAGCTTGAATCTCAGAAAGCATTGTATTTATCAGTTGTTAACAGCATTAGTAACATCAGTGAGACTTGGGAGTAATGATAGTACAGTCCTGCTAGTACAAAAGCAAGTAGATTTGCCTTGTGAATCCAGCAGGTGGAAATTATAGGAAGACAAATTACAGTTGAAAATGGGGGAAACCCTTTCTAACAGAGTTGTCAGAAAATAGAAGGGACTAATTTGATCGGTAATAAGTTACTCTTCACTGGAAAGCAATTTGTTGGGAGTAGGGAATATTATACAGAGGATTTAAGAATCAGATGGATGGTTGGACCTGAAGATCTTTAAAGTCCTTTCCAATACTTCTGTGACTCTATGCCAGAATAGAATGTTAATCAGAAGTTTCTCTGAAGAGCCAGGCTTTTACATTTAGCTGCTCACATATGAAAAAAAAAAATCACCATGTTGAGTCTGGTATACCTGGCAGAAGTGAGAAGGCAACCATAAGCGAACTATGGCAGAAGAGGATGGATGTCCTGTTGAATGCCTGCTTTTTGTCCCTCTTCATGGGCATAAACAACACCCACATGGCCTCTACTTTGCAAAGATTACAGGAAGAATTTTGGTTTGGGTTAGTAAACATCTTATTTTGCAGTTAACAAAACCTAAGGGAGCAATGTCTGAAATATTTGCTTCAGAGCCCTGATTTCTATTTAGATGGCTATTCTCTGATCTGAGAAGCAAAAAGAGGTTGATCACAGTTTATCAACTAAGTCCCAGAGGCTCTGGTTTTTCCCAAGTCTTAAATGTTCCCACAGCACAGGCAGAACTATTAGGAGGGCAGGAAAATGCCTGTATCACACTATATATGAAGAAATGCTCTTTTAGAAGAATGTTTAAAAAAATAAAAAGAGCCCAGCCTGTGTGGCTCAGTAGTTGAGCATGGAGCTAGGATACAAGAGGTCATGGTTTGATTCCCGGACAGGGCACATGCCCAGGTCAGGAGGCAGCCAATCACTGATGTTTCTAACTCATCATTGATGTTTCTAACACTCTCTCCCTCTCCCTTCTTCTATGAAATCAATAAAAAAAAAATTTTTTTTTTAAAAGAGAAGACTTAACAAAAAAAGATAAGAATTCTGCATTTGGTATGAATTGACAGTCTTTCAGGGGTAGAATAAAGCTTTAAAAATGTACAAAATAGCACGTAAAGAATACCAAGTTTTACGCTTGTTTATATCGCAAGATATCTATGCCACATATATTATTAAATTACACTCCCTTAGTTCTCTATTACCCCCTTTCTTTTGCTTTGAATTAGAAATAGGAGCATCCTTTGATTTGAACTTCTAAGTCTGCATATTCTCTAATAACTTAACTTTGGTTCCTGTGCCAATCCATGCCTTTTTTTTTTTAACCCATGACTTTTTTAAAAAATATATTTTATTGATTTTTTTACAGAGAGAAAGGGAGAGGGATAGAGAGTTAGAGACATTGATGAGAGAGAGACATCCATCAGCTGCCTCTTGCACACCCCCTACTGGGGATATGCCTGCAACCAAGGTACATGCCCTTGACCGGAATCGAACCTGGGACCTTTCAGTCTGCAGGCCGACGCTTTATCCACTGAGCCAAACCGGTTTTGGCTAATCCATGACTTTTATAATACCTGGGCTCACTGATGGCATTTCCTGATTTTAAATTAAATAATGGCTAAAAATTTTAGCACTGTAAGTTTTCCATTATAGCAAAATATTAAGCATTTACCTTTATGCTTGTTCGTGCTGGGAAGGCTAAGGATTTTGATGAAGTTGTTAAAAAACAATGATATCAAATATTATTTCCACCTGTCCATTGTTACCCAGTGGCTGAGCATCAACCTATAAACCAATTTATAGGTCACGGTTCAATTCCCAATCGGGGCACATGCCCAGGTTGCATACTCGATCCCCAGTAGGGGCCATGCAGGAAGCAGCTGATCAAGAATTCTCTCTCATCATTGATGTTTCTAGTTCTCTCTCCCTCTCTCTTCCTCTCTAAAACCAATAAAAATATATTTAAAAAATTATTTCTGTGTTAAAATGTACATCCAGTAATTTATAGCTTTGAAGACAATATTGTAATCTCTGGAATTCTTGTTAATGTAGAAACAACATTTCTGTCCTGCTCATTTATTGGGACCTCTTTCTCTTATTGTTTTGAGTGCACAGGGGCTGCTGACATGGAAAGTCTCCAGACCAATATGGAAATGCTCTATCCTGAGATAATTGTGGACGTGGGCACAGTAACTTTTGGAGAAGAGAACAGGAAGAAGATGACCAATAACCAGCTGAAAAGAAATGAGAATTCTAAAGTAATCCAAGCCGCCTGTGCACTGTTAAATTCTGGAGGGGGTGTGATCAAAGCGAAGATTGATGATAAAACCTACAGCTACCGATGCCAAGGGCTGGGACAAGACCTGGAGACTTCCTTTCAAAAGCTCCTTCCTTCAGGTTCACAGAAATACCTTGACTACATGCAACAGGGGCGCAATCTCTTGATTTTTGTGAAGTCATGGAGTCCAGATGTTTTCAGCCTCCCCCTAAGGGTCTGTAGCTTGCGTTCCAATTTATATCAGCGAGATGTGACTTCCGCTATAAACCTGAGTGCTAGCAGTGCCCTAGAACTTCTCAGACAGAAGCAATCGAGAGCCCAAAGAGGAAGACCCAGGGTGAAGGAGCTGCATCCTCAGAAGGTTCTTGACAGACACATTCAGGAAGAGGAAGACATGAGGCTGTCTGCTTCAGAATTTCTTAAAAAGGACAAACTCATGTATAAAGAGAAACTCAACTTCACTGAGTCAACACATGTTGAGTTAAAAAGGTTCACCACAAAAAAGATTGTCCCTAGGATTAAAGAAATGTTGCCTCATTACATTTCTGCATTTGCCAACACCCAAGGGGGATACCTCATTATCGGGGTAGATGATAAGAGCAAAGAAGTGTTTGGATGTAAGCGAGAAAAAGTGAACCCTGACTTATTAAAAAAGGAAATAGAAAACTGCATAGAAAAACTGCCTACATTCCACTTCTGCCATGAAAAGCCAAAAGTGAATTTCACTACCAAAATCTTGGATGTATACCAAAAGGATGACCTGTATGGTTATGTCTGTGTTGTTCAAGTGGAACCCTTCTGCTGTGTGGTATTCACAGAGGCCCCAGATTCGTGGATCATGAGGGACAATCTGGTCTCAAGGCTGACGGCAGAGGACTGGGTCGCTATGATGCTGGATATTCCACCAGGTAAAGCAGAATAGAAGCCATTATTCAGTCAGCTGGGAGTAACCCCCTTCTCTATCTTCTGTAAGTAGTTGGTCAGATTTTTTTTAAATATTTTTTATTGATTTTAGAGAGGAAGGGAAAGAGAGAGAGAGAAACATCAATGATGAGAAAGAATCATTGATCAGCTGCCTCCCCACTCTGGGGCTCTAGTTCATAACCAGGGCATGTGCCCTGACCAGGAATTGAATCATGACCTCCTCGTTCATAGGTCAATGCTCAACCAATGAATCATGCTGGCTGGGCTGGCCAGATATTTTACTTAAAGAACAGAAAGGAGTTTTTCTTTACAATAGTCTCCCATTTCCCTGGCCAGTGTTCTCAGTGGTTAGAAAGCCAGTTCATTCGAAGGATTTGGTTGGATTCCCAGTCAAGGCACATGCCCAGGTTGCGGGCTTGATCCCCAGTGGGAGGCATGCAGGAGGCAGCCAGTCAATGGTTCTCTCTCATCATTAATGTTTCTGTATCTCATTCTCTCTCCCTTCCTCCCTGAAATCAATAAAACATATATTTAAAAAAAAAACATTCATCAGTAATCTCACTCTAAAGATGATATTTCAAAGGCAAATTATTTAAGAAGGACTCTTCATTAATTCTTTCAAGGGAAGCTTGTTGACAATTCTGAATTGTTTCAGTAACCTGAGGAACTAATACCTCCAATCATTGGGCTTGGGGCACCATCAAGTGGGGAAAAGCTGATGCAAAAGGAGATGCTGGGGCAGGGGATGGGGAGGAGGCGGGGGAGACTCCTTGTGTTTTCACTTCCCTTACAGTTTTGCTCAGAAGCAGCCCTGGTGATTTCTAAGTATTCCATAGAGGGCTTATAGCCTGAACACAGCTTATCAATTTGCCTTCGTGGTTAAAATGTTCCAATTTTGATAAAAGAAACTTGGATCAAGCCTTACGTGATTATTTTTTCTCTTGTCCTAATTTCATTTGAGTTTAAACACACACACACACACACACACACACACACACACACACACACACCCCTAACTAGAGATCCTGCCACTTCCTATTCCATCCAAACCTTGGATGGGGCCTTAAACAACTATAGCAATATAAAAAATATAGAGTGTGCTTAACTTTTTCTGACCTCACTCTCTCTAGAAGCCTTTTCCTCTTAGAAATGACCTGGAATCAGAATATTAGAGTTGGAATGAATCTCAGGGATCACCTCACTCTGATAGGAGGGAGGTGAAATGCCTTATCCTGCAGGAGTCTCCAAGCATTTTGCTTGCTGCTTACATGTGTGAACGGTTTGAGGCATAGAAAGTGTGCGAGCAGCTTAGGACCATGTAAGTCGCATGCCAACAGCAGGAAGACAATGAAAAAGTGCTTGTCCTTTTTCGCCTGAAACAACTCTCTCTGTACTCGTTTGTTTAGCTCCCTCCAGTTTGGCCACAGACTACAGCCTTCCCCTGATTTCGCCTGCTTCATCTGCACTAAGAAGCTCATCATATCCTATGAAAGTCCTGGAATTTAAGGAGGTTCTACAACAACGTTTGTTTCCAGGTATTTCCTTCTTATTTCTTTTCTAAAATTATGTTGGAAGGAATTGATAGCAATTAATCCAAAGTTTTCTCCTTACAGAGAAGGTCAAGTGTAGGACCTAGCAAACATAATTTTTGGTCCCAAAATAATATATATGGCGAACTCTTGTTTCCTAGTCATCAGATTCACACAATATTTCTCTGTGTGTTGGGGCTTCCAGTCATGTATGGCTTTTGTTTCCTAAATGTGAGAGAATTTGGGAATCATCCTAAATCCCTCGTGTCTATATCACAAGAGAATTGGCCCCTGGTTTTCCAATACAGAAGGAGGTGAGCCAGGAGGTTCTATGGCAGAGTTTCTCAGCCTTGGCATTATTGACATTTGGGTCAGCTGATTGTTTGTTGAGCGGGTGCCGTGTGCACTGTAGGATGTTTAGCATCATTCGTGGCATCTACCCACTAAATTCTAGTAGCAGCCCCCCAGCTGTGACAATCAAAAAATTCCCAGCCCTTACCCGTTTGGCTCAATGGATAGAGCATTGGCCTGCGGACTGGGGGTTCCTGGGTTTGATTCTGGTCAATGGCATGTATCTTGGTTGCGGGTTGGGTTCCCAGTGGGGGTTGTGCAAGAGGCAGCTGATTGATGTTTCTCTCTCATCAATGTTTCCAACTCTAACTCTAGCCCTTCCTTTCTATAAAAAAATCAATAAAAATATTTTTTAAAAAAAAATTCCAGCCCTGGCCATTGTGGTTCACTTGGTTGGGCGTCGACTCGTGAACTGAGAGAGAGGTTCCTGGTTCCATTCCTGGTAGGGGCACATGCCCCTGGGTTGTGGGCTGGATCCCAGGTGGGGGGTGTGCAGGAGGCAGTCAATCTACGGATGTTTCTCTCTCTCTAAGAATTCAATAAATGATGCTTTTTAAAAATGTCCAGATATTACTAAATATCCCAGGGTGTGTGTGTGTGTGTGTGTGTGTGTGTGTGTGTGTCAAAATTGCCATGTTAGAATCATTGTTTCAAAGGAATGTTCTTAGTTCTCCCAAAGCATCAGGTTCACACACACAGACACACACACGCCCTCAAAAGGAAGGCCTTCCTAGCAATAGTGGACCATTTGGGCTGAGGAGACAGTGCCAGGAGGCTGTTCTGGGAAGACCTCTCCTTGACTGCCCTCCCCCGTATGAGAGTTCCAACAGCAGGAACGTCTTAGCCCTGGCCTGTGAAGAGGAGGGACTTTCTTTGCAGACAGGGATCCTACAGTTCCAGAGCTAGCCTCGTTTCTTCCTATGATGTTGCCGGAATACTTACAATATGCTTTTGTACATTTTAGTAACTTCTACCCCTTGCATTTTCAGTGACACAGGAAGGGATACAATTTAAACCAAAATCCCTCTGTAAGACGCTGTTCTCAGATCATAAAGAACTGGAGGAATTCATGAAGACGCAGATACGTCCTATCTCGCAGGGCACTGTGATATTTTCTCGAAGCTGGGCTAGTGATATTGGCTTAAGGAAAGAGCAGAACGTCTTGTGTGACGCTCTGCTAATAGCGGTGAACAGCCCCCTGGTACTCTATACAATCTTGCTACACCCCAGTGGGCCCGAAGGACCCGAATATGCCCGAAACACTGCTCGCCAGTTAAAGCAGAAACTGGGAACTGTTGGTGGTTACACTGGGAGAGTGTGTGTCATCCCGAGACTGCTGCACCTGCCAGGCACACAGTCTAGACCTTGTGGAATCCCTGTGCACTACCCTCAATCCTACCAGCTTGCTAACGAGGAGGAAATGGAAGACTTGATGCAGGCCCTTATCATGGTGGTCTTGCTGTGCTCTCGATCCCTTCTGAGTGACCGGCTGGGCTGTGAATTTTTCAACTTGCTCATAGAGGAGCAGTGTGAGTTGCTTTCAGAGAGCCTTCAGGAGACGCGAGAATTGTTCATCTACTGCTTCCCAGGAAGCAGGAAGACAGCCCTAGCCATAAAGATCATGGAGAAAATCAAGGACCTATTCCATTGTAAACCAAGAGAGATCCTCTACGTTTGCGAACATGATTCTTTAAAGGATTACGTGGCGTGAGTGTTTTACTGACTACACACAATTAATGCGCTGAGTCAGTTTTTTCAACAGTATCACCAAAGTAATGTGTTACTTAAGATTTTGCAATGCCTTCACTAAGTAAGTGCAAGAGCCCAAACCTTTGCAAGTGCAGAGGTAGTTGAGCTATAAACGGGTACTTTGCTATTTCCAGCCTTCAGTGTTTCATCATAAATCAGCCAAGTCTGCATACATTTAAGTTTATGTAACTAGGAACAGTTTCTCACAATCTGTGGTCTTAAATGTAAAGAAAAATAGAAATGAACCTATCTTGCTTTAAGGAAACATTTTTCTTGCTGCTTAATATTTTAAAGCCACAGTATATTTCAGTTGATGAGACATTCTACCTACTAGAAACTTGAATTTAAATACCATTTGATTTTGCTTATGAAATATTTTCATTTGTTTGACTTGTTCTGAATCAATAATTTTAGAAGACATCTAAATCTGCTTCTGATTTTAACCTTTAGCTTTTAATTTAGTAAAAGACATTGGTTGCTTTGTAATTCAGCAAATGAGGGCAGACTCATTTTCATTTTTGTCTGGTTTACCCCCTTATTCAACAAATCTTTTTGAGCTCCATGTATATGCTAGGTACTGTGTACATTGAGTGTTGGTGGGAATAAAGATATTGAAGACCTGGCCATAAAGCCCAAAAAGGGGGACAAAAATATAAAATAAACAATGTGAATATTGTATAATTAGCATGACAGTAAAGATATGCTTATCTGAACGTGAGCTGAAGGTTGATTAGCAAATACTCCCCAGTGAAGGAGATCCCTAAGAAAGATACACTCTTTTTTTAAAAATATATTTTATTCATTTTTTACAGAGAGGAAGGGAGAGGGATAGAGAGTTAGAAACATTGATGAGAGAGAGACATCAATCAGCTGCCTCCTGCACGCCCCACACTGGAGATATGCCTGCCCTTGACCGGAATCGAACCTGGGACCCTTCAGTCCGAAGGCCGGCGCTCTATCCACTGAGTCAAACCGGTTTTGGTGAAAGATACACTCTTAAGAAGTCAGTAGGGAAGGTGAATAAAATAAGGGCTTTTTAGGCAAAGGGCACAGCATGTACAAAGGCATGGATATGCTTAGAGAATCAGAACGGTAAGTCTGACTAGAGCAGTGGGTCTTGGGTATGGTTATGTAGTAGGTGATGAAATTGGAAAGGAGACAGATGCCATATTATGAAAGACTTGTCAATTGTGCTATGGGTTAAGTTCTTTATCATGCTTTATAGATAAGTTTAAAAATGCCCCGGTCAAAGGCAAATTCAACAAGTATCTATTGAACCTTAATGTGAGGAGGATACAGAGAGTGGCTGAGAATCAGTGCTTTTCTTCAAGATATCTACACAGTCCAAACTGGAAGAGCAGAACATGAACAGTTGTGATTCAGGGCACAGGAGTAAAGCCCCAGAGACTGTATGTACCATCAGGAAATCTATAGGCATGAGTGACATGGCCCGGATCCAAATTAGAGGAGGCAACAATCAAACTTGATTGTTTCTTACCTCCTCGAAGGTGTTCCTCCTCCTCTGAAATGCTAAAACAGACTGTAAAGGGAAACTGAACTCGTTAAACAGGGTTATAGCCCTGTAAATTTATTACCCTTCACGAATTCCTCCAGTTCTTTATTTATTACCCTGTCATGGAACTCAGCAACCTCTGCATGTTTTCCTTACCAAAACCTAAAGCTGCTTCTGGTCTTGTACTACATGTAAATGGGGTGATGGGATTTGCTTTAGAGCAGCGGTTCTCAACCTGTGGGTCGCAACCCCTTTGGGGGTCGAACGACCCTTTCACAGGGGTCGCCTAAGACTATTGGAAAACACATATTTCCCATGGTCTTAGGAACCAACACACCGCTCCTCGGTGTAGCAAAATGTAGCAATGTAGTTTACTGTTGTTATATAAGACTGTTGCCCATGCTACACCATGATTCAAGACAAAATTTCATTTATTTGTCATTAGAAATAAATATTTCACAATATATAATTACATATTGTTTTTGTGATTAATCCCTATGCTTTAATTATGTTCAATTTGTAACAATGAAAATACATCCTGCATATCAGATATTTACATTACAGTTCATAACAGTAGCAAAATTACAGTTATGAAGTAGCAACGAAAATAATTTTATGGTTGGGGGTCACCACAACATGAGGAATTGTATTAAAGGGTCACGGCATTAGAAAGATTGAGAACCACTGCTTTAGAGGAATTTATATTTACCTATACAGTGCTACCTCGAGATACAAGTGCCCTAACATACGAGATTTTTGAGATACGAGCCGTTGAGTGAGCGATTTTTGCTTTGAAATACGAGCAACAGTTGAGATAGGAGTAATCACGCGGGATCGGCCAGCTGCACACGACTCGAGTGTCTCATAGTTTCCCACGCCTCAAGGTTACGGAACGAATTAAACTCATATCTTGAGGTACCACTGTACCTCTTTTCCACATTAAAATATATATATATATATATATATGACTTGCCTCTAGATAACTGTTCTCTAGCTCTAAGAAGGACAGAAAGAGCTTGTCTTCAGGGATTGTCAAGCAGCAGAAATGGACTACTAATAGGAACAATCACGTCTCCTACCAGGGTTTATTTCAAAAGTTTCATATGCATATTTAACTAGATAAACCTGAACAGTAGGTTTCACAGTGAAGTATTCTCTCTGTCAGGTAACTTGTTAGAAGAGCAGTTTTATATATTCAGTACACAACTGAATCAATGAATCATCCTCCAGATGAGAACTAGTCTCTCATTTCAATCCCGAGAGTAATGTGTGCAAATGTTTCCTGAAACCCGATTCTCTCTTTCATCCTTACAGCCAACAAACCACCTGCCAGGCTGTGACCCGGAAAACCTTCATGCAAGGGGAGTTCCTAAAGATTAAACACATCATGATGGATGAGACGGAGAATTTCTGCAGTGTATATGGTGATTGGTACAAGAAGGCTAAGGGTATCACGCATCCCGAGGTGAGGGGAGCTGGAAGGAAAAACCTTCACCATGGGGTCCTCTGGCTTTTTCTGGACCCCTTCCAAGTCCATCATGCTGATGTCAACGGACTCCCCCCTCCATCTGCTCAGTTTCCTCGGAAAACAATCACCAGAGGGATCCACTGTTCTCTGGAAATAGCAATGGTCATGAAACAGGAAATGAAGAAGATCACAGAAAATCCTCCCTCCAACATGTTTCTGGATGCACTGGCACTGTTCAGCGAAGCTGCCTTCGAGGAAGCAATGCGTGCCCAGGCTCTCCCTGGGGGGTGTGAAACAGAGACCAACCTGACCATAGAACAAATCGCAAAGTACGTGGCAGAAAGATGTCACCGCCTGTTCCAATGTGGCTATCTGCCCAACGACATAGCAATTCTGTGCAGGAGAGGGGAGGACAGAAGACGCTATGAGCTTGCACTGCTCAAAGCAATGGCACTCATGGAGACCCACAGGACAGCAGACGTTGTGTTCAGCCAGGCGTCTGGTGTGTTGGGCAGTCACATGGTTTTAGACAGCATTCAGCAGTTTTCAGGCCTCCAGAGGACTGTTGTGTTTGGGCTTAGTCCAGAATGCACTGCTTCAGAGGAAACGCATAAGCTCTCCTTTGCCTCTAAAGCCATTAAACACCTCTACCTGCTCTATGAAAAGAGAACAGCCTTCTGAAAATTATTTCAAACAATGAGGAAGCCATGAGGAGCAGAGTCCCTTCTCCCAGGCAGGTGGCGGGTACTCCTTTTCACATACTGCAAATGGGAAGGTCAAGGCACCATCAGTATGGCAGAGAGCCACAGAATCGTCTCTTGGCACTGATCCTGGCAGAGCCACAGAAACGTCTCTGGGGACTGATCCTGCCACCGCATCAGCAGTGTCACTGTCCTTTTCCCAGTCCTCTTCACCTCCTCAATGTACACTTACAACAGACCTATAATTGGTCCCCTGCCTCTGGTTTTCCCTTGTCCAATCCAGCTTTCATCCTGTCAACCAGAGATGTTCTTCTCAAACAGAGAACTGATTTTACGACATTCCCTGCTAATGTGTCTTCAGTGAGTCCCTGCAATGTTTAAAACCAGCCATTCTTCAATGCTTTCCGTGATATACCCTGACTTACTCTCTTAACACAGTATTTATTATGCCTTTCCAGTGTTTCTAATGCACCCAGCCTTGCTCACCGATTTTGGAGGTGGGAGATAGGGTGCCCTTCAGGCTACTTACTGTAACTGGGCCTCTCAGGGTAGTACCTTGGTTGGCACCTCGTACTGGCTGTGCGTCTCAAGCTTCATAGGCTCAGAACTTGATTTCCTCTTTGCACCAAGTTTGGATCAGTTTTTTGAGGATGGCTTTATGTCAATCAAGCTCACAAAAGACCAAGGCATAACTGACAATGCCACTCTGTCAATTTACAGTGAGGATTATAGTAATAAGTGGGCCAGATGCACTTGCTAATCAGCACATGCGGTAGTAACATACGAGGCCAAATTACATAAGCATAGCTTTACAGCAAGGGGAGCTGGTAATAGGATCCAAATGTATGGCTTAAAGCTATGCTAGACTATTTCAAACGCCTCTAAAATAGGGATATTTCCGCCATGAGGTCAGATTTACCAAAAAACGCAAATTGAGAATGCTAAGAGTGGCTAGTTGTTCTATATTCTTTGCCTTAAATGATGTTTTCTTTCTTTCTGAGCTTCTAAAGTAAACAACCAACCTTCCCCTCACTCCTCTCAACACATTACAATACTTTACTCACCTTCATTTTCTACCTGTTAATACTTTCATCTAGATGAGAAGCAGGGTCTGTCTATCATGTGTCTTTGCACATCCCTTAAACTCTTCCATTATGATTTGGTGTAAATTTTATAATTCAACCCTAAGAGTTCATGGGAGCCTGGGTGGTAATTCTGCCACCCATGGTGCCTCTACACATTCTTGGCTCCTGGCTGTGCCTGTGCCATTTTCACAGCCTTCAAACCCTTTTCTGCTCCCTCTACCTGTTGAAATTCTTACTTGCCAATCAAGTCCTCATTCAAGTCCTTGTTCAATTAAACTTCCATCGTATCCCTAAGTTAAACTTCGTCTTTTCCTTCACAGCCTTTTTATGGCTTAAAAATATGTATTTCAAGGATAGCACCCAACTCATTCTAAACTATACCAAAGAAGTAGTTGCTGGCATAGCAGAGTCTATGTAATACCTTCCTGTCACGTCTTCTTGCCAATGTATATGCAATATTTTAGAAATAAAATCAAAGGTCCCTTGTCCAGTCAGCTCCCAAAATAACTAAGCCAATCCTGTGCTCTTCAATACAATTTTGTTTTTCTGTCTGTAAGGTTTTTTAAATTGCTTTGGAATTATTACTCTTTCTGGACTCTTTCTAACTTCTAGAAAGGTTAGAACAACTTTATTAAGGCTGCGGAGGCCTCGATGCAGGGAAAGTATGGAAATATTCTTTTGGCCATAATTTTAGATAAAGCCCATCCTTTCCAAAGTGCTCTTAGCTGCCTTTCTGAACTGCTCAGACCATCAGACAGGCCAGTGTGAATTGTCCTCTCCAGAGAACCTTTCTCTTACCTCCTTGTTGCACAAATTACTTGATGTTATTCCTTTATATCTTTCCTTGGGCGTCTCAGGGTACTTTTAGGCAAGATAAATGAAGTTCAGCAACTAATTCGTTTCTGATGATGCAAAAGATACCAGTGTGCTAACCTTTGGATAATGGGAGAAGTGTGAATTCTCTGAAAATAATTTAAAGGATCAAAAGTGGAGGGGGATAGTGGGAGTGAAGAGAATAGGGAATTGCTATACAGTATTTTAATCATAGACCTCAGGAGCATTTAACATTTAACTTTTTAAACTATATGCATGCATTATGTAATTTTTGATAACATAATTTGCTTTTAAAGTAATTGTTTTAAAATAATTGTTTTAATTTGAGAGTGCCTGTCAGTTCTCAGTCTACTAAAGCAGCTCAGACAGGTTTAAAGTAGGCCTACCCCAGTGATTCTCAGCCCTGGATGCTCATTATGATGGTCTGAGGAACTTTAAAAATACCAGTGATCCAGCCAGACACCAGATCAATTAAATCAGAATCCTTGGGCATGGGCTTGGACATTGGTATTTATTAAAAGCTATCCAGATGATTCTAATTTGCCACCAGGGTTTAGAACATGGGACCCATCTCCTAGTCTGTTCTTTCTACCCTCAAATAGATGTGTACACACTATTCTTCCCATTAGATTGTGAGATTCTTGAGGGTAAGGATGGTCATTTACACATCTCTATATCCCCAAAAGCAACTAGTATAGTGCCTCAAACATGGAAGGTGCTCATAGTTATTTGTTGAACGGATTTGCTACCTTCAGAGAATCATAACCTACTAGGGATAATGTTTATATTTAATGAAACAAATATCTAATTTTGGAGACTTCAAAGAGGTCAATGTGGAGAATAATCAGCACTGCAATAATGAAGAATAAGAGGTTAATGGAATTTAAGCTGTTTTTTAAGGCAACAGGCAAAGTTAAAAATCCATGTTGATGGAAGTTCTCTCGGTTTGAGTTTGAGATTAGCAATTGGTGGGGACTGAGAATAATTGACTATCTTGCTTGTACTTAGGATTCTAAATTTCTCTATAGGCCCTTAATATAATCGATAAAACAGTTAGATTGATGAACTAATTTGTCTGATATAAGAAACTTCGAAAACTTACTTTTTAAAAAAGGGTATCCCTGGCCTGGTAGCTCAGTTGGTTACAGTGTCATCACAATAAGTCAAGAGTTGCATGTTCAATCCTTGGTCAGGGCACATATAAGACGTGATCAATGAACGCATACATAAGTGGAACAAATAGATGTTTCTCCCTTTCTCTTTCTCTCCCTTCCTCTCTCTAACATCAGTTATAAATAAGTAAAAAATAAAAAGAAGAGTCATATACTTCTATTGTGTTAAATTTGAGAAATGGAGAAAGGCAAAATAAAAAGTTCTTATCATCTTGTTACCCAGGTCCAGGTTTATTTTTTGTTTTTGTTTTTTCATTTTTGCTTACTTATTTCTATTCTTTGTTGATATGCAAAAAAAGATTTTTACATAGTTATGGCCAAGTTCTACAATCAACTTTATATCCTGTGCAAATGTTTTTCCATATAACCTTTTTGTTATAGTCTGGACTGCTGTCCCCAATACTTCTCCCTCTCCTTATAACTATACCCTTTATAGTTCCTAACATTAGAGCTGGAGTATATTTTCCCACCCCCTTGATGTGGGCTGGGCCTTGTCACTTTATTTGGCCAATGAAATGTTAGTGCAGAAGCTTTACGCATTTCAGTATTATATCTGTTCTCTTGCGCTCCTGCTACTGTGAAGACTATGCCTTGGGCAGCTCATCAGTTGCTGAGGAATGAGAGGTGTGAAGCAAGCAGTCTTGAACTCACCTCGTGACATGGAGCCAAGTTGGACTGATCCCAACTAGAGAGCCAAAACCCAACTTATTTGTAATGTGTAAATGATAAATAGTGCTTATTATTGTATGACTGAGATTTCAAGTTTGTTTCTTTGGCAGAAGTAGCTGACTAATGCAGGCATTACCTCATGTTGTTATCTTAAAAATTATCATTTTAAATAATTGCACAATACCCCAGCTGGATTACACAAAATTTCAATAATCATCTCTCTATTAATTTGGGTCACTAGCAATTTTACACTATTAAAATTAAACCAGGCCCATACTCAAGGCATACAAAACAAACTTTTCTTCCTTTGGTATATTTATAAATCCCCAGAGATGATATTATTGGACCAAAAGGGTGGCCTAGAAAAAAGATTCACCTTATTTATATTGGTGCTGATGGAAAGTGCATAGAAAAACCCTAATCACTGTACCTGACAACATACAGATTTGTTGCCTTAAGAGAACAAAATGCTGACATCAGCGTCCTTTTCTTTTTTTAATATATTTTATTTATTTATTTATTTATTTTAAGAGAAACATGCAAATTTTTTAAAATATATTTTATTGACTTATTGCAGAGAGGAATGGAGAAGGATAGACTTAGAAACACCAATGAAAGAGAAACATCGATCAGCTGCCTCCTGCACACCTCCCACTGGGGATGTGCCTGCAACCAAGGAACATGCTCTTGACCGGAACCGAACCTGGGACCCTTCAGTCCACAGGCTGACTGACACTCTATCCACTGAGCCAAACCGGATAGGGCTGACATCAGGTTCTTAAGGCAAAAAAAGAAGAAAAAAAAAGGACATTGGTATGTCAGAAACAGGCGGCTTACAACGTGCTGTTTCTAGAGAGTGAAACCCAGGCTCATCACCCTAGCCAGAACCCTAGAAGAAGAGTATTACAGATGGAAACATGAATTATGTAGGAAAAAAACTCTGGTCACCTGAAACTGATGTATGGCACTATCTCAGAAAAAATATAGTCTGCTTCAATAGCACTTCTTTTGTTGTTGTTGTCCTCATCCCAGGATATTTTTCCCATTGATTTTTAGAGAGAGTGGAAGGGAAGGGGAGAGAGGAAGAGAAACATCCATGTGAGAGAGACACATCAATGGATCGCCTCCTGCCTTTGACCATGGCCAGAGTCTGCAACCAAAGTACTAGTACATGCCCTTGACCGGAATGGAACCTATGACCTTTTAGTCCGCAGGCCGACACTCTATCCACTGAGCAAAACCGATTAGGGCTACTTTTTAAAAAATTATTTTTTAAAAGAGAAGTTGTGGCATGGAGAAACCCACTTAAGAAAGGAAGAGGAAGCATAGAGATAAACTAGATTTTCTATGAAGCTGAGCTCCCTGTTTCCTTAAGTTTTGAGAAAGCCAAACATAAAGTTATTTTTAAGAAGCTTCAATTTGGGAAATAAGCACATTTATAATAACTGTATATTACTATTTATTGAGATATTACTACAAACAGCTACTATTTGCTAGTGCTTTGTATATATTCTCACAACTACATGAAGTATATAAATTTTTCTCCATTTTATACATTATAAAAATGAGGCACAGAGAAATTAACTTCCTCAAAGGCACATGTCTAGTAAGTGTCCAAGCTAAGTAAACAGAACATCTAAATAGAATCCTTGATGGGGTCATCTCAACCTGGAGAATGTAGAAACACTCTGAAAACACTCCCCAGAGCCGAGAATACTCATGTGTGCTTTCAGGCCCTCTGTCAAGTTCTCATCTCTAGAAAGCATTGACTTTCACTGTAAGTGAAAACAGCTGACTAAACTGTTTCCTATACTTAACAGTTGAGGTTTCTCCCTGAGTCACCTCATCATTCTAGAAAAATCTGAATTTCTTCTTCTGTAAAGCTCAGAAACAGACTCAGTACGTATTTCTGACTCATCCAAGGTCAGGCACTCTGATATGAACTGCCAGACCCATTCTAAGGCTGCTGCATCTTGTTTCAATATCTTCAGTTGACAGAGGCAACATGATTTTGAAATAAATGAGATCAGTTTTGTTTCTTCTTTCATTCTCAGCCTAAAATGGAAGTGAAAAATAAGGAATTAGGCATGGCTATTGCGTACTTTGTCTTACTGTTTACTGCCTCAGGTCATCTGCATTTAAAATCCACCTTCACCCCTGCTTTAATCAGGGAAGGCTATCTTCTTTGCCCAATTATACAGACTGGAAGAGACATGAGTTAGAGGGGGGCAGGGAGGCAAGCAAGGGATTCCAGGTATGACAAATAAACCCATTATTCAGTGGCTAATCTATCAAAATACCTTTATAGCTCCATTTCTATATCCTCTGATATCCTATATAATAAAGAGGTGATATGCAAATTGACCATTATTCCAACACACAAGATGGCTACCCCCAGGTGGACACAAGATGGCTGCCACAAGATGGCCAGCAGGGGAGAGCAGCTGTGGGTGATCAGGCCAGCAGGGGAGGGTAGTTGGAAAGGACCAGGCCTGCAAGGGAGGGCAGTTATGGGCAATCAGGCCAGCAGAGGAGAGCAGTTAGAAGTAATCCAACCAGTAGGGAGGACAGTTGGGGGTGACCAGGCCTGGAAGAAAGGGCAGTAAGGGGGGACTAGGCAGGCAGAGGAGGAAAGTTGGGGGTGACCAGGCCTGCAGGGGAGGACAATTGGAGGTGACCAGGCCTGCAAGGGAGAGCAGTTAGTGGAGACCAGGCAGGCAGAGGAGGGCAGTTGGGGGTGACCAGGCCTGCAGGGGAGGGCAGTTAGGGATGACCAGGTTGGTAGGGGAGGGCAGTTAGGGGTAATCAGGCTGGCAGAGAAGCAGTTAGGCATCGATCAGGCTGAAGTGGAGGGGGGTGATTAGGGAGTGATCAGGCTGGCAGGCAGAAGCAGTTAGAGATAATCAGGCAGGCAGGCAGGCAGGTGAGTGCTTAGGAGCCAGCAGTCCTATGTTGTGAGAGGGATGTCTGACTTCCCGTTTAGGCCCAATCCCACTAAATGGGCAGTTGGGGTGTCCTAGATTGAAGAGGGTTCAGGCTGGGCTGAGGGACATCCTCCCCCCACCCGTGCATGATTTCGTGCACTGGGCCTCTAGTAGAGTATAAAATTATAGCTAACAGATAGTAAATGATTACTATGTGTCAGAACTGTGCAAAATGTTTTAATTACATTATAACTTTTATCCTACCAGCAACCTTTGAATTATGTTTAGCAACACCATGTAAAGTAAGATATTGTGGTGTTAAGAGCACAAGTCCTAGGGTCAAACCAACCCTGGCTTTGAATTCAAACTCAATTCTTAATTAGCTGGATGACTTTAGGCAAGTTAATTTTCCCTTTTAAATCTCGGGTTTCTCGACCCTGTCCAGGTAGTTTAGTTGTTTAGACTCTAAACTTCAGAGCACTGTTCTGATACACCAAGGATGTGAGTTTGATCCCTGGTCAGGGCACATACAAGAATCAACCAATGAATGCATAAATAAGTGGAACAACAAATTGAAATTTCTGTCTCTCTTGCTCTGCTTTTCTCTTTCTGCCTCCCTCCCCCTCCCTCTCTCTCTCAAGTCAATAAAAAAATTTTTTTAACTCAGGTTTCTCATCTGTAAAGCAAAGATAAAATTCATACCTATGCCTTAAGATAAAGATGAGGATTGAAATAGCTCCATTTAAATAAAGCCTGACATGTAGAAAGCTCTCAATACATTTGGCCCTGATTAGCTTTAATTTATAGTTGAGGAAGCTGTGGCTTAAAGGAAAATGCCTTGCCTAAGATCACAGGACTATAAAGCTCTGAACCCATGTCTGCCTGTCTCCAATATCCATTTTAGCCTCTATGCTTTTCTGCCTTCCTGTACATCAAAGTTATAGACACAAGTCTCCAGGATCTGTGATCTGATGTTGATACCAGGATTGAATATATTTATAATATTATGATATTAAGCAACATGGTTATTGTTAGTTTCTAAAATTTTTCTACAAAATCGTTATAACTAAAATGACTTACATAACAAAAATGTTTAGAGAAAAGCATATTCAACACTAAGAAACTTAATATACCTTTCATTTCTAAGTCTGTATAGGCTTACAGTTGTTCTGATGGAAAAATAATACAATAATTAATAAATAATAATATCGCCGAAACTGGTTTGGCTCAGTGGATAGAGTGTCAGCCTGCGGACTGAAAGGTCCGAAGTTCGATTCTAGTCAAGGGCATATACCTTGGTTGCGGGCACATCCCTAGTAGGGAGTGTGCAGGAGGCAGCTGATCAATGTTGCTCTCTCATCGATGTTACTCTCTATCCCTCTCCCTTCCTCTCTGTAAAAAAATCAATAAAATCAATCAATCAATAAATAACACAAGAATAAATTCTGTGCTTCTCACAACTGTAAACCTGCTTTTGCCCCACCCTGGATAAGGACATCATGTAAAGCTTAGAAAATATAGAACAACAACAACAAAAAACAAACTCATCCCCAGTATTACCATCATACCACACAGTTTGTCATTTTTGCTTATTCATTTCCCGGGTGGGTCCATTGACAGATATATTTCAGCAGAGTTGTAATCATTGTGTACCTTCCATGTTTTATCCTGTTTGGGTTGATTTTTCTGGGAGCCATTCCTATTCTTCGTTATGTGAGACATTTTCCACTCTGCAGCCTAGGATGGGGCAACTCGGGGCAAAGGAGCCTCTCACATTCCATTTGATTTCTTGGCCCAGTCCGCCTGAGTTTATGCCTACAGAGAGGAAGTGGTGACGGGCAAGTGAAGGATCCAAAGCTCATCCCCACGCTCTGTGAAATATGGGGGTGGGTGGGATGAACTTGTTTGAGGGAACTCAGCAACAGAGCTCCACAATGAGGACAGAAGCATTCTTCTTCCCTGGCTTTTGTGGTGTGCCATCCCTGCAAAAGGGCAGCTGCTGGGAGCACAACTCAGGAGGTCTGTAGGACAAACCTTCACTTGCACAAAGCAACCTAAACAGAGTTTTCCAGCTTTGTCCAGTGAAAACCACCTGCAGTGATAGTTAAAATTCCAGATCCCTGGGTCCCTCTCAGCTCTAGGACAGGTGCCTGAGACTAATTTGGAGATCCTGTGGGAAATATTGTATTGAATATTGAAATGGGTAGAAAAACATCCCCCCACTACTTAGAATCCTACCCAGGGATGACCAGCTTCCATTCGACTGAATTTTGGGGTACCCATGTACTTGGGTAGGTTTCAAGTCAGATGTGACAAGGTTCAAATATGGACTCAAGCACCCAAATGTGATATGGGCAAATTAACTGATCTTTCTTTAAAAAAAAAAAATCTATATCTATGTATGTATTTTATTGATTTCAGAGAAGAAGGGAGAGGAGAGAAACATCAATGATGAGAGAGTATCATTGATTGGCTGCCTCCTGCACACCTCCCACTGAGGATCAAGCTCACAATCAGGGCATGTGCCCTTGACCAAAATGCAACCTGGTTCCCAGGCCGGTGCTCTATCCACTGAGCAAACCAGCTAAGGCTGATCTTCCTTTTGTTAAACGGAAATAATAATATATCTCAGATGATTGTTGTGAAGATTAAGTGCTTTATTTCATGTGATTGAGACAAACCAAAGTGTCTACAACCAGTAGCTATTAAACTAAGTTCTCAGTGCCTGGCATATATATGACAAAGTGATTGGGAGATGTTACTGTAGCAGCATTTTTATGTAACCTTTCTGAAGCATAGTTTCTTCCTAGAGATAACCAACGTATAGGATTTAGCACAACACTAAATCCTCTGTAAACATGGTTAAGACATCCTCTGGACCAGTGGTTCTCAACCTTCCTAATGCCGCGACCCTTTAAGACAGCTCCTCATGCGGTGGTGACCCCCAACCATAAAATTATTTCCGTTGCTACTTCATCACTGTAATTTTGCTACTGTTATGAACTGTAATGTAAATATCTGATATGCAGGATGTATTTTCATTGTTACAAATTGAACATAATTAAAACATAGTGATTAATCACAAAACAATATGTAATTATATATTGTGAAATATTTATTTCTAATTACAAATAAATGAAATTTTGTCTTGAATCGTGGTGTAGCCTGGGCAACAGTCTTCATATGACAACAGTAAACTACATTGCTACACTTTGTTACACCAAGGAGCGGTCTGTTGGTTCCTAAGACCATGGGAAATATGTGTTTTCCTATGGTCTTAGGCGACCCCTGTGAACGGGTCGTTCGACCCCCAAAGGGGTCGCAACCCACAGGTTGAGAACCACTGCTCTGGACCCTGCTGAGTTTTTTTCACTGGACATTTTTAAAGCATGATTTTTTAATGTGTTTTTATAAAATTGATTTTGAGAGAGAGGGGAAGGGAGAGGGAGAGAAAGAAACAGTGATTGGTTGTCTCCCACATGTACCTAACCAGGGATCAAATCCACAACCTGGAAATGTGCCCCAACCAAGTGAGCCACACAGCCAGGGCTCAAGTTTGGTTTAAAAAAAAAAAAAAAGGCTGTGTCTTCAAGGGGTAATTTATAGATTGTAATACTTTTCTACACTCAGAGAATTACTCTGACAGACATAGGCAACATCATGTAATGATAATGATGATCATATTGAAAACAGATTTGGTACAAATTGGATTTCTGTGGTAGACCATGATACTAGTAATTTCTGTGACAATCCACCATGAACAGTGATCCTGGAGATTGGAATAATGGGAGGTGGTAAATGGGAATACAGTAGTTCCTGGCTGGTCATAGAATTAGCTGGGATCTTAAAAATAGATCCACTGTTAGATTCTGTATGTCTAGGAAGGAGCCCTAGAATCTGCATTTTTTTTAAAGTGTGCTGAAAGATTGGGAACTTGGTTGTAATGTATTTTTTCTCTTTGCACTGCAAATGGCTCACTTAAGCTTTGATTACCAGGCATGCATTTCAAAGAGGATCTACTTCAAACATGAGAGTCTTGAATAAACATATTACTAGCCAAGCAACAAGGTCAAGAGGTAGGCCACCTCCTTCTATGAAGACTCCTTTGTTTTAGAGATCTTGGTTGATTTCATACCTGATCATTAGGGCTGCTGTTTCTTTAAAATTTCTCCTGCTTTTTTTTTTAGATATATATTTTACTGATTTTTTTACAGAGAGGAAGGAAGAGGCATAGAGAGTTAGAAACATCGATCAGCTGCCTCCTGTACACTTCCTATTGGGGATGTACTTATAACCAAGATACATGCTTTTGACTGGAATTGAACCTGGGATCTTTCAGTCCACAGGCCGACGCTCTAGCCACTGAGCCAAACCCGTTAGGGCAGTGGTTGGCAAACTTATTAGTCAACAGAGCCAAATATCAACCGTACGATTGAAATTTCTTTTGAGAGCCAAATTTTTTAAACTTAAACTATGTAGATGGGTACATTGTCATTAACTTAATTAGGGTACTCCTAAGCTGGCCTTTGCTAAAAACTTAAGGGGCCAAAGAGCTGCATGTGACTCACGTGTTTGCTGACCACTGGTTAGGGCAAATGTCTCCTCCTTTAACTTCCCACTAATCAGGAGCCCGAGAAACCTTATGCTCCACCCACCTTCAACTTCAATAAAAAGCAGAACCCCGATTCAATGCCTCTTCTTTCTCTACAGGCAAGTGCTGTGTAACCTGAAGTGTGCTGAGTGACTAACAGGTCCCGTAAGTAAAAAACCTTTATGTTTTTCAGTTATCTGATGATTATTGCTGACGGGGGTCTTATGAGACCGGCATAAAACACTGGTTTGTGGCATCTCAAACTAAATTCCCTCTAGGACACAACACCTTTCTTCATAGTTAAAAAGGATTACTAAAGTCGTCTGTACTAATAAAAGGGTAATATGCTAATTAGACCAGGTTGACTGGACATCTTCCAGATGTCCAACTTCCTTCCGGACAAAGCCACGAGGTGGAAGGGGTTGGGGGAGCCAGTTGGGGGTGATCAGGACGGCAGGGGACCAGTTAGGGGATGATCAAGCCAGCAAGCAGAGGCAGTTAGGGGCGATCAGGCAGGCAAGAGGTTAGGAGCCAGTGGTCCCGATTGCGAGAGGGATGTCCGACTTCGGAATGGGGCCTAACCTGGCAGTCAGACATCCCCCGGGGGGTCCTGGATTGGAGAGGGTGCAGGCCAGCTGAGGGGCCCCTCCCCCACTCCACAAATTTCATGCACCGGCTCTCTAGTACTGTAATAATTCTTGAAATCTGTATGGATGGACACATGAAAGAAACCAAACAGATTTCCTATTATGGGTTTGTCGGCTAATGCTGTTGCTATTGTTGTAAGTTTCTTCCGTTTACCACATTGATTTGTGACTCCCCTCCGCAGCCTACACACGCCACTTCTCTCCACCGGGGCTCAGATTTCAGAGCCAGCTCTTCCTTCTGAGGGTTACCAGAGTCCTCAGTCCTGGCCGGCACAGATCAGCACTCCAGGAATTTTCTAACAACCCAACCCGGAGGAATCTTCTAATTTCCAAGGTCAGTGCAGACTGTCTGGAAAAGACCCACACCTTGCCAGTTCAATAGAAAGGGCAGTCTCAAAAAGAGATTAAAACAACAACAACAACAAAAGAAAAAACACAACTCTGCCCTGGCCCGTGTGCTCTATGATTAGAGCGTCACCCACCCTCCCCCTGCCTTAGGAAGGAAGGACCTAGGGTTTGATTCCTGGTCAAGGCCACGTACCTGGGTTGCAGGTTTGATCCCTTGGCTCCCGTTGCGGGCAACCAGTGGATGTTTGTACTTTCAGCACAAACATTTCTCTCACATCAATGTTTCTCTCCCTCCTTTCCACCTTCCCTGCCACTCTCTCTCCAAAAATCAATGGAAAAAAATATCCTCAGGTGAGGATTAACAACAACAACAACAACAAAAAACCCCTCTAAGATGAAAATTCACTCTGTGACCCCCTTCCCAACAGATCCCGCCTATATATTTAGGCAAGAGAGGCGGAGGTGGACACAGCCACACATTTCTTAAGTGAATGAAATAGACAGAGCTGGCCTGTGGATGGGACTCACCTTGTTCAGGCTCCAGCCTGGAACCCGCGGCAGAGTCTGAGGCAGACAGCGGTGCGAGGGCTTTTATAGGCAAGCCAATCAACAGATGTGGGGGGCAAAAAACTTTCAAACGGCTCAGGGAGGAGCTAGAGCTTTGGCAGGAAGGGGCGACCGTTGCAATTACCGGTCAGGTTTTCCGTTTGTTTTCACTTCCATTTTCAGGAGAAACTTAAGCTCTATTGATTGGGAAGCTCGGACCCATTCGGATTTCCCGGGCTAGTTTGGCAAGCGTCCGAAGCGCGCGTGGTTCTTTTGTTCACCAACATTAATCAAAAGCACGAGAAGGTGCCTTGACACAGGTCGCTTCTTCACGTCTTTTTGGTGGTGGGGCACGACCGAATGTACAGCCGAACGGGGAGCCCTTCCGCGGGGGGCTGGCTGAGAAACGGCTGGCCTTCGGGAAGAGGACGACAACGCTCTGCCACCACCGGTGTTTATTTCACAGACACCGGCCCGGGCGGCGGCTCCCACGCGCCGAGCCGCTCCGGGGCCGCGTTCCCAAGCAGCACACGCTCGGGGACGCGCGCACCAGGTCTGGCCCGGGACGCCAGGCCGCGGGCCCCGCGCTGCCCTGCGGGGGCGTCGCTGACGTTGGGCACCGAGGGCGGCTACCGGTTGGCGGTGGGGGAGCCACAGCGGAGCCGCAGCGCTGGGCGGGGGGGGGAGGGGGCGGCAGGGCGCAGGCGCAGGTCAGGAGCGCGCAAGGGAGGGGCGAGAGGCGGAAGCGTGCGAGGCGGGATGGCGGGATGGCGGGGAGGCGGGAAGCGTGCGTGGCGGGAGGCGGGGT
>JAAGEH010000016.1:5679334-5705337 GCA_011751065.1 Lasiurus cinereus | reverse complement strand
AGTAATGTTCTTTATTATCCATAAGTGAGTGAGATCATGTGGTATTTATCTTTTCCTGACTGCCTTATTTCACTTAGCATAATGCTCTCCAGATCCATCCATGCTATTGCAAATGGTAAGAATTCCTTCTTTTTTACAGCAGTGTAGTATTCCATTGTGTAGATGAACCACAGTTTTCTAATCCACTCATCTGCTGATGGGCATTTAAACTGTTTCCAACTCTTAGCTATGGTGAATTGTGCTGCCATGAACATAGATCTACTTTTAAAAGGTTCCCTGTGACAATATAGCTGGCCTCTTTTTTTTTTTTCCAAATGGAGAAATATTCCCAGATTTTTTCTCAAGTAAAAATAAAACCATTCCAGTAAATGATAATACATGATTTATACTAAGCCAGACATTTAAAAAGACAACCAAGAAATTTTCCAATAGTTTAATAGAAAGAATGTAGACATTTAAAGAAATCCCCCCATCATAAACATAAATTGAGGTTTTCAGTGCTGGTATAAGCTGAATCAAAAAAGAAATAAAAAATCCCATAGTGTATTAACATTTTTTATTCATTTGATATACGGACAATGCAAATACAAATTTGGTCTAAATGTAGATTCTCAAGCCACAATGTACAGTTTTTCTCCATTGCCATACTGCAGGATGTAAAAGTTTAAGGGTCAAACAGTACCAAATGTACATGCTTCAAAACCATGTAGGGCTATTCACTAGTTTTAACTAAGAAATATGTGTAACACTGACAAGTGATCACTTATGTGCAATAATATGAAGTAAATTTTTTTGAAAAATAAAACTGCAGTGGAACAATCCTGAAGAATATGCCAGAGGAACAACAGGTTATCAGTATTAACATAGAAACATTTAAACCCGTAAAGAACTTTTGTTCGCTTATTTAAGCCAAACTGTTGACAATTGCCAGGAAGCAGTATCTCAACGGATTGGGATAATGTTCCAAAGGATGGCAGTTTTTCACCCATTTTTATGCAATCAAAGAAGGGGATGTAGATGGGTTACATGCAACCATTGGTGATAGATTACAGGGGTGGGAGAAAGCAAAGTCAGAAAACCTCTCGGTTTGGATAAAAAACAAAATGATACACACATACTTAGATGGGTGCCGGACAGTTAACAGTCAGCAATTAACATGGTTACAGTAACACTGAAGGAATTTGTGGTCTCTGTCCCTGCGCCCAGGCACATTAGGTTGTGCCCCAAGAGGTCCAGAAAAAGGGAAGTTACAAGTTAGCCAGAAATTTCAAGGATATGTTGTCATAGATGCAAAAAAGACAGTAGGCTCAATTAAGGTGAAAATTGACATCGGCAGGGAAAATATGGGCCTAGGACATGATTGCCTACCATAACTGCTTGTAGTTAAAGTTTTAATTTCAGACCATCCTTTGTGGTTACTCTAGGCCTTTAAGTTTGCAAGACCGCCATGCAGGCCCTGAGCTTGTCAGGTCAGCATGTGGCCTTCCCCAGAACCCTACCTCCACGCACCCCCCATCCTCATCCGCACCAGTTTAATGTATCAATCAATTTGTTTCAGCCGGTTTGAATCAATGCTCTAAAATCTAAAACTTAGTTATCATTCTGTAATCCAAGAGCTTCGTGTCAGGAGACTTAGGTGAAATGTTTTTATTTATCAAAACTGCTGTATCAATTGCCGAAGACCTCAGCAACGTCACGGAAGACTGGGAAATGTTCATGTGTAAGGTTATTGCCTTCGCTGACTTAAAATTGCCCCATACGATGGTACATATCAACCCTCAGTGAGGCCTTTAAGAAAACAAACAGGTAGAAAACTGGGTTAGAGGAGGGATTTTCTCTTAGATCTCTCACCTCAGGAATTCTCTCAATTATGAAATATTGCAGAGAAGTGTTCTGCTTCAGATCTGGCATTTTTTTCATCATCACTGTCTTATGAGTCATCATCTGCTTCTGGTAAATCTACATCTTCATCACCACTTATGCTGTTCATAATCTCAGAGAAACAATCAAAATTGGATATACCTTCCCTTGAATCATATTCCCAGTCCATACTAAGCCAATTAAGCTTTGCCCTTTATTTTGTTAATCTTGGCCAGATTCTCCTTTTTGTAAACAATATAAAATTGACCTGTTTCTTCTTTTATTCTTGGAATCATTTGTCTCAGTACAGTGAAAAAGATCAATTCATTTGAATGTTTAAAATTATCACTCTCTCCGAGACTAATGAATATGTGTGAATATTTCAAAATTTACATCTTTACTGTCTTCAACACAAAATTCAATAATGACATAGTTCCTTTGATTCCATCACTTGCAGAAGCAGGCTGCATGGTGCACGGGGCAGAGGGACAGGTGAATGGGTGGGCAGGGTGGTGCATTCCTCTCAGGTGCCAACGCTTTCTCCCTTAAGCAGCCGGCAGGCTAGATAGACCTGTGTCCCCATAATGCAGCATGGAGAGAAATGACGCCTGCGGTTGTCAAGATGAAGAAAGTGACAAGAAGGGGCTTCAGGGTGAGGAAGTGAGGGCTGGTGAGGCTGTTGGTGCAGCAACACGCCTATAAATATTCGGATTTTTAAAAATATTTTTAAATTGATTTCAGAGAGAGGAAGGGAGAAGAGAGAGATAGAAACAATGATGGGAGAGAATCATTGATTGGCTGCTTCCTGCCTGCCCCCTATTGGGGATCGAGCCTGCAACCCAGGCATGTGCCCTTGACTGGAATCAAACTTGGGACCCTTCAGTCTGCAGGCCAACTCTCTGTCCATAGAGCCAAACCAGCTAGGGCGCCTATAAATATTCTTTACCAAGTTGAGGAAGTTTCTCTTAACTGAGAAATTGTTTTTTGACTGTTAAATTTTAAGGGTTCTTCATATATTCTAAATTTGGTTCATTTGTCAGATACATGATTTGTAAATATATTTTCCGTGTATATAGTTTTGTCTTTTCATTTAAAAGGATCTTTTATGGAGGAAAGTTTTAAATTTTCTAAGGAGTCCATATTATTGATTTTTTTTGACAGATTTGTGTTTTTAGTGTTAGCGAAGAATTCTTTTTTTAAAAATATATTTTATTGATTTTTTACAGAGAGGAAGGGAGAGAGATAGTTCGAAACGTCGATGAGAGAGAAACATCAATCAGCTGCCTCCTGCACATCCCCTATTAGGGATGTGTCCACACCTGAGGTACGTGCCCTTGACCAGAATCCAACCTGGGACCTTTCAGCCCGCATGCCGATGCTCTATCCACTGAGCCAAACCGGTTTTGGCTATTTACTTATTTTTAAATAATTCCTTATTGTTGAAAGTCTTACTTATGTCCTTCCCCAACATTTGACCCCTCCATCCACGCCCTTATTCTCCTTTTAAATTTTTGGAGGTAAACTTACAAAAAATATAGAGAACAAAATAATGAGCACAAACATGTCCATCACCCAAATTTAATAGAAGATACAATTAAAAAGGCTTCTTATGCCCTTGCTGGTGTGGCTCAGTTGGTTGAGCGTTGTCCAACACACTGAAAGGTCACCGGTTCTATTCCTGGTTAGGGAACATGTCCAGGTTGCAGTTTTGATCCCCAGTGGGGAGCATGCAGGAAACAGGAGGCATCCGATTGATTTTTCTCCCTCTCATTGATGTTTCTCTCTCTCTCCCCTCTCCCTTCCTAGTCTCTCTAAAATCAATAAAAAACATTTTTTAGAAAAACCACTTCTTACTATGCCAATAAGTCGCTAACCACCAGTTGCCTATGCCAAAAACCCAGTTACTAAACTTTAATCCTTCTGATTTCTATCTGGTCAGTGCAGATGATTTTAATTTTATTCCCTAAATATCTCTCATATATGCTCAAATTTCCTGCATCCCACTGCCACTACTGTGGCCCAGTACTCTTGTCATCTCTCACGTGGTTTACTGCAAAATCCTTCTAGCAATTGCTTCATTCAACTACGTTTCCTTTCAGGCAATAAGCTCTGAGAGGCAAGATTATGCTCATTCTTTTTTTTTTTTTTAAGTATATTTTTTACTGATTTTAGAGAGGAAGAAGGAAAGAATGACAGAAATATCAATGATGAGAGAGAATCATTGATAAGCTGCCTCCTGCATGCCCCCCATTGGGAATCAAGCCTCCAACCTGGGCATGTGCCCTTGACCTGAATTAAACCCAGAACCCTTCAGTTCGCAGACCGATGCTCTATCCACTGAGCCAAACTGGCTAGGATTCATTTTTTTTAATCTACCACTTAATATCCAGCTCCCAGCACTTAGCAGGAACTCAATAAATATTTTCAGATGAATGAATGCACTTTTATGTACTATGCAATTGACTTCTGCATCAACATGAGATATGTTTTAATGGTTTCTGTTGCAGAACGAACATGAAGAAACATAATCCTTCTCTGGAGGTAGATACTTCTTACCCAGACTTGGTCATCCATGTAGGAGAAGTAACTCTTGGGGAAGAAAACAGAAAGAAGCTGCAGAAAGCTCAGAGAGATCAAGAGAAGGAGAAAGTGGCGCAGGCTGCCTGTGCTTTATTAAACTCAGGAGGAGGGGTGATTCGGATGGAAATGGCTAACAGTGATGAGCAACCTGTGGCGATGGGGCTGGATTTGGAAGAGTCTTTGAGAGCACTTATCCAGTCTTCAGATTTTCAGGCTTTCTTTGAGCCTATACAACAAGGAAGGTGTTTTTACATTTTTGTCAAATCTTGGAATATTGACTTTTTCCCTGAAGATCATTTCAGGCCCCGCATTTGCAGCGTGAGTTCTTCATTATACTGTCGATCTGCCACCTCTGTGCTTCCCCTGGATTCAAGAGAGGCATTTGGTTTTCTGAAAACCAAGAAAAGAAATCCAAAATGTTTGAGGGAAGAACTTTCTAATGAAATTTCCAGGGATGCAAAGCAAAACTCCCATGGCTTGAATCGTGTTGACCCAATTTTCCAAAGAGTCTGGCTTGAGTATGGTGAAACCCTGCCTTTTTCTGAATCTCAATACGTAGAGTTTAAACAGTTCGCTACGAAACACACCCCAGACCGTGTAAAAGACATAATTCCAAAGTATATATCTGCGTTTGCAAACACTACAGGAGGCTATCTTTTTATTGGAGTGGAGGATAAAAGTAGAAAAGTTCTGGGATGTGCTGAAAAAAATATGAAGTGTGAGGATTTGGAAAAGGAAATAAAATATACAATAAATAAATTACCTTGTGTCCATTTTTGCCAACTCAAATGCCCGATAAATTTCACAGTCAAATTCTTGAAAGTGTTAGACAAGGGGCAGCCGAAAGGCTATGTGTGTGTGATCAGAGTGAACCCATTCTGTGGTGCAGTGTTCTCAGAAGATCCCAAGTCATGGATCGTGAAAGACGAGAAAGTCTGCCGCCTGACAACCAAGGAATGGGTAGCCATGATGATGGACACAGACCCAGGTAAGAGGGGAAAATGCCTCTCTCCCTGCCTTTTCTAGAACGCTCCTACTAAACAGACTTCCCTTTGTTTCTTGTGGCTTTGAACTTCTCACACTCACTAGACTCTGTGTTATTCGAATTTCCCAGGATCCTGCTTCCCATACATGATAATATTTTGCCAGGTAATTAGAAGCCCAAATCTGGTGTCTTATAATAGGCAATGTTTTCAGATGAAAAGAAAATTTTGGGAATTGTTGCCTTGTAGTAGCTCTTACTGGCTCTAGGGCAGCAGTTCTCAACCTGTGGGTCGTGACCTTTTCATAGGGGTCACCTAAGACCATCGGAAAACACAGCTATTTACATAAGGATTCATAACAGCAGCAAAATTACAGTTATGAAGTAGTAACGAAAATAATTTCATGGTTGGGGGTCACCACAACATGAGGAACTGTATTAAAGGGTCGCAACATTAGGAAGGTTGAGAACCACTGCTCTAGGGTCATTTATTAATATTTCAAGGATTTTTGTGAGCCAGTTGTTAAACACAGTCATTATTAAAAATTAAGTTATATAAACTTATAATTAAATTATATTAAAAGCAAATGTAACAAATGTACACTCACCACTTCTGAATTATTTCCTACATTTTAATAGTATCTTTGCTTGTGAGGTTTTTTATATCTATTGTATCTGTACTAGAAGCCCGGTACATGAAAATTTATGCACTGGAGGGGGAGTCCCTCAGCCTAGCCTGCCCCCTCTCACAATCCAGAAACCTCAGGGGCGGGAGGCAACCCAGCGATCAAGGGAAGGCAATGCCCCATCACACCTCTGCTGCTGCCACTGCTGGCAGCCAAAGCCTTGGCCAGCCCTGGTTACCTGAGCCTCGGATGGCCCTGGGCAGCTGGGCAGCTGCCATCTGGGGCTTGCCTGTGCCTCGGGCTGGCCCTGGGCAGCTGGGGGGCTGAGGGGACTGCAGGACTCCAGAGGCAGGTGTGCAGAGTGGCTAGACCCACCTGGGATGGGCCCAGCCATGCCATGTGCCCGCCACCTTAGCAGGGCTGAGGGGACTGGGTGCCACCATCTTGTGGTTGCGGGTACTGCTATCTTTGAGGGTGTGACAGTCAATTAGCATATTCCCTTCTTGTTGGCTGTGGGTGCCACCATCTTGTGGGGGAGTAACAGTCAATTAGCACATTCTTTCTTTATTAGATAGGATGGTAGGAATACTGTAAAAGGCTATTGTGTGTTTCTTATCAACTCTGCACTTAGTCATGTCACATTGGTAGCTTGAAACTGCTCATGGTGAGAATATCACACCACAGAAATAAGCTACACTTACATGGATATTTATTAAAACATTGTGCTACATACTGTAAAAGAAATACAAATGAAATGCTATCTAGACATAGAGTGAAGAATTACATTGAATGGGAAACACATTCAAACTTCCAAATAATGTCTCTTCATTGTTGGATTTTGGCAACCTCCATATGCAATAAAGACATGTGTCTACCCAGAGTGAATAAAGCATTATCTTGCTATTATCTCTCAAGTCACACCATCTAGATCAGTGGTCGGCAAACTCACTAGTCAACACAGCCAAATATCAATAGTACAACAATAGAAATTTCTTTTGAGAGCCAAATTTTTTAAACTTAAATTTCTTCTAATGCTATTTCTTCAAAATAGACTCGCCCAGGCCATGGTATTTTGTAGAAGAGCCACACTCAAGGGGCCAAAGAGCTGCATGTGGCTTGCAAGCTGCAGTTTGCCAACCACAGACCTAGACAGTCATAGAATACACCTACTTGTAAGGCCTCTTGCAGTGGTGAAAAGATGGACTAACATGTCAGAATAACGTGAGATTTTTTTTTTCTTTCTTAAGAGCTTTTGAACTTGTCCAAAGACTTTGAATCTCAGCTGAGTCTGTCTAGCAGGCCTCCTCTTAGCAGCCCAGTGTACTCCAAGAAAGGCCTGGAACACAAGGAAGACCTCCAGCGACTTTTATTTTCAGGTAGCAACTGTAGTTTGCCTACTTGACACCAGCCAGTTTCTATGGCAGGATAAAGGAGGGTGGGGGAGTATTAAATGGTTATGCTTGTTTTTTAAAATCCTGAAAATATACTCTCTAAACCTATGTGTATCAGATGATGATGCTATCAGTATATTGGTAATAAGTAACTTAGAAATGAATCTTCACTGACCCCACTGGCTGAGGCAATACCTACCCCATATAGAATCCAGGATTATTATTGCCTTTCAAAGACTATTTGGTCTTGAAGTTCACAAATTACACTGATCATCAGTATTTCTGGTTACTTTTAAAAGTACAGATACCTGGTTCCTCATTCCAGACTCAATAACTTAGACTATCTGGGATAATATGTCATAATGTGCATTTTTATCAAAGTAATTCACATGATTTTGATATTCATCCATCTAGACTGGAAATCTTTTTATCTAATTGAATTAGAGGCATACACTGCACCAGTAGAAAAAAAAATTGCCCACCTTTGCCATATTTTCCAGAAGAGTAGCTGCTATGAATATATAAAAAATAAAAATGTCTATCAAGATGTAACACAAGCCCTAGCTGTTTTGGCTTAGTGCATAGAGCACTGATCAGCCTTTGGACTGAAAGGTCCCAGGTTCAGTGCCCAGCAGGAACACGAGAGTTTTTTCCACTCAGTTGCATATCAAATTTATATGTTAAAAATTGTCCAAAATAAATTGTATTAGATACAAGAATAAGCTTAAACATTAATAAATATTTACAAAACTCAATAAGCTCCATTTTATTTTTAAATATATTTTATTGATTTTTACAGAGAGGAAGGGAGAGGGATAGAGAGTTAGAAACATCGATGTGAGAGAGACATTGATCAGCCGCCTCCTGCACGCCCCCTACTGGGGATGTGCCCACAACCAGGATACATGCTCTTGACCAGAATCAAACATGGGACCTTTCAGTCTGCAGGCTGACGCTCTATCCACTGAGCCTAACCGGTTTTGGCAATAAGCTCCATTTTAGTAGAGCTTATTACCACGGAATAAATTATAACTAAAACAAAATAACAGATTGAATGTTCATAAGAGCAACAATCTATTTTTCTTATTAAAAAAAACAAATTTTTGCCCTAACCAGTTTGTCTCAGTGGCTAGAGCATCGGGCTTTGGGCTGAAGGGTCCCAAGTTTGATTCTAGTCAAGGGCACATGCTCAGGTTATGTGACTTGGAGGACAGGGCAGTGGAAATCACAATAGTGCCTGAGGCTTGGGTTTGGATGCTGGCTCTTCCATTTCCCATGGATGTGGCCATGGGCAACTCAGTTGCCTTGTCTGAATTCCAGTTTTCTCATAAAAAGAATAAATGATTATATCTCCCTTGCACAATTGAGAGGCTGATTACTTTTTATTAATTATAATTAATAATGCAAATAAATATGATGTTGACCTTATATTTATAACTCTTTCCATATCTAGTATCATCAGAAGGCTTGAAATTTACTCCTGAATCTATCTTAAAAGAGCTGTACTCAGAGCATGAAGGCCTGGAGGAATTAATAAAGAAGCAAATGCATCCTTTCTCCCAAGGAATTTTGATCCTTTCTAGAAGCTGGGCTGTGGACCTGAACTTGCAAGAGAAACAGGGAGTCATTTGTGATGCTCTGCTGGTAACGCAGAACAGCCCCCCCGTTCTCTATACCATTCTCAGGGAGCAGGATGCAGATGGGCAGTTGTACTGCACCCGTACCGCCTTTACCTTGAAGCAGAAGCTGGTGAACATGGGGGGCTACTCCGGGAAGCTGTGTGTCATGACCAAGGTCCTCCATCTGAGTCCTGAGAACAATGCAGAGTCCTTTGAAGGCTCAGCCTCTCTGATTAAGTACCCTGAGTCCTATTACCTTGCAGACACCAAGCAAATGGAAGCCTTGCTACAGTCCCTTGTGATTGTCTTGCTCAGCTTCAGGTCTTTCCTGAGTGACCAGCTTAGCTGTGAGGTTTTAAATCTGCTCACGGACCAACAGTATGAGATCGTCTCAAAGAACCTCCGCAATACCCCAGAATTGTTTATCCATGGTTTACCTGGCTCAGGGAAGACAATCGTGGCCATGAAGATCATGGAGAAGATCAAAAATACGATGGGCTGTGAGAAAAATGAAATTCTCTATGTTTGTGAGAATCAACCTCTGAGGGACTTTATTGGGTAAGCAGTTGGATCTTGTTGACACCAAATGAGGTTCAGGTTGAAAATCATTCCATGTCTCCCTCTATTCAAATCACTTTGTTCCTTTTTTTTAAAATCCTCATCTAAGGATATTTATCTATGGATTTTTATTTTTGTTTTTTTTTAAATATATTTTATTGATTTTTTTACAGAGAGGAAGGGATAAGGATAGAGTTAGAAACATCAATGAGAGACATTGATGAGCTGCCTCTTGCACGCCCCCTACTGGGGATGTGCCCACAACCAAGGTACATGCCCTCCACGGGAATCGAACCTGGGACCTTCATTCCGCAGGACGAATCTCTATCCACTGAGCCAAACCGGTTTTCGGCTCTATTGATTTTTTTTTTTTTTACATTTCCATGTAAATTTTATTTTTTTTCTTTTTATTAATTTTTATTAATTTTTTATACATATCTCCCCATTGCCCCCCCTCCCTCCCAGCCATACCCCAACCCCCCAGTGTCTGTGATCATTTGTTATGCTTATATGCATGCATACAAGTCCTTTGATTGATCACTTATTTACCTCACCTAACTTTAATCTTCCTGCTGTAATTTCACAGTCTGTTTGATGCTTTATGATTTTTGTCCTCCTGAGAATTATCAGTCTACTCCCTTTCTGTGCTCCTGGTTCTATTATATTCACCAGTTTGTTCTGTTGATCAAATTTTTAATTCACTTAATTTTTAGATTCACTTGTTGATAGATATGTATTTGTCGTTCATAATTTTTTGGCTTTTATCTTTTTCTTCTTCCTCTTCTAAAAGAGTACCTTTCAGCATTTCATATAATACTGGTTTGGAGTTGATGAACTCCTTTAGCTTTTTCTTCTCTGTGAAGCTCTTTATCTGCCCTTCAATTCTGAATGATAGCTTTGCTGGATAGATTATTCTTGGTTGTAGGTTCTTGCTATTCATCACGTTGAATATTTCTTGCCACTCCCTTCTGGCCTGCATCGTTTCTGTTGAGAAATCAGCTGACAGTTGTATGGGTGCTCCCTTGTAGGTAATGAACTGTTTTTCTCTTGCTGCTTTTAATATTCTCTCTTTGTCTTTTGCTCTTGGCATTTTAATTATGATGTGTCTTGGTGTGGTCCTCTTTGGATTCCTTTTATTTGGGGTTCTGTGTGCTTCCTGGACTTGTAAGTCTATTTCTTTTACCAGATGTGGGAAGTTTTCAGTCATTATTTCTTTAAATATGTTTTCAGTATCTTGCTCTCTCTCTTCTTCTGGCACCCCCACAATTCTGATGTTGGTACGCTTGAAGCTGTCCCAGAGGCTCCTTACATTATCTTCACATTTTTGGATTCTTTTCTCTTCTTGCTTTTCCAGTTAAATGTTTTCTGCTTCTTTATATTTCAAATTTTTGACTTGATTCTTGCCATCCTCTAGTCTGCTGTTAGGATTCTGTATAATATTTTTTATTTCAGTCAATGTGTCTAGTATGTCCTTTTTCATCTCCTCTTGGGTCTCACTAAATTTATCCAACTTTTCTAGCATATTCTTGAAAAACCTGTTAAGCATGGTTTTGAACTCTATATCCAGTCGTTTTTTCCCCTCCATTTCTTTTGTTTGTGATCCCTTCCCTTGTCTCAGCATTTTAACTATGTCGGAGAAACTTCTGTGTTGAATTCAGCTTTATGATACCAGACTTGCAAAACCGAAGAAGCCTCTGCTGAGCTTGGGAGGGTGGAGTCTCAGGGCTTAAGGGACCGCCTTGCCTTCCAGTCGGCCCCGCCCTCCACGGCCCCTGAGTCTCACGTGACTGGGTAATGGCTGGAGCGGTCCTTGTGCCCGAGCGCCCACAGCGCCGCTAGACCGCTGCCTCTCCAGCTCCCCTGCGCACCAGGACCACACGAGACTAGGTCCCCAGGGTTTCGCCCAATACAGGGGCTCAGTGGAGTCAGAAGTGGCACAGTTGGGAGGGTCTGTCTCCCGCCCAGTCTCGAAAGCCAGCGGCACAATCAGCAATCCGTCCTCCGCGCAGTGCCGTGTGTGCCACCAGGCCTTTGATCTTTTTCGACTCCCCTAAATTTCCGTGCACTTCTCCCTTTTCACAGTCCAAACTCCCCCTGTATGAGTTTCGGCTGGATCTGGGGTTTAGTGTCATAGGACAAGGGGTTCAATGCCTTTGAGAGTCTCCGTTTCCCTCCTACCAGAGAAAACCAGCCAGGTACTCCAGCACCCGCTCTTTCCACGAGCGTGCGTCTCTGTACCTCAGCTTTTTGCAGTTCCTCTGGGTCTCTGTGAGCCCCTCTCTTTCCCTCTAGCTGTAGAACTTCCACTCAGCCAGCTTTCCTGTGGTTCTGGATGATGTCCGTTCTGTCTTTTAGTTGTAGTTTTGAAATTGTTGTGCGAGGCAGCAGTGTAGGTGTTTACCTATGCCGCCATCTCGGATTCTCCTCTATTGATGTTTAGAAAGAGTGGGAGAGAGAGGGAAAGACAGAGATAAATTTGATGACACATTGATTGGTTGGGGAAGGTCCAGGCTGGAGAGGAGCCTAAAATTGAAGTACATGCCCTTGACTGGAATCAAACCCAGACCTTTCGGTCCTCAGGCCGATGCTCTATCCACTGAGCCAAACTGGCTAAGGTATCAGTTTGTTCCTTGACAGTAGGGTGATAAATTGATCAGTAACAACAGTCCTGTGTTTATAGGAGTATGACAATAATTTTCCTCCTTTATATACTTGCAGAAAACCTGATTGTGTCTTTTTAATTTTTACAGTAATAAAAAAATCTGCGAGGCAGTGACTCGAAAAGCCTTCATGAAAAGAAACTCAGACTTTGAAAACATTAAACACATTGTCATTGACGAAGCTCAAAATTTTCGCACTGAAGATGGGGACTGGTATAAGAAGGCAAAAACCATCACGCAGAGAAGAAAGGATGGCCCTGGCATTCTTTGGATTTTTCTGGACTACTTTCAGACCAGTCACACGGACTGCAGTGGCCTCCCCAAGCTCCGAGACCAGTACCCAAGAGAAAATCTCATCAGAATGGTCCGAAATGCAAACCCAATAGCCAGCTACCTACAAGATATAATGCTTAAAGTCAGAGAAAATCCACCACCTAACATCCCCTCCAACTCCCTGAGTATATTCAGTGAAGCTAAATGTCCTCAAGATGTCCCGGGCATCTTAGCGTTTAAAAAACACAAGAATATGGAGCAGGTGGTGGGTTATATAGCAGAAAAATGCCATTCACTTTTGAAGGATGGATATTCCTGCAAGGATATTGCTGTAATTTGCAGCATAGCAAGTGATGTACCTGAATATATTCTTAAGCTTCGAAGAGCAATAAGGAAGAGAAAAAGGTCTCGGTCCGGTGAGGAATCTCAGTACAGTGAGGAATCTCAGTTCGGTGAGGAATCTCAGTCCGGTGAGAAATCTGAGCTGTTACAAGTAAAAAATGCATCAGCTATCATGGGCAATCACATTGTATTGGACAGTGTTCGTCGATTTTCAGGCCTGGAAAGAAGCATCGTGTTTGGGATCAATCCAAGGGCAGCTGAGCCAGCTGTTTTTCACAATCTTGTCCTCTGTCTGGCTTCCAGGGCAAGGAAACAGCTGTATATTTTGACTCCCTTGGCAGGAATGACTAACTTTGAATCATTTTAATCATGGTGTTAATTTTTCCTACCCAATAGCATAGTATATGCTTGTGGAGAGCGGCTACAGTGCTTGGACAGGTTCAAGCCTTCTACTAATGAGAGTCCTCTCATGGCCACGTGCAAGTTATAGCCAATAGCTATAGTTGTAAGCTTGAACCTCTGGTCCAAACACGTGGCCCCACATGCCTGAGTGATGTGGGCTTGATAGAGTTCAGGTGCATGTAAATGAGTAGGATCAAAACCCATGAGAATGTTGTAAACATCTTAACCACGCCCTTACTTCGCCTCGTGGAATCTGGCTGTAAAATGAAGACGTGGCTTGTAGTCCGTGGCGCTGTCACTAGCTCTCCCTCAGAGAGGACAGCGTCCCACTGAGACCCAGCTTTCATTCTCTGGTCTGTCTTTGCTCAGTCCTTCACTGCCCCTCTCAGGGTCACCGACCCTGGCTGAGCCGGGCAGCACATAAGGCGCCCAACGTGGGGCTGAGTATGCCATGGCCGTGCTGGCTCGCCACATAGGCTTCTACTTACTTGCATCTTCCTCAGCTTCTTTGTTCACTATCTTATAATTTTCTGATTATAGGTCTCTTACCTTCTTGGTTAAACTTATTCGTAGGTACCTTATTTTTGTTGTTGTTGCAAGAGTAAATGGGACTTTTTTCCCCTTAATTTCTCTTTCTTACAGTTTCATAAAAATGCCACGAATTTTTTAAAATATATTGTATTGATTTTCCACAGAGAGGAAGGGAGAGGGATAGAGAGTTAGAAACATCGATGAGAGAGAGATATCGATCAGCTGCCTCCTGCACACCCCCTACTGGGGATGTGCCCGCAACTAAGGTACATGCCCTTGACCAGAATCAAACCTGGGACCCTTCAGTCTGCAGGCTGACGCTCTATCCACTGAGCCAAACTGGTTTTGGCAAATGCCACGAATTTTTGTTTATTTATTCTGAATACCACTGCTTTGCCAAAGTCATTTATTTAGATATAGTAGGGTGTTTTTGGTAGGGTGTTTAGGGTTTTCTATGTACAATATCATATCATCTGCAAATACTGACAGTTTTACTGCCTCCTTTCCAGTTTGGATCCCTTGCTTGAGTAAACCCAGCAGAGATCACTCAGGTTGTCCCAGGGCAGACAACCAATCCAACTTATAATAGAATGTTTAGCTATGTAAGTGATTATTGTTTTCCCACCACTAAATTTTGAGTGGATATGTTAAGCAGCAAACACTGATACAATAACTTCTTAAAGGGATATTTCCCCCCCCTCCCCATGTCTATTGCAGCATTATTCATAACAGCCAAGATACAGATAGAAACAATCCAAGTGTCTATCAAAGGATGAATGGATAAAGATGTGGGGTATATACACTTGTAAATATTTCTCTCTTTCCCAAGGCCAGCGTAGCTAGAGAGCGTCCAGTTCCTGAGTAGGGGCGGCTGGGGATTGAGAAAATGAAAGGGACAGACACAGAGATAGAAGGAAAAAGCTGGGGCCGGGTGGGACAGCTGTTCTCTGATGGAGAGGCAGAGACCCAGAGCTGATACAGCCTGTTTATTTTAGTCTGATTAAAACAAGGGTAGATTAACAGGTATACAAAGGTTCTTGTTTTGGAAACACTTGTTGCACCTCCCACAGCCCTTTAGCTACTTAGGAAGGAATTGTGGGGGAGGGGACCCCTACCAGGTCAGGCTTAACAATGCTAGGAGAGCTCTGCCCTCCAGGCTGGGACTTATTTGTGGCCCTGCCACTGGTCAATCCGGTCAGTCCCAGGCTTGACCCTAGAGCCGATCCCTGCATACACAATGAAATATTACTTAGCCATGAGAAAGGAGGAAGTCCTGCCATTTGTGACAACATGGATGAATTTTGAGGGCATCATGCTAAGTGAGGTAAGTCAGATGAGAAAGACAAATACTGCATAATGTTACTTATATGTGGGATCTAAAAAAACTGAAATGGAGAGAAGAAAAGTGGGTACAGCAGCTGGGGACCAGGGCGCTGGGGAGATGTTGTTTAAGGTTACAAACCTGCATCTAGTAGATAAAAACGTTCTGGAGATCTAGAGCACAGCATAGGATATATCATCAATAATTCTGTATTATAAACATCAAGTTTCTCAGAGACTAGATCTTAATTGTTCTTACCACACAAAAAAAATTATAATTATGTGACTTGATAGAGGTATTAGCTAACATTACTGTATGATGGTAATCACACTGTAATGTATAAATGTTTCCAACCAATATGTTATTTAACTTAAACTTATACAGTGTTATGGCAATTGATCTCAATAAAAATAAATAAATGTTAGCCATTGCTTTTATTACTGTTGGATATAGCAAGTTGCATGAGCTCTACACATGGTACTGTAAAACACATCAACCTTAAAAAGAAGGTTTCAAAATATACAAACCTACCCCTGACCCGGTGGTTAGTGTCATCCAGATACGCCAAGATTTCAGGTTCGATCCCTGGTCAGGGCACGTACACAAATCAACCAATGAATGCATAAATAAATGGAACAACCTTTCTCTCTCTCCCTCCCTTTCTCTCTCCCTCCCTCTCTCTCTCCTCCCCTCTCCCTCTCTCAAAATCAATAAGCAAAAAAAATTTCAAAGTAATATATATAAACCTCATTATACATCCTTGAAAGACTAGAGGAGCAAATTTTGAGATCAGATTCAATCCCCACTAACAGGAAAACGGGGAAGAAAAATCTTTGTTCACTGTCACTGAAGTTACACAACAACTAGTCATAGCCACATTTATTGAGCAACTACTATCTGCCAGGAACTCTTCTAGGCACTTTAACTTCTACACACTCCCTCAATCCTGTTCACAGCTCTATAATGTAGATACTATTACCTCCGTTTACAGACGAGGAAGCCAACTCAAGTCACAAAGAGATGACATCGGAAAGTCCAAGGTTGGAGAGCTGTTAAGTGACAGAGACAGCAGACCCACTGTCTTCTCCACTTTTCACTCTAGGCCTGGAAAAGGCACCAGTTTCAGGGAAGACAAGAGATTGCAGAGGAGCCCATGGCCAAAGACGTAACTGACCTGGAGTAGACATGGGACACAGGTTTTGGAAAGCATCAGCTGCAGCTCCGGTTCAAAACTCTGCTGGTGGGGATTCTTCGGCTGGCAAAAGAAGAGGAGGCACTGCCCAGGGATGTTAGAAGTTCCAGAGCAGGAGACACAGGATAGCATCAATCAGCATGTCACGTGGCTAAAAGATTACCTTGGAATATTGCTAGGTAAGACAGGAAAAGAGCCCTAATCAAAAGGAAGTAGAGGCTGTGTGACCAGAAAATGAAGTGTGGGCTTTGATTCGACACAGAAATAGCAGAAAACGGGGGAAAGGGGATAAGGAAAGTAAGGTTTTAGAACGCATTGAACTGACACTGGGAGGAAGCGTGTGTTGAGGAATATCCTGAGGACTAGAGTTGCCATCACTGCAGGAGGCAACCGATCAATGTGTCTATTTTACATTGATGTCTCTCTCTCTGCCCATCTTCCCCACTGCCCTTCCATTCTCTAAAAAATCAATGGAAAAAATATCATTAAATGAGGATTAACAAACATATATATATATATATATATATATATATATATATGCACAATAGAGGTTCCCTGATATCAAAGGCACCAACTAGAAATATTAAGAATTGGGATTTACAGCCCTGGCCAGTTTGGCTCAGTGGATAGAGCATCAGCCTGCGGACTTAAAGGTCCTGGGTTCGATTCCAGGCAAGGGCACATGCTTGGAGCATGCAGGAGGCAATTTCTCAATGGTTCTCTATCATCATTGATGTTTCTAGCTCTTTCCCCCTCTCCCTTACTCTCTGAAATTAATTTTAAAAAAATATTAAAAAAACACACCACACAAAGTGTTAAAAAAAGAATTGGGGACTTATAAAGAGTCAGCATTATGAGAAACATGGGACAGTCATTTGAAAGTATAATCATTTGCTTATGGTGTCAGAATCTGACATTTTTTTGAATCTATTACTGGCCTGTTTTTCTCTCACAATGGATTGGGGAATATTCCACATATAAAGTATTCCAGGCATGCTCTCCCTCCTAGGAGAAACCTCACACCTTTTTTTTTTTCCCTGTCAGGCATGCATCACCTAAACTCTAAGGGTCCCCATGAGGCTTGCAACCAGGAGAGCAATGGGCACTAGACCCCGGTGAATCCCTTGAACTTGTACACAAGGCCCTCTTTTCTCTGACTTCTCGGGGAGCCATAGCAGCCCACCTACGCTCTCTCCTCTTGCTCCGCTGTCTCCATTTTGAAGATTGGGTGTGTGGATGTTTGTTCATTTCTCCCTGAAAGGAAATAGTGCTAGGTGTAATTTCCTCCAAACCTGGGGGTGCAAAGGGTTACAATTAACCTTTGATAGGAGATTTCCCCCAGTCCAGTTAAACGCCCCCACACTCCCCCGCCAAGTATCACTGACAACTATGACAGGTTGACTGGGTGTTGGTTGAAGCTGGGGTCATGTCTAGTATTTTGCTGCAGCAAAAACGAAGTGCCTGATATGGGCGACGATGAGGAGCTGTAGTATGAGTGTCAATTATGATGCACACTGTAGCATTTTGTATTGGTTATGCTTATATGCTCATAAATTATTTGGTTAATCTCCCCGCTCCCACTTTCCCTCTGAGATCTGTCAAACTCACTAATTCGTGACCGCTGTTGAATCCAGGTACCAATCAATCAAAGCCAATTAGCCACATCTAATAGTATTAACACCCTCCGATGTCAACACATTCAATCCCAGCTGAGAGTCTATGATTTTCAGCAGATCAAGCCTTTGATTTCAGCCTCCTTCACTGAACATTCTTAGTATATTTTGCCAAAGCTGCTCCCCAGGCTCTGCCCATTTACATCGATGAGGTGCTGAAATTCTTTTGACTACAAGCTATCTCCTTGGGGAGCAGGTCTCCCCCTCTGAGCCATGTAGGGATCTGACTCTTACCACGGGGTGGGTTTGAGTCTTGAGGAATGTCAGCATCAGGTTGTGAGGCAGCTGGCCCAAGTGCAACCATTCACCTACCCTGTTTCCCCGAAAATAAGACAGTGTCTTCTATTAATTTTTGCACCCAAAGATGTGCTAGGTCTTATTTTCAGGGGATGTCTTATTTTTCCATGAAGAAGAATACGGTACACATTTATTGTGGAACAAAAAAAAAAGGAAATTTATTACCTGGATATGGTACTGTAGTCGTTATCATCACAAACCAGCTCACTGATTGGCCACAGCGCAGCTGGAGCTGTTCAGGCAGTGCGAGGTCTCTTTCAATCAGGAGTCAGATGCCTTATATTCCGGGGAGGCCTTATGTTCGGGGGAGGCCTTATGTTCAGGGGAGGTCTTATTATCGGGGAGGCCTTATTTGGGCGGGGATGCCTTATATTACAGTGAGAGGCAAAACTGGAAGTAGGTCTTATTTTCGGGGGATGTCTTACTTTCGGGGAAACAGGGTATAAAACTCCATGTTTTATTTACTGTGAATCAGGGGAACTTTTGTGCCCCAAGCATTGCCCAGGTCCTATTGCCAAACTATTCTCCTGCAAACAACTTGATCCAGGAGACAATGATTAACCCCTGGAAGGAGGAGTGGGGGGAAGCTGGATATAAGGCCTGACTGGGTAGGTCAGTTGGTCCAAGTGTTATCTGATAATTCAAGGTTGTGGGTTTGATCCCCAGTCAGGGCACATACAAGAATCAACCAATGGCCCGGATGGTGTGGTTCAGTGTTTGAGCATCGACCTATGAACCAGGAGGTCACGGTTCGATTCCCGGTCAGGGCACATGGCTGGGTTATGGCTAGATCCCCAGTAGGGGGCCTGTAGAAGGCAGCTGATCAATGATTTTCTCTCTTCACTGATGTTTCTATCTCTCTCTTCCTCTCCCTTCCTCTCTGAAATCAATAAAATAATCAATCAATGAATGCATGAGTAAGTGGAACAATAAATGGATGTTTTCATCCTCTCACTCAAAATTTTTAAAAAAGTTAAACCCTGTATACATGGGAAGGGGAAGCCCAGTAGGACAGCTAAGAAGTGGGCCTATGGACCCTACAAATCAGGAGCCAAAGGAAGAGGGCTAAGGAGAATATATCCTGATGATACAAAATTATTGCTGATGGTAATGTGTAAAATAAACAACAAGTTTTGTTGTCTGAGGCAGAGAATTTGGAAGTTAACTGCTGTTAGATACATAGAAAACTAAATAAGCATAAAGGCAGATGATTATAAATCCTGAGTCAAGCAGAAAAGTGTACAGGAAATGAGATGTACTCACAGTGTGTGACCTACCCCAGCTGTGACTAGAGAGTCATAACAAGATAAACATTGATTATTGTTCTAACCCAAAATGATATAACCATATCAGCAGAATGTGCATAGTGATAGAGAGGAAGATGTGAGAGTTAAAAAAAAAAAAAGAACTAGAACTATTTGACTCCATTACGAAGAGCAAAATAAGAATAACCATAACCCCTGGCCAGTGTAGCTCAGTTGGTTGGGCGTCATTTGTGTACTAAAAGGTTGTGAGTTTGATTCCTGGTCAGGTTACATGTGCCAATTATGGGCTCTATATCCCATAGGGGCATACAGGAAGCAGCTGATCAATAATTATCTCTCATCATTGATGTTTCTATCTCTCCCTCTCCCTTTCTCTCTGAAATCAATAAAAATATGTTTAAAAAAAGACAGTCCTCACTATTTTTGACTTTTATTTTCACATACATTTCAGAAACAACTTACCAGTCTCTATTCCAACACCACACCCCCGCCACCTACCCCCCCACCAAAGGCTTAGAGTTTGGTTGGTATTTTCTAGAGTCTATATGACAATTTGGGGAGAATTTACATAGATCTCTATAATGTTAAGTCATCCAATCCATGAACATGGTACTATTTCTCATTTATGTAGATTTTCTTTTTTCCTCTCAATCCTATCTAATAAAAGAGTAATATGCAAATTAAACATCACTCTGTTACACCCATAAGCCTCGCCCACCAGCCAATCAGGAGAAAGTATGCAAATTAACCCAACTAAGATGGTTGCAGCCACAGAAAGAGCAGGAGGGAGGCTTGGGTTTCCCTGGCGATGGAGGAAGCCAAGCTTTCCACACACCCTGGCCACCCACTCCAGGCTACAAAGTTTCAATTATAGAAGATAAATAAATCCCAACAAAAATGATGGCAGCCATGGAGGGAGCAGAAGGCTTGGCTCAACTCCAGGCTACAAAGTTTCAATTGTGGAAGATAAATCTCAGATATCAGGGCCTCCACTTGGGTCGCTGGGGGGCATGGCCAGCCTGCAAACCACCACAGGCCCCTTGCCCAGGCTGTTCCATGCCCAAAGGGACTCCCCACCCTGATCCAGGACAAATCCTTCAGGACAAACCAGCTAGCCCCCACCTGTGCATCAGGCCTCTATCCTATCTAATACAAGAGTAATATGCAAATTGACTGTACCTCCACTACACTCACAAGTCATGCCCACCAGCCAATCAGAGGGAGTACACAAATTAATCCAACTAAGATGGCTACAGCCACAGAAAGAGCAGGCAGGAGGCTTGGGTTGCCCCTGACAATGGAAGAAGCCAACCTTTTTGCACACCCTGGGCGGCCCAGGCCTCTACTTAAGGCAACAAAGTTTCAATGACTGTGGGAGCAAAAGGCTTGGCTCTGCTCCAGGCTACAAAGTTTCAATTGTAGAAGATAAATAAATCCCAGTTACCAGGGCCTCCGCTTGGGTCACTGGGAGTTGTGGCCAGCCTGCAAACCACACAGGCCCCTTGCCCAGGCCACCCCACACCCCAAGGGAACACTCCCCCCCCATCTAGAACACCCTTCAGGGCAAACCAGCTGGCCCCCACCCATGCAGCGGGCTTCTATCCTATCTAATAAAAGAGTAATATGCAGATTGACCATCACTCCAACACACAAGATAACTGCCCTCATGTGGTCAAAAGATCTTGCCCCATGTGGACACAAGGTGGCCAGCAGGGGAGGGCAGTTGGGGGTGATCAAGCCTCCAGGGGAGGGCAGTTAGGAGTGACCAGGCTGGCAGAGGAGGGAAGTTGGGGGCAACCAGGCCTGCAGGGAAGAGCAGTTGGGGGGAACCCCAGGCCTGCAGGGGAGGGCAGTTAGGGGTGACCAGGCCTGCAGGAGAGGGCAGTTAGGGGCAAACAGGCTGGCAGGGGAGCAGTTAGGCATCAATCAGGCTGGCAGGGGAGTGGTTAGGGGGTGATCAGGCTGGCAGGCAGAAGCAATTAGGGGCAATCAGGAAGGCAGGCAGGCAAGCAGTTGGGAGCCAGCAGTTCTGGATAGTGAGAGGGATATCTAACTGTCCATTTAGGTAGGATTGGGCCTACACAGGCAGTTGGACATCTCTTGAGGGTTTCCAGATTGGAGAGGGTACAGGCTGTGCTGAAGGACACTCCTCCCATGCACGAATTTGATGCACCAGGTCTCTAGTCCCATATAATAAAAGGCTAATATGCAAATTGTCCCCACGGGGTGGGAGTTTGACTGGTGGGGAGTTAGATGTGTGCTGACCACCAGGGGGCAGCGTGGAACATGGCAAGTGTCAGCCACACAACTGGCAGCAGGCAGCAGTGGAGGCGCTGCCAGCCCCAATGGGCCCTGATGAGAGCAAGACCACAGCCGGATGGTGGAGCAGGTGAGCAGGCGAAGCCAGGCCACGCGGGTGCGAGCAGGCCGCCTCCCCATTGCCCTGCCAGTCGCCCCACAGATGGTGCACCAGGCCTCTAGTAACTATTTAAGCCTGGAGCTCTTGTGGACTATCTTCTCTCCCACATGGAGAGAGGCTACCAGAAAATAAAAAGCCAAGAAATAGGGAGGGAGGACGAAAGAGAGATAAAGACTCCCACCTAGAAAATAATGTTGGTGACAATATTTGAACCCTCGATCTAATAATACCAGACCTTTCCCTGGATGGACAAGCTGCATGAACCAGTGAAATTGTGGGGTTTTTTTTTTTTTAAGTACTTTGAGTTGATCTCTTTTAAATTCATCATGTTCATCTTGCTTGGAAGATTTACCCTAACAAATTGCAAAAATTATGCCAGACTGTTGAATGTGAACCATATTTCCATCATAGCTGAGCGATGGGATGTGACATGGGGCTGGGACAGGGCACTGCAGCTAAAACATACAGTTCTGGGCAGCTTTATTTAAACAGTAAGGGCAAGAGAGAAGGAAATCCAGCACAGATCAACATCCAGATACAATAGCACTAACCTTTATATTCACACACCTGCAAGGCCCTACCTTACCACACAATTCCTCTTTCAAAATATAAAGAGCTTCAGTCCGTTATCCTGGCCTTTGGAATGGGTACAGAGAGAATTATCCAACTGTCTTCCAAATTACAGATGAAAATTATTCTAGGAATTTCTATAACATGACAGCTATAGCAGTGGTTCTCAACCTTCCTAATGCCGCGACCCTTTAAGACAGCTCCTCATGTGGTGGTGACCCCCAACCATAAAGTTATTTCCGTTGCTACTTCATAACTGTAATTTTGCTACTGTTATGAACTGTAATGTAAATATCTGATATGCAGGATGTATTTTCATTGTTAAAAATTGAACATAATTAAAGCATAGTGATTAATCACAAAACAATATGTAATTATATATTGTGAAATATTTATTTCTAATTACAAATAAATGAAATTTTGTCTTGAATCGTGGTGTAGCATGGGTAACAGTCTTCATATGACAACAGTAAACGACATTTGCTACACCGAGGAGCAGTGTGTTGGTTTCTAAGACGATGGGAAATGGGTGTTTTCCAATAGTCTTAGGCGACCCCTGTGAAAGGGTCGTTCGATCCCCAAAGGGGTCGTGACCCACAGGTTGAGAACCGCTGAGCTATAGGGAGACAGGGAGCAAGAGAGCCGATGGGACAGACACACTTTGGGAGAAGGAGGAGATTTACAACTCAGGGAACCATCAAGTATTTTTTCACACGGAGACTTCGTTGTCTTCCACGACCCCCAGATGAACTGACATTCCGAGAGTTCCCTGCTCAGGACTCGGCACAATAGAGGGTCAACCCCCGCATCCCTGGCGGGCTCCTGTCTAAGACACCGGTTTGATGAAGCCGTAATCCATGCACTTGATGAGACATTCCCGGGCTGTCTGAATCACCGCCGCCCGCTTCTCGTTCGGCTCCTGCTTGCCCACCACAGTCAGGATCTCCAGCAGCTCACTCTCCACCAGCTTCTTGGCCAGCTCAGCGTCAGCCTGCAGCAGGTTGTAGGCGATGACCAGGCCCCGGTGTTGGACAGACAGCTGGTCATGCAGGCAAAGCCGTTGCAGGATCTCCAACCACTGGGTTGTCTAGAGGAGGGGAGGGGAGATGGATGAGGAAGGATTGGAGGAATCAGTGGGTGGACAGAGAGAGGAGACTGTGGACAAGATAAACAGAAGGCATGGGCCAGGCCCAGACTCTGGGCTCTGAAAGGGCAAGTGAGCAGGGACTCTGGTTATGCGTGTAGGGGACTCCGAATATGCCTACTTGGGCCTCTTGGGGCTAACTGTGTGATACCCATCTTGCCAGAACCCAGGCAGGAATTGGAGAACTAGAAGGAACTTGAAGTAATCCAACCCCTTTCCTTTTATAAGTGGAGGGACTGAGGTCCAGGGAGGGGAAAATAACTTAGCCAAATATGGCCACACATCAGGAAATAGTAGAAAATAAATATCCACACATCCATTTTTTTTTTAAGCATCTTAACAAGCAGAGGGGCAGGCTCACTGCATGCCTGAGCAGCATGAGGATGGAGGGTCTCAAAAGGAGGATTCTAACGCTGGGCACATGGTCAAGGCCTGTTTCTGCTAACCCAGGTGCTCCTTCAGACATGAGCTCTAGTAGGTATGCACTCCACCAGCCTTGACTTCAACTGGATCAATACTGGAGTTGGAGTGTATCCTCTCCTCCATTCCTTCTCTCTCTTTCTTCTCTCTTCTCTCTCCTCTCTCTCTCTTTCTCCCTCTTTTCCATTCTCAGGTGTGAAGCCTCCCAACCATTGTGCATGGGAAGACAGGACTCCAGATCGGTCTGATTACCCCCAGGAGACAGAGATGGAGCTGAGAATAAAACCAGGAGGAGTGGCTCTTAATCATTCAACAGACAGGCGTGGGAAGCAGAGTACAATAGTTATCAGCGTGAGTCCTGGAGTCAAGAAGACCAGGGTTCGGGTCCCAGCTCAGCCACTTACCGATGGCGTGACCTTGGCTACGTTAGGAGGCGATTCGCGGAAAGAGCTTAGCATGGGAGCTGGAGCATAGTGAGACCCAACCAATGAAAGTGGACAGGAATGACGGCTGCGGACACTAACCCAAAGATGGCCTCTGCTTCCTGGTACCTGGTACCCACACCCTCCATCAGGAAGCAGGAAAACCTTTCTACATGCACTGCTCTCAGATGGGCAGAGGACCTGGGACGGGGCGGGTGGGGGTGGAGGGAGGCAAATTCTTGACTTCCGAGCTTCTAGGGAGACTTTTGCAAACTCTGCATTGAGTCTCCGACCACAAAGAAAGGAAAGGAAAGTTCCGCTAGCTGTGGCAGGGTTCAGGGAAAGATTCAAGGCTGGTGGACTGACTGATAACAGGCCCAGTGCCCATCGGTCTCTGGAATGAGACACCGGGGGTGAAAGGAGGAGTGATGATCCTATTGGGATAGGATCCCAGCAGAAAAACCTATTGCCTGGCTTCCCCGGGCATATCCCAGCAGGCGTGAGACTTAGAGCGGCCCAGCATCCAACATGGCCCCAGAGGTGCACAAAAGAGGGGTCTGGCCAGCTTCCAGGACTCATCAGGGCGCCACTGTGGGGACCGGAATGCAGCCAATATTTCTGAGTCCCTCGGGAAGAAGGGGGAAGTGGCCAGAAGTGGGTCAGCAAGCCTACAGGATTCCAGTTCCTTCCCAACGAACTGGCTGCGTGGCCTTGAGCTACTTTTCTGCACTCAGTTTCCTCATCGGTAAGATAGGCCGAAACCGGTTTGGCTCAGTGGATAGAGCATCGGCCTGCGGACTGAGGGGTCCTGGGTTAGATTCCTGTCAAGTTCATGTACCTTGGTTGCGGGCACAACCCCAGTAAGGGGCGTGCAAGAGGCAGCTGATTGATGTCTCTCATCAATGTTTCTAACTCTCTATCCCTCTCTCTTCCTCTCTGTAAAAAAATCAATAAAATATATATATATTTTTTAAAAGATAGGGATCATCAGCATCACACCCACTGCACAGGTTTTGGGGGGGAGGGGGGATGGAGTGACTTCATAGATATAAACACGCAGAGCGATGCCTGGAGTCCAGACGTGGGAGAGTCACAGAGCGCCCTGCAGAGGAGTGTCAGTAGGAGCCGTGTGGCTGGTTACTTCAGCAGAGGCTGCTTAGGGCCGCAGTTACAATGTGGTCCCTGGCTGGAAGCACCCTGGTTCTGAATCTGAACATCTGGGGTAAGTACTTGAACCAGCCCACTGGGGACTCTTGCACACCCTACAGTGCTGAGAAGCTTGCCTTAGGGAACAAGCTTGGCTTGTTTGGCTCAGTGAATAGAGCGTTGGCCTAAAGACTGAAAGGTCCCAGGTTCGTTTCCGGTCAAGGGCATGTACCCAGGTTGCAGGCACATCCCTAGTAGGAGGTGTGCAGGAAGCAGCTGATCCATGTTTCTCTCTTATCGATGTTTCTAG